>JBBBDQ010001743.1:1447500-1530000 GCA_037127315.1 Ascarosepion bandense | reverse complement strand
GATTATGCGAAGACGTTTGACAAAATACGCCACAAAGAATTGATGAAGATGCTCGGCAGCCTGGACATATTTAGGAAAGACTTAAGAGTAATCAAGAATCTTTACTGGCAACAAACCGCTTGTATACCGACAGGTAATGAATTCAGCAAATATACAAAGATATAAAGAGGAGTAAGACAAGGATGTGTCTTTTCGCTGGATCTGTTTAACTTGTACAGCGAGAATATTTTGAGGACCCTAGAAATTATGCCTTGATTCGTAATCGGAGGCCATAATTTAAACAACCTAAGATACACAGATGATACAGTGCGGATAGCAGATACAGAAAGGAAACTACAAGACCTTCTATAGAAGGTAAATGAAGAAAGTAACAAGAAAGAACTAGAAATAAACTGCAAGAAAACCGAATGCATTGTCATCAGTAAAAAGGGCAGCCCAATATGCCAAATACAGGCCGGAGATACGAGAATCAAGCAGATACGAAAATTTAAATACTTGGGAAGTGTTCTAACAGAAAACGGAAAGTGCGACACAGAGATCCGAAGGCGAATTGTCATGGCGAAGGAAGCATTCCAGAAGTTGATTAAGGTATGAAGAAACAAGACAATTTCGGTAGAAACAAAGAAGAGAGTACTGGATTGCTATGTGATGTCGGTTCTTCAATATGGCAGTGAATGCTGGACAATATCATCAAAGATGAAGGAAAAGCTTGAAACAACTGAAATGTGGTTCTACAGAAGGATGCTGCGAATATCATGGATCGAGCACGTAAGCAATGATGAGGTCTTAGAAATGATGGAAACAAAAAGGAAATTGATACTGAGCATCAGGAAGAGACAACTGACGTTCCTGGTACATGCAATGAGGAAAGAGGGCTTGGAGAACCTGATACTAACAGACCAGATAGAGGGAAAAAGAGATAGGGGAAAGTAGCGGATAACATATTTGAAGAACCTTTTTTGGTGTATGATGTAACGAGGGTTGCGTTGTGTAAAAGGAGAAAGCGTGCTAAGAGACACTAGGGTCAGGGAGATGTGGAAAGCCATGATCGCCTACGTCCTGAAAGGACAGAGCACATAGAAGAATACATATGCCAACTGTTTCTAAGAAATTATTATGTGGATATAAAGTGGGGGATCAAATATGTATTATAATCAATGTATAAACTGATACCTCATTTTGTGGCCATTCGAATTTCTATACATTTATATTCTAGATTTATGGGCTTGAGCAGGTGGATGAGAGTACGGGGGTTTGCGTGGAGTAACAGGAGAAAGTGTGCTAAGAGCCACCATGGGTAGAGAGATGTGGAAAGCCATGATCGCCTACGTCCTGCAAGGACATGGCACATAGAAGAAGAAGTTCTTTTTAAAAAAATTAACGGCTATAGGTATGGCCGGCTCGTAGAAGTCCCGAACCAGACCAAAGGAAAGATTGATTGTGGACACCGGGAAGTGATTTTCGACCATTGCTATCGTATTAATATTTGCTTTTTTTTTTCCTTCTTAACATTTATATACATTACAATTTAAACTAACCAGAGCTGTTAAAGAGTGAACAGTATTCACAAACATTGACGTTATTCTGAGATCTTTAGTTTTTGTTCAAATCCTTGAATTTGTTTTTTTTATGCTATGTCTCGTAAAAAATATTATAAAATTCACTATTTATACTCCTAATGCTGAATGTTTTAAATTATTCAACTTCTTCAACAGAAAAGTACTCAAGTTACAAATTTACGCAAAACATTATTGATATATTTAAAATGGAATAATCTATCATTGCATCGATGTAATTAGTTTTAATGTTCAATGCATTCATTTTCAATTGTTATAATTGAATTGTTCACCTACATTGAATATGACCTATTTTTGTACATAATTAAGTCTACAATGAACTTTGTATATTATATGAAATAAGTGCAAACGTGATACATGCTTGGGCGATCATGTCTTGAATGAGTCATGATTGACTGGGTAGAAGATTATCCCGCAGTAAGTTGTCATTGCTTACTGTGGTTGCCAGCCAAAGCTATATAACCCAATCTGTCCTGGTATTTGACTCATAGCTAAAGGGAAAACAGATGCATTATATTATTAAGTAGTAATAAACGGGGGATCAGTTTATTACTTCATAACAATACAAAACTGATTCCCCACTTTATGACCAGCAGAAGCTTTAATCATGATTTCAATTATTATATTCAGTCAGTTAGTTAAGTGTCTTACGTGATACACGCTTGGGTGATCATGTCTTGAATGAGTCATGACTAACTGGGTAGGAGATTATCCCGCAGTAATATGCTATAGCTTACCGCGGTAGACTGGATGCTAGCCAAGGCTATTGAACTCAATCTCTCCTCTTATTTGACTCATAGCTTCACGGACAAGAGATGTATTATATTATTTCATACTACTTCATCCGCATCTTCATAAAGTTGTATTCATATAATATACAATTTTCATTGTAGACTTAATTATGTACAATGATAGGTCATATGAAATGTAGGTGAACAATTCAATTATAACAATTGAAAATGAATGCAATGAACATTAAAACTAATTACATCGATGCAATGATAGATTATTCCATTTTAAATATATCAATCAAGTTTTGCGTAAATTTGTAACATCAATTTGAGTACTTTTCTATTGAAGAAGTTGAATAATTTAAAACATTCAGCATTAGGAGTAAAAATAGTGAATTTTATAATATTTTTACGAGACATAGAATAAAAAAAACAAATTCAAGGATTTTCACTTAACTGATTCATACGCACATAGAACAATATATTCAGGTGATAATAAAACAGTGTTATTATTAATCTATTAATAAATATACATATTATCCTACATCGGTTACACGACTCGGAGTTTCATGCACTACGCAATAATCAGTTGCATATTACTCGAGATTTGAATTTACGAGATTTGAATTGAAGTTACTAATTTCTACATAGTATAATATAAAAAGACTAAGCTTATATGAAGATAATTTATTAAACCCTAAAAACAAAAATTATTTAGAAAATATAAAAAATTCTGCTGATGAATTCAGATTCAAATTCTGACTGATAATTCATAATTATTATAAACTAGCAGTATAGCCCGGCGTTGCTCGGGTGTAATGAAAGCTTTAAAACTAATTCATGGTCCTGGAGCTCAGACGCTTTGGACGTTGGCACTAAAGACTAAAAAGCAATAGTTGTTTCCAGTTAAAGCGAAACCGTAGACTGAAAAAAAAATGAATGGATGTAAGTAAAATTTTGATTTTCTGGTATCGATATCAAATAAGTTTTCTTCGTAGTAAACTGAATTGTGAAGGCTAAATATGTCCTCTGAGTAAATGGTATCATGGCTGAGACTAAGAACTACAATTATACCTACTTAGAGCCAAACTCGAAGCGAAAACTAAAATAAAAGGGCTGAAAAAAAAACCCAGACATACAGGGAGATAAGCGCACACACACACAAGCATCTTGCCTTTTATATATATATTATCGATTTTCTGCACTATTGTAAGAACTGCAACCTTGAAACTTCTGAATATCGTTTCTTATGTCTATGTCTATGAGTGTATCAAATTTGATTAAAATTGGACTACTCCTTCTGTAACCCGATTTTTTGGATTCGCGATTTTCGATATTTATCGGGGGTACCTCGACATAAAACCTAGCTAAGAACACACGCAGACGCTTATAGTACAACTGTGTAAATTTTCAAGAAAATCGGTTCAGTCGTTTTGGAGTCTATAGGTAACGGACACACACACACACACAGACACACACACAGACAAAGTTTCATTTATAAATAAGTTTAGATATAAGAAAGAAAGAAGGGAGAATGAAAGAAACAAACATACAGCGAAATCTGTGTTAATCTTGGTCTAAGTATTCGAGTAACATTTTTTTTCTATGGCAATATGTGGTCATTAATTCACTTTTTTGTTTAGTAAGTAAGGGTTATTTCGTTGATTTAGGATGACAAGTTTTTCTAATCTCCTTTTATCCATCTCCTTTTCTATTTAAGATTTGGTTTTACCGACGATATACCAGGTAAGAATAAGTTGTCTTTCTTTTTTGACAATAATATATAGATAAAATGGTGCTTTACTATATTTCCTATTGTTTAAAGACGACATATGGTTATTGAAACGATATTTCTACTTATTTGCTGTGGATCCGAAATAAAATTTAACATCGGCATTCGAATGAATGCAAGCACTATAAATAATGCTTTGGGACATGCACTGGGCATTTGAAACAATATATAGTATTATTATTATATATATATTATATATATATATTATTATTATATATATATTATATATATATATATTATTATTATATATATATTATATATATATATATTATTATATATACTATTATTAGTAGCAGAGTAACCTATTATTCAGGTCGGCCAAGTATTTATTTGATATTATATTATATTATGTTGTGAAATATATTTATCTGCGTTCTTAAAGTAACTGTAAAAAATTTTAACATTTTTTTTCTGGAAATTTTTTCTAGTGTAAGGGAATGAGTGAAATACCTGTGAATAAGGTTTAAGAAGAATTTTCTAACATTGGTTATTACGGCTGAATGGTGCGCTAAACCATATGAAGTTGCGTTTACGTAGTTTCTGCTTATTTTTGCCTACTTTGTGTTTAGCAGAGTTTTCTCAACCAGTATTGAGTTTATTTTTATAATGCATTAATGTATTTAATTAGACGATTATTAAAAACTTCTTAATTTTTTTATAATCATATCGCGTCAAGCAAGGCATTTTCCTGTCATTGTTTTGCAGGCGGTTACATAGAAGGAAAGTTATGAGAAAGAGCGACAGGTTATAGGTGGTGTCAGGAGGTGGGTGAGAGAAAGATAACTGTGGCTATAAAGTAAGAGATATATTTATATATTGATTGTAATGCAGAATTGATCCCCCTTTTATATCCACATTATAATAGTATAGATTTTTTTTTATAATCATATCGCCCTAAGCAAGGCATTTTACTGCCATTGTTTTGCAGCGGGTTACATAGGAGGAATGTTATGAGAAAGAGTGACAGGTTATAGGGGGTGTCAGAAAGAGGGTAAGAGAAGGATGAGAATACTGATGAGAGTAAAGTGAATGGAGAAATAAGCATGAGAGAAAGTTATGAGAAAGAGTGACAGGTTATAGAGAGTGTCAGGAAGTGGGTAAGAGAAGGATGAGAATACTGATGAGAGTGGAGTGGACGGAGAAAGGAGCACGAGAGAAAGTTATGAGAAAGAGTGACAGGTTATAGGGAGTGGCAGGAAGTGGGTAAGAGAATGATGAGAATACTGATGAGAGTAAAGTGAATGGAGAAAGAAGCATGAGAGAGAGAGGAGGAAGTTAGTGAGATAAGAGATGACTATTGACTATACATATAAATATGTCGTAAATATTTCGAGAGATTGATAAAAACAGACTGTATAGATAGATAGATAGATAGATAGATAGATAGATAGATATATTTTTTATAATCCTATCGCCCCCAAGCAAGGCATTTTACTGCCAATGTATTGCAAGGGTTAGATAGGAGGAGAGTTATGAGAAAGAGTGACAGGATACAGGGGTGTCAGGAAGTGGGTAAGAGAAGGATGCGAATACTGATGAGAGTAGAGTGGACGGAGAAAGGGGCATGGGAGAGAGGATGCAGGTTCGTGAGATAGGAGATGACTATTGGCTTTACATTTAAATTCTTGGAGATTGTAGCTGTCGGGAAAGCAAGTAAACGGAAGGGAATTCCATGAGAAAGAGGATGCAGGTTAGTGAGATAGGAGATGACTATTGACTTTACATTTAAATTCTTGGAGATTGTAGCTGTCGGGAAAGCAAGTAAACGGAAGGGAATTCCATGAGAAAGAGGATGCCGGTTAGTGAGATAGGAGATGACTATTGACTTTACATTTAAATTCTTGGAGATTGTAGCTGTTGGGAAAGCAAGTAAATGGATAGGAATTCCACAGGCGGGAAGTGCGAGAAAAGAAGCTGTAGTTGTAGAATTTGCGTTTAGGTTTTATTGGTTTCACAGTAAAATGGTGGGAATTAGTTACTAATCTTGTCGCTCGAGTAAATTCGTATATAGTGGGAGCCGGTGAGCTATGTTCATCGGAGCAGTTGACGTAAAAGTATTTATAGAAGAGACACAGGGATGCTACGTTGCGCTGGAGAGAAAGTGACTGTATCTGAGCTGCCAAGTCAGGATCGATCACACTACAGATCCTTCGTTGGGTTTTTATTCATAGCGTTAGTACATAAAAATTGATTGATGCAAGTTACTGGTGTTACTATGGTCGTGATTTTACTTGTGTTTTATATAAATCAATAAAATGTGTGTTAGTTTCAATAAAATGTCTATTAGAAATGTGTTTTAGTTTTCATTGTTCACACCTAGCATGATAAAAAACAAAGGTTATTTTGTTTGCGTGATGAACTCCTTCGTATCATGATAAAACTTTGCTGTATGGGGTCAAAAAAAAAAAAAATCATACCTTCTACCCTTGTATCCAGGTTCAATAACAGGTTCTCTCTCTCTCTCTCTCTCTCTGTCTGTCTGTCTCTCTCACACTCACACACACATATACACACATATTATAGAAAGAAATATTCACCACTTACATGCTACCCGGGTTTAATTGGAGTAGATAGACTAAACTATCGCCCGGTTCACACTCCACCCACGTATATTGAACAGGTGTAGAGGCTCATCCCTTGTTCCCTGTTGAGGATGTCGTTCCCGGCTTTCTCTTTTCCAATCTTTTCATTCTTACGTAGCCCCCTGCGCTTCAGTGGCATTACCGCCTTGCTTGGGGTGATATGATTAAAAAAAAAAAATAGGGTGTAAGGGCCACTTACATTCTCGTGTAGCCAATATGATTGAAACCTGGGTAGCAATTAAATGATGAACATTTCGTTCTTTAATATGTTGTTGGCGCTGCATATTTAACTCTCTTCATTGAGCACTTTCATTTTTTAGATAATCATCTATTGGTCTAACCAATATGATTTTTAGTATTGCCATATATATATATATATATATATATATATATATATATTATATACAAATCCTGCATACTTTGTTGTTGCTTGGTGTTTTAGTCCGTGTTTTCCATAATATTTTTGGTGTGATTTGGGCTTTGCTTTTAATTTCCCAGATATACTTATAAAGCAATGTACTGTTCTCGGTGCAACTCTAGCTGTAAATATTTAACATAAAGACGGTGAAAATCAGGTACAGTTGCACCGAAAACATTGCACAAATAATAAAATATCCCCCACACACACAAAAAAAAAACTAGCAACAAACAATCCTAACAAATTAAAACCACCTGCAGAATAAGGAATTAATGTCACTTAACCGGTAATTGTTTACAGAGCAACGTAATATACCAAGCATCAGTAAAATCCCCAGATAATGAGGAAATATATACGTAGGAGTAACAGAAAGACCCTGGAAACATAGAAACTACGCACACAACACATCTTTCACAAATAGTAAATCCGCGAACAATACAATGCTTTCTAAGTATAACTGGGAAATGAAAAACAAAACTCTCATTACACCAAAAGTATCAGCAAAAATACGTAAAAGAACATCAGCCTGCAACAACAAATCCAATGAAAAATAGCTATTATTACCTTCCGAAACAAACAAAAAACTACCAAATAAACGATCTGAACTCATCTCAAAATGCAGACACGGAAACAAATTTTAGTACGTTACTTAAAAATCAAAAAATGAAAAGAATAAATAATTTTATCCAAGCAAATAATAAACAAATTAACAAACAATGCCGTCATAACAACCATTAGAATAGATAAAATGAAATAAAATAAATAAATAAAATAGAAAATAAAAAAAACATATCCAAGTAAATAAATAAAATAACGGGAACATTGAAGAATAATCTTTGTACATCCAAAGAAAAAATTATTTGGTTGTTTAGTTTTACAGAATAGAGGATTTGTATAAATTCAACATTAAACAAACACCTGCTAACAATGGATTTCCCAACTCCCTCATTGATTAACAAATTAAAATATGTCTCAATAAACTTGATAATACCTCTAACAATATTGATAATAGTGTACGTCAAAATAAAAATAACACTATTAACTTATATTATTGCAACCAAATGCATAATAATTACAAACGTGATAAAACAGCACTCAAAAACATAATACGTAGAAATGTTAAACCAATTAATAATAATAAACAAATTAAGCTCTATATTATTAAAGTTTAAAACAATTGGCTTCATAGTGTGTAATAACCCTGCAACCACACAGCTAAATATTTGACAGAAAACCAATGTAGTGTATCAATTTACATGCCCGTTCTCTGATACTAATCATAATCCCACTACATACATTGGTTTTACTACAACCACCCTATAACCGTGACTTGCCTG
The DNA here is from genome assembly GCA_037127315.1 of Ascarosepion bandense. NCBI lineage: Eukaryota > Metazoa > Mollusca > Cephalopoda > Sepiida > Sepiidae > Ascarosepion > Ascarosepion bandense. Next base: position 1,521,563 of record JBBBDQ010001743.1, on the reverse strand, counting down.
TTACATTTCTGATCATAGTACAATTAAACAACATTTCAGAGAAAAACATAGCCATGTAGGTAATATCAGAGAAATTTTAGTGGATAACACAAAAATTCACACACACATACACATATAAAAATCTTCATATTGAAGGCCATCTACATTAAATAAAAGCAATGAAATCTCACTAAAATCACATTTCAATCTCGTCACAACACATTTAGGTGTATGGTTCTGTTGTTAACATTTCGGGCCCTCAGATGGTATGACGTCATAAAATCACATGACAAATTTGCTGCCTGCGTTTGCTGTTCAGTGACTGTTGTCGACGCATAGCAATGTTTTATGTTAAAACTAAAAATATCATCTTTGATGGTGGACGTCTTTATGTTAATGTCCCCGTAGCAACTTTGAAGATGGCTCAGGTGAGCCGAAAGCTCAGAACCAGCGTAATAAAAAATACATTAATTTTGGACAACCTTTTTTTTTATTTCTACGAGAAATTAAAGTCTAATACGCTATTTAGAACGGCTCATGATTAAACATAGTAGACATTCATTGTCTATTATATTTAACTATATATGTTTAGATAATTATATGCTGCCTTATATATATATATATATATATATATATATATATATATATATATATATAAAGATTACTGTCAAAATATATCGCTCATTCAGTAATGACTTAGAGCACTCTGGCTATTGGGCGTGTATAATAATAATATACACGCCAATGGCCAGAGTCTGCCTTCTTCTACCGAGCACCCATAGCCCAGAGGTAGAATCGCCGACTGACGCCAATTTGGTCGGGTTTCAATCCTGGGTTAAAAAGCAATCGGAGTCTAACCGTACTGATGAGCTGTGATACGGCGAAACAAATCTATCTGCGGATATATATATATATTCAGATATGATAACATAAATATGTTATAATATCACTACAAAGTATTTTTTATCTTTTATGAGGCATCAAAATAACTGCGACAATTTACCAATCGCACCTGGTATATATACAGTACCGTGCAAAAGTATTAGGACAAGAACTATTTTATCTTTTATGAGGGATCAAAATAACTGCGACAATTTACCGATCGCACCTAGTACATATACAGTACTGTGCAAAAGTATTAGGACAAGAACTATTTTATCTTTTATGAGGGATCAAAATAAAGTTTAAAATCACCCCTGTCCTAACAGTTTTGCACACTACCGGTAGTGTGCAAAAGTATTAGGACAGGGGTGATTTTCCTAAAAACCTCACTGAAATTTAAATACAGGGTGAAAAGCCAAGTAAATTTCTAATAAATATTGATTATTTAAAACTAGGTGTAAAAGAAATGTATTAAAAAGAAGTTATATTTAATTTTTCCTATTTTCTATTAAACAAGTTATTTTGAAACTACTCATTATTCTATTATCCTTGGATATGGCTAACTTTTTTTTTCATTCCCCCTCTCCAATTCATAAAACTGATGTAACTTCGCAAGCTGCTTGGCAGGAGATACCATTAGATACATTGAAAAAGCTTTTTATGTCAATGCCTGACAGAATGAAGGCCGCGATCAAAGCAAAAGGCTAATATACTAAATATTAAATTTATTTTGTAGAAAGTATTTTTTTTCTTGTTAAACATTTGTTGAGTAAATAAAAAAATTACTTTAATTAAATTGTTTATTTTCTGTCAATATGCCTCATAAAAGAAAAATAGTTCTTGTCCTAATACTTTGGCACAGTACTATATATATATATATATATATATATATAGTAGATGTGATTGGTAAATTGTCGCACTTATTTTATTATTTCAAAGCAAAAGGCTATTATACTAAATATTAAATTTATTTTCTAACAAGTATTGTTTTTGTTAGAGCATTTGTTGAGTAAATCAAATAAAATTAATTTAATTAAATTGTTTATTTTCTGTCAATATGCCTCATAAATGATAAAATAGTTTTTGTCTTAATACTTTTGCACAGTACTATATATATATATATATATATATTAGGTGCGATTATTAAATTGTCGCAATTATTTTATTATTTTATTATAATAAATATTAAATTTATCTTGTAACAAGTATTTTTTCTTCTGTTGAGTAAATCAAATAAAATTACTTTAATTAAATTGTTTATTTTCTGTCAATATGCCTCATAAATGATAAAATAGTTTTTGTCTTAATACTTTTGCACAGTATTATATATATATATATATATATATATATTAGGTGCGATTATTAAATTGTCGCAATTATTTTATTATTTTATTATAATAAATATTAAATTTATCTTGTAACAAGTATTTTTTCTTCTGTTGAGTAAATCAAATAAAATTACTTTAATTAAATTGTTTATTTTCTGTCAATATGCCTCATAAATGATAAAATAGTTTTTGTCTTAATACTTTTGCACAGTATTATATATATATATATATATATATATATATATATATTAGGTGCGATTATTAAATTGTCGCAATTATTTTATTATTTTATTATACTAAATATTAAATTTATCTTGTAACAAGTATTTTTTCTTCTGTTGAGTAAATCAAATAAAATTACTTTAATTAAATTGTTTATTTTCTGTCAATATGCCTCATAAATGATAAAATAGTTTTTGCCTTAATACTTTTGCACAGTATTATATATATATATATATATATATATATTAGGTGCGATTATTAAATTGTCGCAATTATTTTATTATTTTATTATACTAAATATTAAATTTATCTTGTAACAAGTATTTTTTCTTCTGTTGAGTAAATCAAATAAAATTACTTTAATTAAATTGTTTATTTTCTGTCAATATGCCTCATAAATGATAAAATAGTTTTTGTCTTAATACTTTTGCACAGTATTATATATATATATATATATATATATATATATATATATTAGGTGCGATTATTAAATTGTCGCAATTATTTTATTATTTTATTATACTAAATATTAAATTTATCTTGTAACAAGTATTTTTTCTTCTGTTGAGTAAATCAAATAAAATTACTTTAATTAAATTGTTTATTTTCTGTCAATATGCCTCATAAATGATAAAATAGTTTTTGTCCTAATACTTTTGCACAGTACTGTATATAAACAGATACAAGTAATATCGTTTTAAATATCATGCAGAACGATGTCAAATAATGTTACGTGCAACTTTTATGTTAACGTCATTGACAAGAGAAAGATAATACAAAAAAAAAGAAAATCTTCCGAATTTCTATGCTTAATAATTTTCTTGTTTTTTTCTCTCCCATACATTTCTTTCCGTCGTCCTCACACCGTTCGACTCAAAACTAATTAGATCGTTCGTGTTTGCCTTATGCAAGAGCCAATGTCACACTGGGTCCCCTGTCCATTCGTGTTTGTCTTGGATTGTTTTGCACAATTGTTGTTGACTCTATTTTGCGCCCGTAGAACATTGTATCGGGTTTCCTTCCTTCAAGGGCTCGATCAGCATGCATTGTTATCAAAGCCATCAATCAAGGAAATGAAAATTGAAAAACAAAAATCTATAAATAATTAAAGATAGAAAATAGTAAAAACACAAAAACAAAACAAAAACAAACACGCAACTTAGCAACGAGTATAAATCTTATTAAAAGGGAAAATAACTTAATTTGACAGAACATTTTTGTGATTGTCGCTATCGAATCTTATCAAAATATAAATTTGAAGCCTGGATTTTTTTAATCGTTTCACCTCAAGCAAGGCGGTACCACTACGAATGTGCAAGGGGCTACTTAAGAGGAAAAGTTTAGGTTGGAGGAGAGTGAAGAGAAAGACGGACTAGTTACAGGGGGTGTTAGTGAAAGGATGGGAACACATGTGTGAAAACAGTTGCGGAGGTAGAGAGAAAGAAAAAGAACAAGATACACGGGGTGATGTAGAAAGAACTGGAGTGAAGTGGATAAGAGATGGGTATTGATATTACACTTAAATTTCTGGAGGTTATAGTCGTCAGGAAAACAAGTATATGGAAGGGAGTTCCACAGGCGGAAAATGCGAGAAAAGAAGAGTTGGAGTAGAATTGTCGGCTGCATTTGGGTGATCTAACCCTAAAAGGGTGAGATCTACTTGCCAATCTGTAAAATTTTACAAAGTAATAATAACAAAATAACCATTCTATTTTCATTTAAAATTATCCACTTCGCAATAAATACTTTTTTTTTTAATCATCTCACCCCAAGCAAGGCATTCCAGTTAGTTCTTTAGTTCTCACAAAATGCTTCGTTCTATAGCAGCGGTCGGCAATCCCCGGCCCACGGGCCACATCCGGCCCTCGAGTGAATCTTGTCCAGCCCACTACCTTACTCTGGACACGATATAAATATAGGTAAACCAAACCAAAGTGACAGTTGATAGTCTGAATATATTGCGTCGACATTTTAAAAAAATATTTCTTTTTACCTGTAGATTACCTTTCATTTTATTTTTTATTTCTAGGGATCGACAAAATTAGTGTACGGCCTCACTTTAACTTTTTCTCTGAAATTGCTTTCGTGAGCAGACACTTTTAAAATGAATATAAAATAGTGTTTTCAACTGATCTTAGTACTGATTTATGAACCATTTATTTTTAAGATGTAATATTTTTTTAACAAAATTCTCGGCAGATATTAAATTATATTGAATCATTGCTTGGCCCTCCTCCATGATTCTACATAGCCAACGACGAATATTTTCAGAACCTTTAGTTCTCTCATAAATGCTTCGTTCTATAGCAGCGGTCGGCAATCCTCGGCCTATGGACCACATCCGGCCCTCGAGTAAATCGTGTCCGGCCCACTACCTTACTCTGGACACTATATAAATATCGGTAAATCAAACCAAAGTAACAATTTATAGTCTGAATACATTGCGTCGAAATTTAAAAAAATATTTCTTTTTACCTGGAGAATGTGTTTTCATTTTATTTTTTATTTGTAGGGATCGCCGAAATTAGTGTACGGCCTCACTTTCAATTTTTCTGTGAAATTGCTTTCGTGTGCGGGCACATTTAAATGAATATAAAATAGTGTTTTCAACCGATTTTAATACAATTTTTTTTCAGTACTGATTTATGAAACATTTATTTGTAAAATGTAATATTTTTTAGCAAAATTCCTTTTAGATATTAAATTATATTGAATCCTTGCTTTCTGCAAACATATAGAACATTTATTCACATATTAAATAACATGGTTCTTCTCCAAGACACTGTAGCAATAACTGTTTAGCTCTCCTCCATGATTCTACATAACTTTTTAGCTTTCACGATCCAAAAGGCTGCCGAGCCTTGTTATATAGGCTTGTTATATAGGTTCATTCTATCTAAACTTATTTATAAATGGAAATTTGTCTGTGTGTGTATGTGTGTGTGTCTCTGTGTGTGTCTGTGTGTCCGTTACCTATAGACTCCGAAACGGCTGAACCGATTTTCTTGAAAATTTACACAGTTGTACTATAAGCGTCTGCGAGTGTTCTTAGCTAGGTTTTGTGTTGAGGTACCCCCGATAAATATCGGAAATCGGTAATCGAAAAAATGGGGTTACAGAAGGAGTGGTCCGATTTTAATCAAATTTCATGCACTCATAGACAAAGACTTAATATCTGCGTTCCGAGAGTATGTTAATTTGTTTAAAATACCATTTTTTGTGGCAGTATTTTCCGGTGGGTGGAGTAAGTTGTATTCGGCGACTAGAGGGGCCGTGAGGCGCATTCTGCATGTGGGAGAGGGCGATTCTTGCTAAGAACGGCACTGTCTTCCGGTATATCTGTTGTATACTGAAATTATTGTTTCTGTAATCTTGTCTGCGACGATATTTAGACATATGGTTTTAGTTTCTCACGTTGTGTGACGTCATAGAACTGCACTCCAAATTTACGAACTGCGTCTTCTATTCGGTGACTGTTACCGCCGAATAGCAATGTTTTATGTCAACACAAGTTAATATCATCTTTGATGGTGGAGGTCATTAAGTTCACGTCTCTGTAACCTCCCTGAAGATGGCTCATGTGAGCTGAAAGCTGAGGACAAGCAAAATAAAAAAAATATCTAAATGTTAGACAATTTCGGTTTTTATTTTCATCTGAAATTAAAGCCAGAATACGACGTTTAGAACGGCTCATAATTAAACATAATAGACATTCATTGTCTCTTATATTTAACAGTATATGTTTAGAAAATTATTTGCTGCCTCGATAAACTAAATATAGATAGATAGATAGATAGATAGATAGATAGATAGATAGGCGTGAGTTTGTGACCCTGGGTTTCACGCTCTTGCGATCGTCAGACAAACTGATTAATTCCGCACGTCAATGGGTGTACAAATGTGTATATATGTCTGCGTCTGTCACGATGACAAATTTTCCTCCCAATTTTCCACCCACTTCCACAAAAATACACCAATATACGCAGCCCTACATATAGCCAATTTCTTTAAAAAAATTAATCAGTTTGTCTAACGATCGCAAGTGCGTGAAACCCAGGGTTGCAAACTCACACCTATCTATATGAATATGTCAGCTCTATCACTGATATTGAGCGCTTTCAAATAAGTACCGCGCATGTATAAATAATGTAATATATATAGCAAATTGTATATATATATATATATATATATATATATATATATATATATATGGTTAGGTCTTGAAGGCTGTCACAATGCGTTTAGTAAAATTAATGAAGTTAAGAAAGTTTTTTGGGTATTACCTATTTATTATACATTAATATTTCGAGATCAAAAACTCATCTTCAGAATGGCAGAGGACCGTGTGTCTGTGCGAGTGAGTCCGTGCCTTTCAAGAAATGGTAATTCCTGGCTGCTGCTGTCATTAACTGTAGTGTGTGCTTGTGTGTGTAAGTGTGTTAGAGCATGTATGTATGTGTGTGTGTAAGTGTGCTAGAGCATGTATGCGTAGGTGTGTGTTTATGGTGTATGTGTGATTTACAGTTGGGACCTTTTTCTGGTCTGATGATATCTGCTTTAATGTGTATCATTATATGCATACACTTTTCACACACACAAACACACACACACACACACACATATATACATATATATATATATATATATATATATATATATATATATATATATATATATGTATTAAAATTATAATCATGGAATACATAAAAACCAATAATTTTAATTACATTCGTCTTTTGAAAACCTAATTTGAAGCTAATTTAAGGAGTTCGCGTCATATATGAGATATACAATTACTGTATTGGTTGCTTGCCAATGTTATATCGAAAATTAGTTTAAAAATTTAGGCCTTCAACAGTTGCATGATACGTGTGTATATAATGTATATGTTTGTTTTTAAGAGGATTTTATGTTTTCTGATTGAATTTCCTTACAAGACTTCTCGAATTGATAAGATTTACTTCAAGTTGAAAAAAATTGACAGTCTTGAAGAACCATTATTTAAAACGAAGGTTTTCTTTTCTTTTTTCCTTTGAGTTGACGGGAGATACTTTACTAGCTTTGTGTTTGTAATAAAATTATCTTGAAAATTTTCGAAATCTAGTTTTTTTCTGTTTACAAATAAAGGCTGGTGTTTTTATCGTCCTTGAATGTGGTGCTGCTCCCAAAGCAAGAAAATTACATCTTCATCTGCTTTGCAGTTTTGTAAATATTAAAGCTTGATTGTGTACGAAGTGAGATTTTTTTTTATTTTTACGAAATAATATATAGGTTTAGGTTTTCACTCTGGTTTCCGCTAGTCTTTGGGGAGCAGCCCCATTACTCCTAGTGGAGGGCATATTTAGTGTGCTTTTGATAAGCAATAAAAACTAGGTTTTTGAATACCTGGGAAGAGTTCTAACAGAAGACCGAATATGTGATGTTTTGGCATGACCAGAGACTCGTTCCAAAAACTGAGTAGAGTATTGAATTGTTATGTTATGTCTGTCCTTCACTATGGCAGCGACGGCTAAACAATCTCATCATGGATGAAGGAAAGATTTGTAGCAATTGAAATGTGGTTCTACAGAAATATATTGAGGATAACATGAACCTAATATTTGAGAAACGGCAAGGTTTTGGAGTGGATGGAAACGAAAAGAAAACTTAAGAAGAGGCAGGTGAAGTTCGTAGAAAAACGTAATGAGGAAGGACGGCTTGGGGAATATGATACTCACAAGAAAGATGGAGAGAAAGACAGACAGGGAAAAGTAACGCGTAACATATTTGATGGGCTTGAAGATGTGGATGGTACAACAAGATTTGGGAGAAATACTAAGAACAAAAGTGTTAAAACTACAAGGGCTAATGGGGTGTGGGGGGCCATAAGTAAAAGAAGACCATGATACTGCAGAGTTTTATTGACTTGGGATACGGTACTATTCCTCATCCATCATACTACCACTGATCTCTTACCGACTGACTACCACTATTTCAAGCAGCTTCATAATTTCTGAAGTCAAAATAACTTTCGTTGCATTCAAAGAATTCTCTTAGAATATTATCGTAAAGGCTTAACAATATAAACATCCAGAGATCCTATTTTTATTGAAATATGTAGAGTTTGAATACATTAATTCAGCTCTAAAAGTGATATAAAATCAGACATTAGTATAGTGATAAAATAACAATATACCCATTTCCTGTTTCCGACAGAGCTTGATAAATTGGTCTAGTTGGGAAGTGTCTGCCATCTGCTCGAATATGCTAACCTCTGAACTTAAACAATATAGTTTACTACATTCCTATTTGTTTATGTTTCTGAGATGAGGTTGTATTTACAGAATTTACATTATTCCAACTGTTTTCTTCATCTTGGTTGCTATTTGTACGGCGTTTAATAATAGATCATTCGATTTGTCTATATTTCTGAGATGAGGTAGTATTTACAGTATTTACATTATTCGGACTATTGTCCTCATCTTTGTTGCCATTTGTACGACGTTTAATAATAGATCATTCTATTTGTCTATATTTCTGAGATGAGGTAGTATTTACAGTATTTACATTATTCAGACTATTTTCCTCATCTTTGTTGCCATTTGTACGACGTTTAATAATAGATCATTCTATTTGTCTATATTTCTGAGATGAGGTAGTATTTACAGTATCTACATTATTCAGACTATTGTCCTCATCTTTGTTGCCATTTGTACGACGTTTAATAATAGATCATTCTATTTGTCTATATTTCTGAGATGAGGTAGTATTTACAGTATTTACATTATTCAGACTATTGTCCTCATCTTTGTTGCCATTTGTACGACGTTTAATAATAGATCATTCTATTTGTCTATATTTCTGAGATGAGGTAGTATTTACAGTATCTACATTATTCGGACTATTGTCCTCATCTTTGTTGCCATTTGTACGACGTTTAATAATAGATCATTCTATTTGTCTATATTTCTGAGATGAGGTAGTATTTACAGTATCTACATTATTCAGACTATTGTCCTCATCTTTGTTGCCATTTGTACGACGTTTAATAATAGATCATTCTATTTGTCTATATTTCTGAGATGAGGTAGTATTTACAGTATCTACATTATTCAGACTATTGTCCTCATCTTTGTTGCCATTTGTACGACGTTTAATAATAGATCATTCTATTTGTCTATATTTCTGAGATGAGGTAGTATTTACAGTATCTACATTATTCAGACTATTGTCCTCATCTTTTTTGCCATTTGTACGACGTTTAATAATAGATCATTCTATTTGTCTATATTTCTGAGATGAGGTAGTATTTACAGTATCTACATTATTCAGACTATTGTCCTCATCTTTGTTACCATCTTTACGACATTTAATAATAGATCATTCAATTTGTCTATATTTCTGAGATGAGGTAATATTTACACTACTTTCATTATTCGAACTATTGTCCTCATCTTTGTTGCCATTTGTACGACGTTTAATAATAGATCATTCTATTTGTCTATATTTCTGAGATGAGGTAGTATTTACTGTATTTACATTATTCGGATTATTGACCTCATCTTTGTTGCCATTTGTACGACGTTTAATAATAGATCAACTCTATTTGTCTATGTTTCTGAAATGAGGTAGTATTTACTGTATTTACATTATTCGGACTATTGACCTCATCTTTGTTGCCATTTGTACGACGTTTAATAATAGATCATTCTATTTGTCTATATTTCTGAGATGAGGTAGCATTTACAGTATTTACATTATTCCAACTGTTTTCCTCATCTTGGTTGCCGTTTGTACGACATTTAATAATAGATCATTCTATTTGTCTATATTTCTGAGATGAGGTAGTATTTACAGAATTTACATTATTCCAACTGTTTTCCTCATCTTGGTTGCCATTTGTACGACGTTTAATAATAGATCATTCTATTTGTCTATATTTCTGAGATGAGGTAGTATTTACAGTATTTACATTATTTGGACTATTGTCCTCATCTTTGTTGCCATTTGAACAACGTTTAATACTAGATCATTCTATTTGTCTATATTTCTCAGATTAGGTCGTCAGCGAACACCTCCCAATAAGTAGGATGACTTCACTCGAATCTACTGACCACCAATACATATGTCTCCGCCTGTCTCTCCTCAGTTCGGTTACTTACCTATGCTTTCTTTACCGTTCTCCCACCTCTCCTGACTGCTCCCTACTAGATAGCATTGCTGAGGACATAGATAAGGCTATTTCCTACCACCCATTCGCTCACATATTTGTATTCGGAGACCTCAACGCCCATCACTCTGAGTGGCTTGAAAACGCTGTTACTGATGCAGCGGGCATTCACGCCATGAAGTTCACTATTTCCCAATCCCTTACGCAAGTGGTAGACTTCCCCACTCGCTTCCCAAGCACTCCCTCGGGTCATTCCTCACTACTAGATATATGTTTCACCTCTGCGCCTGACGCCTGTCAAGTCTCGCAGCTTTGCCCTCTCGGCAACTCCGACCACGCTGTTGTCTCTCTTAGTATTTCTTTCCACTCTCACTCCCCCCAGGAGCCCTCTACGAGCCCCCTACCTATAGGACCTTTTACCGCTACCAAAAAGCTGACTGGGATGCCTTTCGCGAATTCCTCTGCCACGTCCCTTGGGGAAAAGTGTTCGATCTACCAGTTGATGACTGTGCCTCTGAGGTCTCGTCATGGGTGAAAGCTGGCATTGATGTTTTTATACCAACCAGGAAGTTTTGCCTAAAACCTCATTCCTCTCCGTGATTCAGTCCTGCCTGCTCAGCCGCCATTGCCCACAGGAACCATTACTTCCATCTATTCCGGAGACAGTCATCTGATCAAATTCACGTCTGCTCTCAATGAGTGCAAGAGAACCCTAAATGACGCCAAACGGTTGTTTGCTGAGAGAATGCGACAGCGCATAGCTGACCGCAAGTTCCGCTCCAAGGACTATTGGAGGATTTGCAAACGAGTGCTGAGCAATAGCAAATACTCAATACCTCCTTTAATCCATGAATTTGAGGTTCTCACGTCATCTGCGGACAAAGATGAGTGATTTTCCCGCAGATTCTCATCCAACTCCACATTTGACTCATCTGGAGTACACCAACCCGACTTCCCTATTAGAACTGAGGCCAAACTGCACGACGTATATATTACCCCGACAGTAGTATCCCGAGTAATTTCAAAACTTGACCCCCATAAGGCGAGTGGAGACGATGGAATCCTGGAGATAGTCTTTAAGAGGTGTGCTCCTGAACTTTCTCCCGTCCTCTCTAAACTGTTTATCTACTGCCTTTCTGCGTCCTGCTTTCTTGTATGCTGGAAGTTCTCTTCAGTCGTTCCTGTATTTAGGAATTGTGATGAACCCTCGGACCCATCCAACTATCGCCCTATCAGTCTTCTACCGATATTCGGGAAAGTGTTCGAGGCCATAATCATTGCTGAAATAGTTCAACATCTTACTGCCCCCAAACTCTTCTCTGACAGGAAATATGGCTTCCGCTTTGCCAGGTACACAGCCGACTTGCTAACAACCGTAACGGAGTACATGCTCCAGGCCCTTGATGAGTTTGACGAGGCTCGCGCGTTTGCTCTGGACATCTCCAAGGCTTTTGACAGGGTTTGGCACTCTGGCCTTCTATGCAAGCTACGGAGTTACGGTATTACCGGTCGCCTGCTTGACCTAATCCAATCTTTTTTAAATAACCACAAAATGAATGTCGTTTTGAATGGGCATGCCTCTTCATCCTACAGCACGAATGCTGGTGTCCCACAGGGCTCTATCCTGGGCCCGACGCTCTTCCTTATTTTTATCAACGACCTCACAGATGAGATCAAGTCCCAAGTAGGCATCGACACAGATGACACCACAATATACTCCCGCACCAGTAAGAAACCTGTCGTGGCGGACAGACATAATCTCGCAGCTGACCTTGAACGAGATCTACACTCTGTGGTGAATTGGGGCAAGAAGTGGCTTGTCAACTTCAATGCGTCTAAGACCAAGCTTTTGTCTGTCAACCATCACAGGCAACCTCTCCTGCCTCCCATAAGCATGGACCAAGCGATTCTCCCTGAGAGCAATACACTGCGCCTCCTCGGCCTTACCCTCTCCTCAGACTTCAAATGGAACCAATATATTGAATCCATAGCTAAGAAGGTTGGGTCACTATGTCGATCCAGGATGTTTTTTCCGCCTGAATCCATCCTGCATATATACAAGTCAACCGTCCCTCCGTGCATGGAGTACTGCTGCCATTTATGGTCAGGCGCCCCTGCCGTTCTCCTCAGTGTTCTCAGCATGCTCCAAAGGAGAGTCTGTAATGTGATAAGTACTGATCTGGCAGCTCGACTGCAGCCACTTCCCCACCGACGAAATGTGGCCTCCCTTTGTCTGTTCTATAAATACTTTCATGGCTTCTGCTCAGACGAACTTAGGTCACTTGTGCCTCCTCAACAGGTGTTTACTCGTGCAACCAGACTAGCAACTGGGTCCCACCCATTCACAGTTTGGTTAGCAAAATGCAGACGACAATTCTACTCCTGCAGCTTCTTCTCTCGCACTTCCCGCCTGTGGAACTCTCTCCCATATCCTTGGTTTCCTGATCGCTACAACCTTCAGAAATTTAAATGCAATGTCAATACCCATCTACTAACCACTTGACTCTAGCCCTTCCCGTATATCCTTCCCTTTCTCTCCACCTATGTATCTGTCATCGCACCTGCATTCTCAGCTTTCTATTGCTCCTTTCTAACTAGTTTGTACTCCTCACTCTCTAATAATTTTTTAAGCCTAGCATATGCGCTGATTTCTTAAGTTTGCATAGTTTCCAGTGACATTCTCTATCTATTATTTCAACTTCCTCCTATAGGCAGTGATGATCCCCTTTCTTCCTCCATATGAGGCCAGCTACGTCTGATTTTTATATCTCCCCTCGTGTTACGGCCTTCTGATGTTCTTGTAGCCTTACTTTAAGGAGGCGATCAGTTTCTGCTTTATATTTCTTTTCACAGCTACATAGAATGGCGTACACCCATTCCTTAGTCATGTCTTCTTCTGTTTGGGTTCTTACTCGGGAGAGGTACCTGCGAATGGTAGAACCAATTCTGAGGATCGTCCTGATGTTATAGAGACAACAGATTATTTGTATTTTCTTTGTATTGGATAATGCTTTTCTCTAGTATTTTTCACCATAGTTCATATTGTAATTTTTGTTGTTGATGGTTGTCTTTAGTAATTTTTTGATGTTAATGATTTTCTCTAATATGTTTTAACAAAGCTCATATTGAGCTCTTTTTTAGGCTAATGAGTTTTTCTAGTAGGCCCAATTACTTGTTCCTATTTTGTATTCATCTTTACGCTTGGTCGACTTAGGAGAATTTTGAAGCCTAGCATATGTGCTGATTCCTTAAGTTTACGTAGTTTCCAGTGGCGTTCTCTATCTATTATTTCAACTTCATCCCATAGGGATTTCTATGCCTGGTCGGCTTAGGAGATTTTTGTTGCCTAGCATATATGCTGATTCCTTAAGTTTACGTAGTTTCCAGTGGCATTCTCTATCTATTATTTCAACTTCATCCCATAGGGATTTCTATGCTTGGTCGGCTTAGGAGATTTTTGTAGCCTAGCATATGTGTTGATTCCTTAAGTTTATGTAGTTTCCAGTGGCGTTCTCTATCTATTATTTCAACTTCATCCCATAGGGATTTCTATGCCTGGTCGGCTTAGGAGATTTTTGAAGCCTAGCATATGTGCTGATGCCTTAAGTTTACGTAGTTTCCAGTGGCTTTTCTCTATCTATTATTTCAACTTCATCCCATAGGCATTTCTATGCTTGATCGGCTTAGAAGATTTTTGTAGCCTAGCATATGTGCTAATTCCTTAAGTTTACATAGTTTCCAGTGACGTTCTCTATCTATTATTTCAACTTCATCCCATAGGGATTTCTATGCTTGGTCAGCTTAGGAGATTTTTGTAGCCTAGCATATGTGCTGATTCCTTAAGTTTATGTAGTTTCCAGTGGCGTTCTCTATCTATTATTTCAACTTCATCCCATAGGGATTTCTATGCCTGGTCGGCTTAGAAGATTTTTGAAGCCTAGCATATATGCTGATTCCTTAAGTTTACGTAGTTTCCAGTGGCTTTTCTCTATCTATTATTTCAACTTCATCCCATAGGCATTTCTATGCTTGGTCGGCTTAGAAGATTTTTGTAGCCTAGCATATGTGCTAATTCCTTAAGTTTACGTAGTTTCCAGTGGCGTTCTCTATCTATTATTTCAACTTCATCCCATAGGGATTTCTATGCCTGGTCGGCTTAGAAGATTTTTGAAGCCTAGCATATATGCTGATTCCTTAAGTTTACGTAGTTTCCAGTGGCTTTTCTCTATCTATTATTTCAACTTCATCCCATAGGCATTTCTATGCTTGGTCGGCTTAGAAGATTTTTGTAGCCTAGCATATGTGCTAATTCCTTAAGTTTACGTAGTTTCCAGTGGCGTTCTCTATCTATTATTTCAACTTCATCCCATAGGGATTTCTATGCCTGGTCGGCTTAGAAGATTTTTGAAGCCTAGCATATATGCTGATTCCTTAAGTTTACGTAGTTTCCAGTGGCTTTTCTCTATCTATTATTTCAACTTCATCCCATAGGCATTTCTATGCTTGGTCGGCTTAGAAGATTTTTGTAGCCTAGCATATGTGCTAATTCCTTAAGTTTACGTAGTTTCCAGTGGCGTTCTCTATCTATTATTTCAACTTCATCCCATAGGGATTTCTATGCCTGGTCGGCTTAGAAGATTTTTGAAGCCTAGCATATATGCTGATTCCTTAAGTTTACGTAGTTTCCAGTGGCTTTTCTCTATCTATTATTTCAACTTCATCCCATAGGCATTTCTATGCTTGGTCGGCTTAGAAGATTTTTGTAGCCTAGCATATGTGCTGATTCCTTAAGTTTACGTAGTTTCCAGTGACGTTCTCTATCTATTATTTCAACTTCAACCTTTAGAGGGCCTTGATCCTATTTCTGTCTCCGTATGTGGTCAGCTATGCCTGATTTTTTCTCAGCAAAACATTTTTGAATACTAAACTATAAAACATGTTCAGTTTTCTAAAATATAGAATAAAACAAAATTGTCATTAAAATATGACTAAATTAACCTTTTCACTATAACCGAATATAAAAAATACCTTAAATCCCCACCTGTTTGGCATTAAATAGCGAACAGAAGTTGATATGCCGTTAAACAAAACTTAAAGTCAATTAGAGCGTGGGAATTTATTAAAGATGCTCCCAACCAATGTAACCAGATGGTGAGCCTGGATTGGTGAGCCTGTTCACTAAGGTACCCACGGTGGAGGCACTCTTAGTAGTCAAGGACAGACTGGCCTCGGACTCATCCCTAGAAGAACGTACCAGTATCTTACCTGATGGAAATACTGACTTTCTGCACACAAATGCTTCAGACTGGGATCAGACTTATATCGAAACGATAAAGGTTTAGCAATGGGCTCGCCATGATCACCATCACTGGCTATCATATATATGGAAGAGTTTGAAGAGATGGCATTATAATCAACACCTCTAAAGTTCATTAAAGCCTTGGTTTGTAGCAATGATTGAGGGTTCAGTACTTTTAATATCAAGAAATAATAGTAAATAATTTAAATAGTGTAAGTATCTGGATATGCGTTGTGATGCAGTGGATATCGGCTCGGTACGAGAAATCGGGGAGCCGAGTTCGAATTCCAGTGGAATTCCTAGCATTCACTTACTCGCAAATACACTTGAAAAGGTATTAATCCGTCTCTTCCCTCCAGATATGAGTTAAATAATAGGACATATTGTGTTTTGTAGCCTTGGCTGGCAACCAGTCTACCGCAGAAAGTAATGGCAAGCTACTGCGGGATAATCTTCTGCCCAGTCAGTCATTTTACTTTCGAGACATGATCGCCCAAAGCGTGTATCATGTATGACACTTAACTGACTGACTGAATATAATAGTTGGAATCATTATTAAGGTTTCTACTAGTTATAAAGTGGGGGATCAGTTTTCTATTGTTATGGAGTAATAAACTGATCCCCTACTAATTACTAAGTAATAATATAATACATCTCTTCTCCCTTTAGCTATGAGTCAAATAACAGGACATAGTGTGTTTTGTAGCCTTGGCTGGCAACCAGTCTACCGCAATTAATGGCAATCTACTGCGGGATAATCTTCTTCCCAGGCAGTCATTTTTTTTAATAATCTTATCTCCCCAAGCAAGACAGTTTACTCCCAATGGAGCGCAGGAGGTTACATAGGAGGAAAGTTATGAGAAAGAGTGAGAGGTTACAGGGGATGTCAGGAAGAGGGTACGAGAAGGATGAGAATACTGATGAGAGTGGAGTGAACGGAGAAAGGAGCATGAGAGACAGACAGAGAGAGAGAGAGAGGATGCAAGTCAGTGAGATACGCAGATGACTATTGATTTTACATTGAAACTTCTGGAGATCGTAGCTGTCGGGGAAGCAAGTAAACCAAAAGGAATTCCACAGGCAGGAAGTGCGAGTAAAGAAGCTCATAGAGTAGTATTTCCGTTTACATTTTATTGGTTTCACAGTAAAAGGGTGGAACCTACTAAGTTCAGAAGAAGTGAAAGTATTTGAAGAAGAGACACAGTGAAGCCACTCTGCGTCGGTGAGAAAGTGACTGTATTCGAGCTGCTATGTCGTGTAGAATATGCGTTTACAATTTATTCGTTTCGCAGTAAAATGGTGGGCCCTACTTCCTACTCTTGTTGCTCGAGTAAATTCATACACAGGGGGCACCAGATAGCTACGTTCATCGGAGCAGAAGCCGTGAAAGTATTTGTAGAAGAGACACAGGGAAGCCACAGTGAGAAAGTAACTGTATCCGAGCTGCCAAGTCGGGATCTATTCTTCGTTGGATTTTGTCAAGGACCTCTAGGTGGATAGCAGGAGCACACGACCAGATATGGCAGCAGTATTCAATGCACGAGGGGATGGTAAAATTGTATTTCGCCAGTGAGAAAGTGACTGTATCTGAGCTGCTAAATCAGGATCGATCACATTCCAGATTCTCCGTTGGACAGTCATGTTTCTTTCGAGACATGATCTCCCAAAGCGTGTATCATGTTGGCACTTAACTGACTGACAGACTGAATATAATAGTTGGAATCATGATTAAGCTTTCTACTGGTCATAAAGAGGGGGTCGTTTTTTTATTGTAATCAAGTAATAAACTGAACCCCCACTAATTACTACGTAATAATATAATATATCTCTTCTTCCTCTAGGCATGAGTCAAATAACAGGACAGACTGGGTTCTATAGCCATGGCTGGCAAACATTCTACCGTAGAAAGCAATGGCAAGCAACTGCGAGATAATCTTCTGCACAGTCAGTCATGTCTCGAAAGAGACATGATCGCCAAAAGTGTGTAACTGACTGACTTAATATAATAGGTAGAATCATGATTTAAGCCTCAACTGGTTATAAAGTAGGGGATTGTTTTCCTATTGTTATGAAGTAATAAACTGATCCCCCACTTCATACTACGTAATAATATAATATATCCTTTCTCCCTTCAGCTATGAGTCAAATAACAAGACAGATTGGGTTCTATAGCCTTGTCTGCTAACCAGTCTACCAAAGATAACCTACTGAGGGACTATCTTCAGCCCAGTCAGTCAGGTCTTTTTCGAGACATGATCGCCCAAGCGTGTATCCTGTATGGCTGAAGTATATGCATCTGCACACATATAAAACAAACATTATTTATCCTGTAATTTAACAAATAACCCCAAGGACGAATATCTGTCGATTAAGGACGTTCGTGTGTTTGTGTGTATATTTTGACGTTCGCGTAAATATGTTCCTAGGCATTCATAGAGAAATAAACATTTGATAAAAATACAGAAGAATGTTCTCGTAGTTTTATTGTTTCTTTCGTATTAATAATGAGCGCCATTTTCTTCTAATGGAAATAACTGTCGGCTTGTTCTGATTTGGTTTGGAATTTTCTTCTGCCAAAGATGCGATATTATGCCAAACTATAAACACTTCCAAAGCAGCTACAGACTGCATTCGATCAGCAGATGAGGCTCTCCACCAATTACAAAACAATTGCCAAAAGCGCGATGGTTAAGGAGCCGGCTCCGAAATTATTTCTTCCTATAGTTTTCCACGAAATATGAAATAACAGGAACACTTTAATACAACTATGAGTCAGAAAATTTCGAGTAATAGAAAATCATTTTTTTTTCATATAGTATACGCCGCTGTTAATGTATTTTCGTTAACAGTTAAGTATCCGCTATAGTGAAGTGTATGTGTGTTGAAACAGATTAGTTTGATTTGGCCTTGTTAGTAGACAGCCCACTATAAGAGGGGTATAAAACAAGAAATTAAATTGTATATAGAAACAACATTTATATATATATATATATATATATATATATATATATATATATAGATAGATAGATTTTTTTTAATCGTATCACCCCGAGCAAGGCGGTAACGCCACTGATGTGCAGGGGGCTACGTAATAGTGACAAGATTGGAAAAGATAAAGCCGGAAACCACATCCTAAACAGGGAACAAGGGATGAGCCTCTTAACCTGTTCAGTAGACGTGGGTGGAGTGTGAACCGGGCGATAGACAGATCTATCTGCTCCAATTATATATATATATATATATATATATATATATATATATATATATATATATGTAGAAATATATATATATGTAAACTTATTTATAAATGGAACTTTGTGTGTATGTGCGTGTGTGTATGTCTGTATGTCCGTTACCTATAGACTCCGAAACGGCTGAACCGATTTTCTTGAAAATTTATACAGTTATTATATAAGCGTCTGTGCGTGTTCTTAGCTAGGTTTTGTGTGGAGGTACCCTCGATAAATATCGAAAATCGATACTCGAAAAAATCGACTTGTAGAAGGAGTGGTCCGATTTTAATCAAAGTTGATACACTCAGAGACAAAGACTTAAGAAACGATATTCACAAGTTTCTGCAGTTCTTACAATAGAGCTAAATAAATAAAAAAAAATATATATATATATAAACGGCAAGATGTTTGTGTGTGTGTCTGTTTATCTGTCTGTATGTCTGTAATTTTTTCAGCTCTTTTATTTTAGTCTTTGCTTCGGGCTTGGCTCTAAGTAGGTATAATTGTAGTCCTTAGTCTCAGCCATGATACCATTTACTCAGAAGACTTATTTAGCTTTCAAAATTCAATTTACGACGAAAAAAATCTTATTTGATATCGATACCAGGAAATCAAATTTTGACTTACATCCATTCATTTTTCTTTCAGTCTACAGTTTCGCTTTAACTGGAAACAACTATTGCTTTTTAGTCATTCGTGCCAACGTCCAAAGAGTCTGAGCTCCAGGACCATGGATTAGTTTTAAAGCTTTCATTACCCCCGAGCAACGCCGGGCTATACTGCTAGTACATACATATATATATATATATGTGTGTGTGTGTGTGTGTGTGTGTGTGTGTGCGCGTGTGCGTGCGAGCGATTGTTAAATTGTCGCAATTATTTTATTCGGTGCGATTGGTAAATTGTCGCATTTCTTTTATTATTTCAAATATTCTTCAGGCTGGGTCTGAGCTCCAGGACCATGGATTAGTTTTAAAGCTTTCATTACACCCGAGCAACGCCGGGCTATACTGTTTGTAGTATTATGAGTCAGAAAATTCTGAGCGATAGAACATCATTTTTTTTTTCATATAGTATCCACTGCTGGTAATGTATTGAGAGAGGTAGAATCGCCGACTGACGCCAATTCAGTCGGGTTTCAATCCTGGTCAAAAAGCAATCGGCTGTATAACCGAAATGATGAGCTGTGATACAGCGAAACAGATCTGTCTGCGGATTACTATATATATATATATATATATATATATAGCTCAGAGTTAGAATCGCCGATTTAGTCGAGTTTCAATTCTGGGTAAAAATTAATCAGATGTCTATCCATACTGATGAGCTGTGAGACAGCGAAACAGATTTGTCTACGGTTGACTACGGTTTACGATCTGATTGAGCTCTCTGGAAGAATGGTAGACTTTGAAAAAACAGTAGCTACTCTAGCATCTACGCATCGTTCATTCAGTAATGAATTAGAACACTTTCACTACTGGCGTATGAATACATGGTATATATATCACACGCTAAAAGTCTGCCTCCTTCTACCGTGCGTCCATACATCAGAGGTAGAATAGCCGACTGACCCCGATTCGGTCGCGTTTCAATCCTGGGTAAAAAGCAATCGGATATCTAACTGTACAGATGAGCTGTGAAACAGAACTGTCTGAGGATATATATATATATATATATATATATATATATATATATATCAATTAAGTTTTTTTACAAATAAAAGTAATGTCGTTAAAAATGTTCATGTGGTAACTACTGAAAAATATATACCTACGTATATATATATCTGTTTGTTTGGAGTGTCTTTGAAGTCTTCTCTCAGTGTTTCGGGTACCGGTCAGTTATTAAGTAGATTGGTGAACAGTGAAGAAAAGAACATGAGAAAGAAAGAGAGACTATAATAATACGATCGCTTGACGTTTGTCAAGGGACGTGTGGATTATGCTCGTATTTTCTCTACAGCGACCGTCTTCTTGTTTCGTTTTTTTATTTCGTTTTCTTAGGCGCCAAACAGCTCATTTGAAAATTCACACCCGGATATAATTTTAGGCTTCTCATTAGACGTCGGTTCGCGAAAAGGTCCGTAAAGGAATTTCATAGTTATTTATTTATTTTATTTTTATAATTAAAGATTATTGGATTTTTTTTCTGGTGTTTCCTAGTTTGCTTTTTACCGAACCAAAAAAATTCACATCGAGCTGTACATTCCACTTGGCGAGTACTGTGGTACTCCCTTCCATATACATGCTTTTATAATGGCTACAACCTCCAAGAATTTACATGTAAAATAAATTCCCATCTCTTACGCATTTGACTCCAGTTCTCTCTACTTCACCCCATGTATCTTGTTCTTTTCCTTTCTCTCTACCTTCGAAACTATGTTCATATCCTTCTCTTGCCCTTTCTCTTTCACCCCCTGTAGTTGGTTCGTCTTTCTCTTCACTCTTTCTACATCACCCCGTGTATCTTGTTCTTTTCCTTTCTCTCTACCTTCACAACTGTCTTCACTCCTGTGTTCATATCCTTCTCTTGCCCTTTCTCTTTCACCCCCTGTAGTTGGTTCGTCTTTCTCTTCACTCTTTCTACATCACCCCGTGTATCTTGTTCTTTTCCTTTCTCTCTACCTTCACAACTGTCTTCACTCCTGTGTTCATATCCTTCTCTTGCCCTTTCTCTTTCACCACATGTAGCTGGTTCGTCTTTCTCTTCACTCTTTCTACATCACCCCGTGTATCTTGTTCTTTTCCTTTCTCTCTACCTTCGTAACTGTCTTCACTCCTGTGTTCATATCCTTCTCTTGCCCTTTCTCTTTCACCACATGTAGCTGGTTCGTCTTTCTCCTCACTCTCCTTATGCCTAATACTTAAACTGTCTTATGTAACTCCAGCCCTTTCTACATCAACCCGTGTATCTTGTTCTTTTTCTTTCTCTCTACCTTCGTAACTGTCTTCACTTCTATGTTCACATGCCTCTCTTGTCCTTTCTCAGACAACCCCTGTAACTGGTTTGTCTTTCTCTTCACTCTCCTCCTGTCTAAACTGACTCCAGTTCTTTCTACATCACCCCGTATATCTTGTTCTTTTCCTTTCTGTCTACCTTCGTAACTGTCTTCACTCCTGTGTTCACTTCCTTCTCTGGCCCTTTCTCTGGCACCCCCTGTAACTAGTTTGTCTTTCTCTTCACTCTCCTCCTGACTAATCTTTTACTCTTATGTAGCCCCCTGCGCATCAGTAGTCGTACCGCCTTGCTTGGGTGAAACGATTAAAAAAATTCCAGGCCGCAAATATATATTTGGTAAGATTCGATAGCGTTAATCACAAAAATTTCCCTTTCCCTCTGCCTTCGCAACTCTCTTCACTGCTGTGTTCACATCCTTCTCTTGCCATTTCTCTTTCACCCTCCTCTAGGTGGTTCATGTTTGACTTCACTCTCCTCCTGCCTAATACTTCAGCTCTCTTATGTAACCCCCTGCACATCAGTGGCGTTGATTGGGGTTAAATGAATATCGTTTCTTTCTTTGTCTATGAGTGTATCAAATTTGATTAAAATCGGACCACTCATTATATAAGTCGATTTTTTCGAGTATCGATTTTCGATATTTATCGGGGATATCTCGACACAAAACCTGGCTAAGAACACTCGCAGACGCTTATAGTACAACAGTGTAAATTTTCAAGAACATCGGTTCAGCCGTTTCGGAGTCTATAGGTAACGGACACACACACACACACACACACAAAGTTTCATTTATAAATAAGTTTAGATTTAGATAGATAATCATTTCTTTTCTGTTATAATTTTTTTCTAGAAGATTCTTACGTATGATTTTTTTTTTTTTTTGCTTTGTTTTTAGGATTTCTCTCTGAACGGATGTGCGTTGTGGAGCATCGGATATTGGCTCGGAACGAGAACTCGGAGGGCCGAGTTCGAATTCCAGCCGAATTCATTGCATTCACTTACGCGCAAATACCCTTGGGAAAGGTATTAATCCTTCTCTTCCTTTCATTTATGGGTTAAATAGAAGGACAGATTGGGTTCTATAGCCTTGGTCGGCGATCAGTCTACCGCAGAAAGCAATGGCAACCTACTGCGGGATAATCTTCTGCCCAGTCAGTCATGTCTCGAAAGAGACATGATCGCCCAAGCGTGTATCACGTATGACACTTAACTGATTGACTGAATTTAATAGTTGGAATCATGATTAAGGCTTCTACTAGTCATAAAATGGGGGATCGGTTTTATATTATTATGAAGTAATAAACTGATCTCCCACTAATTACTACCTAATAATATAATACATCTCTTATACTTCTAGCTATGAGTCAAGTAACAGGACAGATTGGGTTCTATAGCCTTGGTCGGCAACCAGTCTACCGCAGAAAGCAATGGCAACCTACTGCGGGATAATCTTCTGCCCAGTCATGTCTATTTGGAGACATGATCGCTCAGTCGTGTATCACGTATGGCACTTAAGTGACTGACTGAAATTAAATTAATTAAATAGGCTTAATATTGAACAATTTATTTCTCAAAATTCGAACAAGATATTCAAATGGGTGTAGATTTTATAACCGATTTTATGATGTTTCACAAAATTTTTGACATGTGCACTATTTGTAACACAACACACATCCGGTCGGTAGTCCAGAAACAGTGACGCCTAACATCTCCCCACCGCCTCAGTGTTTCTCTGCTGAAGTCTCTCTAGGCTAGTAGCAGGAGGTGAGATATAAACCTACCCCCATTGCTTACGGCATATCACGTTGAATACACCGATTCTCGTTCGATCACCGAAGTTAAGCAACGTTGAGCCTGGTCAGTACTTAGATGGATGACCGCTTTGGAATAGCAGGTGCTGTAAGCGTTGAGTGACGGATGCGCGTGCTTACGGCCATATCACATTGAATACACCGGTTCTCGCTCGATCACCGAAGTTAAGCAACGTTGAGCCTGGTCAGTACTTAGATGGGTGACCGCTTGGGAATACCAGGCGCTGTAAGCGTTCAGTGACGGATGTGCGTTGTGGTGCAATGGATATCGGCTCAGAAAGAGAAATCGGTGAGCCGAATTCGAATTCCAGTTGAGTACCCTGCATTCACTTCAGCACTGGTGCCCTTGGGAAAGGTATTAATCCGTTTCTTCCTTCCAGCTATGGGTTAAATAACAGGATGGGCCTGGAGGCAACCCATCTAGTGTTGGTGTCACAATAAAAACACCCTTGGTAGCATCAAGTATTCAGCTATTTGTCAAGATTATGAATTTCGCTATAAACTGTACCAGGGTTCCAAATGCACAGGAAATACTGAAGGGGTGTAGTGGGTTCTATCTCGGCTAAGACCGCGAGACGACGATGGCGACCCATGGAAAAAAATCACAAAGTGTCAATTCATCTGTGGTAGTCATTTTGACAGCACATAGCCACTGTCTCATGTACAACAGATCCATCTTCATTTCTGTTTTTTTTATTTAAAGTTCTTTTTGTTTGTTGTTTTACTGATGCATATATTGCTTTATAGATATTTATATGAAGGTCTTAATCCAGAACTGACTTGAGTGCTCATTGTAGAGTTTAATAGTTTTGAGGTTATGCTTTGTTGGTTGTAATTTTGTAAATTATGTTGTTTTCGTTCCTCCATTTCAATATTTGTGCCTGATTTTATGTGGTTCTTGATTTCTTCTTGGGCGTCTCGTATACAATCCTTGGTTTCCGTAAAATAAATTCCGTTTAATTTTTTAAACTCGTTTTATTGCAAGCTAGTGACTGACGAAGTTAACATTTTTCCAACACATCTCAACTTTCAGCCTTATTTGCGAAAATTTTGTTCGTCACTTCCAACGAAGGGCTTTTCACGTATACGTTACCATTACACAATTCAAGAGAGAAAAAGACTTATGATATGAAATCAATTTTATTAAAAAAAAAGCAATAAAGCAGTGTCTCTATTAAATAAAAAGAAGGAAAGAAACGGATGTTGTTCACAACTGTTACTGCTTAATAATATCATCTAAAGCTCACAAGAAATTAATCTTGTGATGGTAACAAAAAAAAAAGGATAGACAAGAAAGAAAGATAGAAAGGTAGAAGAGAAATTCTACCAAACTGTAAGTTTGGTAGATATTACAGATTTAATTCGACATCCACAGTCTTATTATTTTTATAATTTATTTAGTCGAATTTAAGAATAGTCTCAAAAACAGTTCTCTCCCTTATCTCTTGACCTCAAAGTCCATTCCTTTTTTGTGATGTCTCTCTTTTCCCAATATTTCAGTTTGTTGAATCTTAACTTGCAAAACGATTCATTCCTTTCTTAATCCGCCCATATTAATTTCTTCCTTTCATCCAGACCTTAGGATAATCCTTTCTTCAACTGTTTTAAGTCCAGTTACGACTTTCTGGGATAATCCTTTTCAACTGTTTTAAGTCCAGTTACGACTTTCTGGGATAATCCTTTTCAACTGTTTTAAGTCCAGTTACGACTTTCTGGGATAATCCTTTCTTCAACTGTTTTAAGTCCAGTTACGACTTTCTGGGATAATCCTTTCTTCAACTGTTTTAAGTCCAGTTACGACTTTCTGGGATAATCCTTTCTTCAACTCTTTTAAGTCCAGTTATGACTTTCTGGGATAATCCTTTCTTCAACTGTTTTAAGTCCAGTTACGACTTTCTGGGATAATCCTTTTCAACTGTTTTAAGTCCAGTTACGAATTTCTGGGATAATCCTTTTCAACTGTTTTAAGTCCTGTTACGACTTTCTGGGATAATCCTTTTCAACTGATTTAAGTCCAGTTACGACTTTCTGGGATAATCCTTTCTTCAACTGTTTTCAGTCCAGTTACGACTTTCTGGGATAATCCTTTTTCAACTGTTTTAAGTCCAGTTACGACTTTCTGGGATAATCCTTTTCAACTGTTTTAAGTCCAGTTACGACTTTCTGGGATAATCCTTTTCAACTGTTTTAAGTCCAGTTACGACTTTCTGGGATAATCCTTTTTCAACTGTTTTAAGTCCAGTTACGACTTTCTGGGATAATCCTTTCTTCAACTGTTTTAAGTCCAGTTACGACTTTCTGGGATAATCCTTTCTTCAACTGTTTTAAGTCCAGTTACGACTTTCTGGGATAATCCTTTTCAACTGTTTTAAGTCCAGTTACGACTTTCTGGGATAATCCTTTTTCAACTGTTTTAAGTCCAGTTACGACTTTCTGGGATAATCCTTTTCAACTGTTTTAAGTCCAGTTACGACTTTCTGGGATAATCCTTTTCAACTGTTTTAAGTCCAGTTACGACTTTCTGGGATAATCCTTTTTCAACTGTTTTAAGTCCAGTTACGACTTTCTGGGATAATCCTTTCTTCAACTGTTTTAATTCCAGTTACGACTTTCTGGGATAATCCTTTCTTCAACTGTTTTAAGTCCAGTTACGACTTTCTGGGATAATCCTTTTCAACTGTTTTAAGTCCAGTTACGACTTTCTGGGATAATCCTTTTCAACTGTTTTAAGTCCAGTTACGACTTTCTGGGATAATCCTTTCTTCAACTGTTTTAAGTCCAGTTTCGACTTTCTGGGATAATCCTTTCTTCAACTGTTTTAAGTCCAGTTACGACTTTCTGGGATAATCCTTTCTTCAACTGTTTTAAGTCCAGTTACGACTTTCTGGGATAATCCTTTTCAACTGTTTTAAGTCCAGTTACGACTTTCTGGGATAATCCTTTTTCAACTGTTTTAAGTCCAGTTACGACTTTCTGGGATAATCCTTTTCAACTGTTTTAAGTCCAGTTACGACTTTCTGGGATAATCCTTTCTTCAACTGTTTTAAGTTCAGTTACGACTTTCTGGGATAATCCTTTCTTCAACTGTTTCAAGTCCAGTTACGACTTTCTGGGATAATCCTTTCTTCAACTGTTTTAAGTCCAGTTACGACTTTCTGGGATAATACTTTCTTCAACTGTTTTAAGTCCAGTTACGACTTTCTGGGATAATCCTTTCTTCAACTGTTTTAAGTCCAGTTACGACTTTCTGGGATAATCCTTTCTTCAACTGTTTTAAGTTCAGTTACGACTTTCTGGGATAATCCTTTTTCAACTTTTTTATGTCCAGTTACGACTTTTCTTCAACTGTTTTAAGTCCAGTTACGACTTTCTGGGATAATCCTTTTCAACTGTTTTAAGTCCAGTTACGACTTTCTGGGATAATCCTTTCTTCAACTGTTTTAAGTCCAGTTACGACTTTCTGGGATAATCATTCAGTCTCAGCATTCACTTAGAGACCTGACTTATTCATAGACGAAATTTCGTTCCTTGATTTACGTCTAATATCGACGAAGGAGAATCTACATGACTAAATCTTTAGTCAGCATTTCTTCTTGATTCTTGAGTTCTTGTGACTATTTTAATGTCCAGTCAGGACAGAGTTGGTTAATCCACAAGACCTCTGAATTTCTTCAGAGACCAGAACATGGCATCAGGTAACTTAGACGCCGGCTTCTTCCTCATGTCTGTGCTTTGTCAATACAAAGAAGAAGAAGAGGAGGCAAAAAACGAAAAAGAAATAGAAACATATAGAAATAAAATTTAACATATTTTCACCGTGATTGATGTGTATTCCATTTTCTTTATTATGATTTGTAGTTTATGTGATGTTACTATTATTTATTTACGATGTTTTGTTGATTCGTCTATTATGGCTACAATTCTTTAGAATTCTTTAATTCCATCTCCTGCCAATCGGTTATTTAGGATGATCTACCTTCTGTCATTGTCTGGTTTATCACAAGTACAACCGGGATATCTTCATGTCTCTGAGACTTCTTTTATTTAACTTAAAGTTCTATGTTTTGCTTTTGATATATTGCTTCATTGATATTTATATGAAGATCTTCTTAATCCAGAATTAATTTGATTGCTCATTGTAGAGTTTAATAGTTTTGAGTTGATGATTTGTTGGTTGTAATTTTGTAAATTATGTTAAATTGTTTTCGTTCCTCAATTTCAACAAATTACTGAATTAACAAATTACCAAATGAATATAAAAATCGTCACGATAGAGTGGGTCGATATTTACACTAGGCAATGTGCAAATAGTTTGGAAAATACGCAAACAAACATTGGTATGAGCATCACCCAGCTACGGTTATAGAAATAGAAGACATCACGATTCTATGGGATTACACCAACTACAGGAGAAGGGAAACTGAAGCAAATAGGCCAGACATTATTTTCAAAAACTAAAAAGAAAAATACTGACGTTTACTCAAAAAATGTTTTGTTTAAAATAATATGGTCTGACTTATTGTTAGTTTAAATTCTACAAATAGAATAAAAATGGAGGTAATATTAAATTAGAGAAGGGCTAAAACGATAAATTTTGACATATATATATATATATATATATATATATATATATATATATATATATATATATCCGAGTGGGTACAGTGGGTTGCTTTTACCTCCCGAAAAAACGTACCCAACGTTGAAACAAACATATGATTCTCGAGGATATATATTAAAAATAATGTACATGTTCTAAAACATAATTTATAATAAATATTATATATATATATATATATATATATATATATGAGAAAACGTTTAATAGCTGAATATTACATAATGTTTTACCTTTTTTCTATTTTTCTTTTCGTTTTTATTTTATTTTTCATGGATCTATACCTTCTCTTCATCCTCTGAAGCCGACATTCATTTTCATGGCTACTAAAAATTTTTCCCCTTTTATCCTTCTTCTTTTTCCTCCTTTTATCTCTTGAACTCTTTTCCTATCTCCCCTATTTTTCCTTTCCTCCTACCACTTCCATTTTTGTGACACGGTTAAATTTTGATATTTTTTTTACACATATTATATTACAGAAGGGCTAAAACGATAAGATTCTGACAAATAATATATATATATATATATATATATATATATATATATATATGAGAAAACTTTTAAGAGTTGAATATTACATAATGTTTTATCTTTTTTCTATTTTTCCTTTTCGTTTTTCTTTTCTTTTTCATGGATATATACCTTCTTTTCATCCTCTGAAGCCGACATTCATTTTCATGGCTACTAAAATTTTTTCCCCTTTTCTCCTTCTTCTTTTTCCTCCTTTTATCTCTTGAACTCTTTCCCTATCTACCCCATTTTTCCTTTCCTCCAACCACTTCTGTTCTTGTGACACGGTTAAATTTTGATTTTTTTTACACATGTAATCTAAAATCTTTTATAATAGAGTCTTGAAGCCCTTTCTTTGTCTTTTTTCCCATTCTACTCTAGCATCCGGAAAATGTCTAGACGTCAAAATTTTAATTTTTTTCTTTTTTTTTTAATTTTAGATTGTTTTCTCGACGAAATGGTCATACAACGAATGAAGTTCTCTTAGTTTTATTTGAAAAATATATGCATATGTGTCTATGTAAATAGATAATATTATTTACGTCGAGCCATTCATCTGGATAATTTTTATTATATATTAGATATATATATATAATGATTTGTACCCACAAAAACCACAGATAACATAAAAAAGAATAGACGTCATAATTATCCCAAAACCCGAGCAACCTTTCGGCCAACACTTATCGAGGGCTTCGTTGGCTTAAATTATAAAGGGTCATGAACAAGGACAAAACCAAAAGGGAATAATCACAATACTGGGAGAAGATGGAACTCGTTTAAAAGTAAACTTTAATTGAAAAAAAAAACATTAAAATATAAGCGGTGGGGGTGTATACATATAATTTCACATGAGTGAAATAAGAGAAAAATGTTACACTCACAAACTCGCCAGTAATTGCAAGGAGCGAAGTAAATGCTCTTTCTGCCTGCACAGACTCGGTTGCTGGATTTTTAGGCAAATAGCCTCCAAAACACGAAGATGATATGCCGATCGAGCACTGTGCAAAACAGAAAATCAATTTTCCTCATACGAGGAGGCACATACTTGATTGTCCAGCAGGTGTTGGCCAATTGCAGAATCCAGAACTGCTTGAGTTGTTCTTATAGTTCTAAGAGGGCTGCCTGAACGTATATTTGCGGGGACGTGTTGCGCAACACGCGTGTCCAACCTCAGATTGGTTCGTCCTATATATGCCGCATCGCAACAGCATTGAAATTTAAAAACAACAGAGCTTTATCGAAAATAGGACAACCGATTATTAACGAAAGATGGAAACACAGGTCTTGTCTTAAAAACATGCAACTGCACTGAAAAATAACCGGACGAAACACATGCCGAAACTTTGTCAGTGACAGGGGTCACCAGTAAGCTAAATTAATCGGAGCAGACGCCGCAAAAGTATTTGTAGAAGAGACACAAGGAAGCCACATTGCGCCGGTGAGAAAGTGACTGTATCCGAGCTGCCATGTCGGGATCGAACACATAACAGATTCTCCGCTGGATATTGTCAAGGACACCCAGGTGGATAGAAGGAGCACCGGACCAGATATGGCAGCAATATTCAATGCACGGGCGGATGGTAAGAGAAGGCTGACTATGGTCATAAATTGAGGGATCTGTTTATGTATTAATTGTAATGTAAAATTGATCCCCCACTTTATAACCATATCGCCCTATTTTAGCAAAAGCCGTGAAAGTATTGGTAGAAGAGACACAGGGAAACTACATTGCGCCGGTGAGAAAGTGACTGTATCCGAGCTGCCAAGTCGGGATCAATCACATGACAGATTCTCCGCTGGATATTGTCAAGGACGCCCAGGTTGATAGCAGGAGCACTCGACCAGATATGGCAACAATATTCCATGCACGGGCGTATAGTAGATTTATATATGTGCAGGATTGTTTCAGATGGAAAAAAATTCTGACTTTCTTAGCAGCGGAGTAACTATGGATTCTATATAGTCATTGCGATTGAGGTCAGTTTTGATAGTTGACCCGAGGAGGCGCAGTGTTTTACTGTCAGCTAGGCTAGCCTGATCCAGGCTAATAGGGGTTAGGAGTGACTGTCTGTGATGGTTAATAGATAGCAGATTCGTTTTGGAAGCATTAAAATTCACGAGTCATTTCTCACCCCAGTTCGCCACGGACTGGAGGTCCTTTTCAATCTCGCAGCGAGGTTTGCTTTGTCGCCCTCGGCAGTTGATCGAGGCGGGAATAAACCGTAATGTCTTCAGCGTATATGCCTACCTGGGATCTTATTAGATCGGGGAGATATACATTAACGATCACAAACAACAATGCATCGACGTTTCAGAGTGTTGTTTTCAATGGTTTCAGCGCAAAAAGAAGAAGTTTTTGCATAAATATATAACAACAGATAAAACATGGATCCACTACTTCACTCCAGTGTCAAATTGACAGTCATCTGAGGGGAGAGCAGCAGGTGAAAACCGTCCAGAGCGACCAAATATATAAACATTAGCAGGCAAGGTTTTGGCCTTCATATTTTGGAATGCGCAAGGTATTTTGTACATCGATTACCTGGAAAAAGGAAGAACCATCAAGAGCAAATATTGCATAGTATTATTAGTGTGCCTGAAGAAAGAAATTGTCAATATTTTTTTCAACAAGAAGGGCTTTCCCTCCATGCCATAAAGATGATTTGCCTGCCCATCAACAAAGTCTTGTTATATCTAAACTTATTTATAAATGGAACTGTGTCTGTTTTTGTGTGTATGTCTGTGTGTGTGTGTGTGTGTGTGTGTGTGTGTGTGTGTGTGTGTGTGTGTGTGTGTGTGTGTGCGTGTGTGTCTGTTACCTATAGATTCCGAATCGGCTGAAGCGATTTTCTTGAAAATTTACACAATTGTACTATAAGCGTCTGCGAGTGTTTTTAGCTAGGTTTTGTGTCGAGCTACCCCCGATAAATATCGAAAATCGATAATCGAAAAAATCGGGTTATAGAAGGAATGGTCCGATTTGAATCAAATTTGTTACACTCATAGACAAAGACATAAGAAACGGTATTCAGAAGTTTCAAGGTTGCAGTTCTTACAATAGTGCAGAAAATTTGATATCGATAGCAGGAAATCAAAATTTGACTTACATCCATTCATTCTTCTTTCAGTCTACGGTTTCGCTTTAACTGGAAACAACTATTGCTTTTTAGTCTTTCGTGTCAACGTCCAAAGAGTCTGAGCTCCAGGACCATGGATTAGTTTTAAAGTTTGCATTACACCCGAGCAACGCCGGGCTATATAGCTAGTATAAGGAAAAGCGTAGGACGTAGAATAGAGCCTTGGAGGACATCCGCGTTCGTATGATAATATTAGGAAGCATGTCCGTTCAATACTATCTTCATTGTGCGATTTGAAAGGAATGACTGAATTAGGTCAAGCAATTGTCTTGTTATACCATAGACCCGCAGCTTGCATAGAAAGCCAGCATGCCAGACTCCGTCAAACGCTTTGAAAATAGTTAGGGCAACTGTTCGTGCTTCGCCGTTCTTGTCGAGAGCCAGGTGTATGTACTCAGTGATGGTGGTGAGCATATCAACAGTAGACCTGGTATAGCAGAAACCATACTGTCTGTCAGAGAAGAGTCTGTGGGCTGTGTGATGCTGTACCACCTCGGCGTTAATGATGGCTTTGAAAAGTCAGTCATTATGTGCCATACGTGATGAACGTTTGGGCGATTATGCTTCGAAAGAGACATGACTGCCTGGGCAGGAGATTATCCCACAGTTAGTTGCCATTGCTTTCCGCGGTAGACTGGTTGCCAGCCAAAGCTATAGAACCCAAACTGTCCAGTTATTTAACCCATAACTGGAGGGAAGAGACAGATTAATACCTTTCTCAAGGGTATTTGCGCGTAAGTGAATGGAACGAATTCAACTATACAGCAGATAGCACAAAAATTAACTCTTTACGCAGAAAGAACCATACTTTCAAACAGAAGATAGGCTCATAACATTTTAGGTATTTATATTATTTTAATTTCTATATTGATGCTATAAGAGCTGATATCATTGTTTCCAGAGATTAAAGAATTTAACGGATGCAAATTGAAAAACTGGATAAAATTAATAAATTTCATTAAAAAAAAACGGCGGCAGTCATGCCATCTATTATATGAGTACTGGGAACGGTCCGATAGACTTGTTTCAAGAGATTACAGAATTTAACGGATGCAAATTGAAAAACTTGATAAAATTAATAAATTTCATTAAAAAAACGGCGGCAGTCATGCCAGCTATTATATGAGTACTAGGAACGGTCCGATAGACTTGTTTAAAGAGATTAAAGAATTTAACGGATGCATATTGAAAAACTGGATAAAGTTAATAAATTTCATTAAAAAAAACGGCGGCAGTCATGCCAGCTATTATATG
This sequence comes from Ascarosepion bandense, assembly GCA_037127315.1. Taxonomy (NCBI): domain Eukaryota; kingdom Metazoa; phylum Mollusca; class Cephalopoda; order Sepiida; family Sepiidae; genus Ascarosepion; species Ascarosepion bandense. The sequence goes on along the minus strand of JBBBDQ010001743.1, from coordinate 1,488,180 downwards.
AGTACTAGGAACGGTCCGATAGACTTGTTTAAAGAGATTAAAGAATTTAACGGATGCATATTGAAAAACTGGATAAAATTAATAAATTTCATTAAAAAACGGTGGCAGTCATACCAGTTAATATGTGAGTACTGGGAACGGTCCGATAGTCTTCCGGAAGTAGAATCCGAGGAAGAATGTTCTTGGAAGATTTCTCGTGACATTAAGGAGATTGCTGTCATAAGACCCCGCCACCACCACCATTAATGATGACTGTCGTGACCACTGAATAAAAGAAGATGAAAAGAAAAGAAAAAAATTGCTGAATTACTCTCTTAAAATTGCTTTATTGAAAACATCCCAGTCAGACCAAGCAATTCCGGATTCTTTGGGGCGTTATTCTGAAATAATTTCTGAATGGAGAGGTTCTTTTTCGTGAGTGCATTTGTAATTATTTTATATAGTATAAGAAGAAGAAGAAGAAGAAGAAGAAGAAGAAGAAGAAGAAGAAGAAGAAGAAGAAGAAGAAGAAGAAGAAGAAATAGAGTCAGTCGTCAACGAAAGCCTATGTGTGTGTGTGTGTGTGTGTGTGGAAGGGGGAGAAGCGTAAAAGTAATAAGAGAGTGGTGAGTGGGTAAAGAAAACTTGACATGCGCACAAGGTCGGTTCGTGCCTGCGTGATCCATATCCTGGTATTTCTAATAGTTGCCGTGCCCTAGCATCTTTAAAGCCATTCATCGTCATTAGGATGCTTTGTTGGTCACCTGGCGTCTCTTGCCGAATGGGCAGATTCGTATTCAAACGACGATTAAGCGTTGATTGTATTTGTCACGCAAAGGAGTCCTTTCAGCGGACACATCTCAGTAAATAGCGACGTACGCACATGTTCTCCCTACTCTCTCACTCTCTGTCTCTCTCTCTCTCTTTCTTACACACACACACACACACACACACACACACACACACACACACACACACACACACACATATATATATGAATTTACGCTCTCAAACCCTGATTGAGTACTCTGGAAGAATAATAAACTTTGAAGAAACAGTAGCTATCTAGAATCTACGCATCGTTCACTCAGTAATGAATTAGAACATTCTCAGTTACTGGCGTATGTTTACATGATATATCACTCGCTAAAAGTCTGCCTCCTTTTACTGAGTGCCATAGCTCAAATATTGAATCGCCGATTGATGTCGATTCTGTCGGGTTTTAATCCTGGCTAAAAGCAATCAGATGTCTAACCGTGCCGATTAACTATGATTCAGCGAAACAGATCTATCTGCTGATGACTATATATATATATATATATATATATATATATATATATATACAGTCATCCGCAGACAGATCTGTTTCGCTGTATCACAGCTCATCAGTACGGTTACACTCTGATTGCTTTTAACCCACTTTCTTACACTTTCACTTGTTCAGTCAGCCAGTCAGTTAAGTGCCCTACGTGATACACGCTTTGGGCGATCATGTCTCTTTCTAGACATGACTAACTGGGCAGAAGATTATCCCGCAGCAGGTTGCCATTACTTTCTGCGGTAGACTGGTTGCCAGCCAAGGCTATAGAACCCAATCTGTACTGGTATTTGATTCATAGTTAGAGGGAGAAGTGATGAATTATATTATTACGTAGTAATTAGTGGGGGATCAGTTTATTACTTCATAACAATAGAAAACCGATCTCCCACTTTTTGACTAGTAGAAACCGTAATCATGATTCCAACTATTATATTTGGTTAGTTATTCAAGTGCTATACGTGATACACGCTTTGGGTGATCATGTCTCGAAAGATACATGGGTGATTGGGCAGAGAATTATCTCACAGTAGATTGACATTGATTTCTGCGGTAGACTGCTTGCCAACCAATGCTATAGAACCCAATCTGTCCTACTATTTTACCCACAACTGGAAGGAAGAGACGGGTAAATACCTGTCCCAGGGGTATTTGTATGTAAGAGATTGCCGTGAATTCAACTGGAATTCGAAATAGGCTCCCCGATTAGGCGTTCTGTGTCGATATCCAGTGCACCACAACTCACATCCTAACTTTCTTTTTCGGTTGCATCCTCTCTAAAAGCTCGGAGTTGCTTACATGTACCACCCACGGTATCCTCATCACCCTTCTGTAGAGCAACATTTATGTTGCTTCGAGTATCTTCTTCATCAGATTGTCCAGATTGTCCAGCACGTCTCCCTATCCCTGGTGGCTCTTAGCACGCTTTCTCCTGTTACACCACCCAAACCCCGCTCTGACATCCACTACCTCAAGCCCATAAATTAGAATATAAATTTATAGAAACTAGCATGGTCACAAAATGAGGGACCAGTTTATATAATGATTATAATATAGATTTGATCCCCCATTTTATATACTCATTATAATTTCTAATAAACAGTTGGCATATATAATCTTCTTCTATGTGCCCTGTCCTTTCAGGACTAGGCGATCATGGCTTTCCACGTCTCCCTATCCCTGGTGGCTCTTAGCACGCTTTCTCCTGTTACACCACCCAAACCCCGCTCTGACATCCACTACCTCAAGCCCATAAATTAGAATATAAATGTATAGAAACTAGCATGGTCACAAAATGAGGGACCAGTTTATATAATGATTATAATATAGATTTGATCCCCCATTTTATATACACATTATAATTTCTTATAAACAGTTGGCATATATAATCTTCTTCTATGTGCCCTGTCCTTTCAGGACTAGGCGATCATGGCTTTCCACGTCTCCCTATCCTTGGTGGATCTTAGCACGCTTTCTCCTGTTACACCATGCAACTCTCGTTCTGTCATCCACCTGATTAGGTCCTTCAATTATGTTATCCGCTGCTTTCCATTGTTTTTTTTCTTCTATCTAGCCTTGTTAGTATCAGGTTCTCCAAACCATCATTCCTCATTTCATGTCCCAGGAATTTTAGCTGTATCTTCCTGATGCTCAGTATTAATTTCCTTTTTGTTTCCATCATTTCCAAAACCTCATCATTGCTCAAATGCTCGATCCATTATATTTGCAGCATCCTTCTGTAGAACCGCATTTCAGCTACTTTTCTTTTCATCTTCGAAGATATTGTCCAGCATTCACAGCCATATTGAAGAACTGACACCACATAGCAATCCAGTACTCTCTTCTTTGTTTCTAGTGAAATTGTCCTGTTTCTTAATACTTTGCTCAACTTCTGGAATGCTTCCTTGTGCTTTTGGATCTCAGGAATATAAAGGTATAAAAACTGCTGTGACCACAAAATGAGGGGTCAGTTTATATATTGATTGTTATATGGAATTGATCCCCCACTTTATATTCAGTATGCTTCTGTAGAATCACATTTCAGTTGTTTCAATTTTTTCCTTCATCTGTGATGTGACTGTCCAGCATTCACTGTCATATTGAAGTACAGCACTGCCTTGCTTGTTGTGAAACTAGTTAAAAAATTAACACCGAGTGCAGGTGTATCCATTTTATTAGACTCTAGTAACGTCCATGTTATTCATGGCTCAACGACATGAAACTTGCAAAGCCATTAAGCAAAATGACCATAAAAAATCACACGGGAAAACGCGATACATTAACTTCATCAGTTACTGAACAATTCGCACGTGTTAAACTATTTGTATTGTCGGCATTTTGAGAGGCGATCGCGTTAACAGAAACAATAGATGCTGTCAAACACTTTCTCGTGCAAATTACCAAGAGACAAACAATTAGCGAGTAGAACATAAAACTTGTCATATTTTGAAAATCTTATTCGCAAAAATAAAAAGAAAAAGAAATCAATATATATATATATATATAAACTGTCTAGTCGACTGTTTCTTTGTTACGTATAACCGGAACAATTAGTCGCATGAAGATTGAAAATGAACAAAAACGGAAGTTACGCAAGGGACATTTGTCATTCTATTCTTTTTGACGTGTAGCCGTATAGAGAGGCAGTCTATGTGGCAATTTTTATACAAAGACATGCTCAGTGTATTCCGTTTCAACAGATTCCCAATAGACCTTAGCAAGATATTTGTATCTCCAGAGACGGAAGTAATATCGCTTCACTACGCCGTTCATGTCAGACATTTTTGTTTCGTCATAAAAGTCAAATTAAATTAAGATCACTTTAACAATATTTACTATTCTTTACAACTTGCATTCCATTTAGTTTTTTCTGTGTTGAAAAGCTGCCATTGTTGTGAATCCTTTTGTGTTGCATATTTACTTAGACTGCAGGCAATAGTTTCTTTCGATGGAAAAGAGTCTTTATTTACACACACACACACACACACACACACATACACACACACACACACACACATATATATATATATATATATATATATATATATATATATATATACTAGCAGTATAGACCGGCGTTGCTCGGGTATAATGAAAGCTTTAAAACTAATCCACAGTCCTGGAGCTCAGACTCTTTGGACGTTGGCACGAAAGACTAAAAAGCAATAGTTGTTTCCAGTTAAAGCGAAACCGTAGAGTGAAAGAAAAATGAATGGATGTGAGTCAAATTTTGATTTCCTGGTACCGATGTCCAATAAGTGTTTTTCGTCGCAAACTGAATTTTGGAGGCTAAATAAGTCGTCTGAGTAAATGGTATCATGGCTGAGACTAAGAACTGCAACTATACCTACTTAGAGCCAAACCCGAAGCAAAAACTAAAATAAAAGGGCTGAAAAAAATACAGACACACACACAAACATCTTGCCTTTTATATATATATATATATATATATATATATATATATATATATATATATATATATATATATTATCGATTTTCTGCACTATTGTAAGTACTGCAACCTTGAAACTTTTGAATATCGTTTCTTATGTCTTTGTCTATGAATGTATCAAATTTGATTAAAATCGGACCACTCCTTCTATAACCCGATTTTTTCGATTATCGATTTTTGATATTTATCGGGGGTACCTCGACACAAAACCTAGCTAAGAACACTCGCAGACGCTTATAGTACAACTCTGTAAATTGTCAAGAAAATCTGTTCAGGCGTTTCGGAGTCTATAGGTAACGGTCACACACACGCACAGAAACACACACACAGACATAGATCCATTTATAAATAAGTTTATATTAGATATATATACAGTACTCTGCAAAAGTATTAGGGCGAGAACTATTTTATCTTTTATGAGGCATCAGTCAGTTAAGTACCATACGTGATACACACTTGGGCGATCCTGTCTCGAAAGAGACATGACTGACTGGGCAGAAGATTATCCCTCAGAAGGTTGCCATTGCTTTCTGCGGTAGACTGGTTGCCGACCAAGGCTATAGAACCCAATCTGTCCTGCTATTTAGCCCATAACTGGAAGGAAGAGACGGATTAATGCTTTTCCCAAGGGTATTTGTGCGTAAGTGAATACAATGGATTCAACTGGAATTCGAACTCGGCTCCCCGGTTTCTCGTTCCGAGCCGATATCTACTGTACAACAACGCACATCCCTTTATGAGGCATATTGACAGAAAATAAACAATTTAATTAAAGTAATTTTATTTGATTTATTCAACAAATGTTTTAACAAGAAAAATTTTAGTTACAAAATAAATTTAATATTTAGTATAATAGCCTTTTGCTTTGATCACAGCTTTTTCAATATATCTATTAGTAACTCCTGCCAAGGAGCTTGTATTTGTTCCCAAATGTTCAGAGATTGTATCTCTGGTACTAATACGAAACCAAAATAAAAGGGCTGAAAATCTGATTTTGATCAGATCCGATAGGCTATCGGTGTATCGATTTTCGACATAGGGGGGAAATAAGTCAGCTAAGGATTAACCAACCTAAGTAAGTCAATGAAAAATTGGAGAAAATGTGTCATATTGAGGGCTGACATCCTTATCTTGATCAGACCTGATCGGATATCGGGATATCGATTTCCGACATAGGGGGGAAATCGGGAAAATAAGTGCTTCATTGCTTCATTGATTACGCGAAAGCATTCGACAAAATACGACACAAAGAATTGATGGAAATGCTAGGCAAACTCGACAAAAGAGTGCTAGACTGCTACGTGATGTCAGTTCTTCTATACGGCTGTGAATGCTGGACAATATCATCGAAAATGAGGACCAAACTGGAAGCGGCCGAAATGTGGTTCTACAGAAGGATGCTACGGATATCGTGGACTGAGCATACAAGCAACGACGAGGTGTTAGAAAGAATGGCAACAAAAAGGAAATTGATGCTGAGCATCAGGAAGAGACAACTGAAGTTCCTGGGACATGCAATGAGGAAGGAGAGCCTGGTGAACCTGATACTGACTGGACAGATAGAAGGAAAGAGAGACAGAGGAAGGCAGCGGATAACATATTTGCAGGGCCTGATCAGGTGGATGACGGAACGGGGGTTGCCAGGAGCAACAGGAACAAACATACTAAGAGCCACAAGGGATAGGGAGACGTGGAGATCCATGATCGCCTACGTCCTGAAGCGACAGGGCACATAGAAGAAGAAGAAGTAGCCCATGACCTGACCAGAAACCTAAAAAATGTTTGTGTAGAGTTTGGTAAGAATCGCATAAAAATTGTGGATTTGTATAAAGGACGTACAGATACACACACACACACACACACAGATACACACACACACACACACAGATACACACACACACACAGATACACACACACACACAGATACACACACACAGATACACACACACACACAGATACACACACACACAGAGATACACACACACAGAGATACACACACATACACACACACATACACACACATACACACACACACATAAACATACACAGATATAGACACACAGATGCAGGCACACACACACACACACTTATATATGTAGATTATTCAATTGATCACGTATTTAAGTAATCATTGTAAACGAAATTTGTTCTAACTTCCCCATTTTAATAAAAGGTTTAACGATTCCAATTAATTTCACTACAAATTGTTAACCAAATCGCGAACGCTCAAATAGACGCCAAGACGTTGCCTCTTCGTTTGTGATAATTGATCTGATGTAATATTAGGGAAAAATAACTGCGTTTTTCGAAGCGATAATAACTGCCATGATCAACAATTCGTCAAAAATCTGACAGCACTCTAGTTCTTACAAATGTTTCTTTTATGTATGAAGTACACTAAGAATCTAGAATTTCATATATTCTTTTCAAACCCGTCTCGACGGAAAGTGCGACACAGAGAACCGAAGGCGAATTTTCATGGCGAAGGTAACATTCCAGAAGTTGAGCAAAGTATTAAGAAACAGGACAATTTCACTAGAAACAAAGAAGAGAGTACTGGATTGCTATGTGATGTCAGTTCTTCAATATGGCAGTGAATGCTGGACAATATCATCAAAGATGGAGGAAAAACTTGAAACAACCGAAATGTGGTTCTACAGAAGCATACGGGATATAAAGTGGGAGATCAATTCCATATAACAATCAATATATAAACTGACCCCTCATTTTGTGGTCACAGCTGTTTTTATACATTTATATTCCTGAGATCCAAAAGCACAAGGATGCATTCGAGAAGTTGAGTAAAGTATTAAGAAACAGGACAATTTCACTAGAAACAAAGAAGAGAGTACTGGATTGCTATGTGATGTCAGTTCTTCAATATGGCAGTGAATGCTGGACAATATCATCGAAGATGAAGGAAAAACTTTAAGCAACTGAAATGCGGTTCTATAGAAGGATGCTGCAAATGGATCGAGCATTTGAGCAATGATGAGGTTTTGGAAATGATGGAAACAAAAAGGAAATTAATACTGAGCATCAGGAAGATACAGCTAAAATTCCTGGGACATGAAATGAGGAATGATGGTTTGGAGAACCTGATACTAACAAGGCTAGATAGAAGAAGAAAAACAATGGAAAGCAGCGGATAACATAATTGAAGGACCTAATCAGGTGGATGACAGAACGAGAGTTGCATGGTGCAACAGGAGAAAGCGTGCTAAGATCCACCAAGGATAGGGAGACGTGGAAAGCCATGATCGCCTAGTCCTGAAAGGACAGGGCACATAGAAGAAGATTATATATGCCAACTGTTTATAAGAAATTATAATGTGTATATAAAATGGGGGATCAAATCTATATTATAATCATTATATAAACTGGTCCCTCATTTTGTGACCATGCTAATTTCTATACATTTATATTCTAATTTATGGGCTTGAGGTAGTGGATGTCAGAGCGGGGTTTGGGTGGTGTAACAGGAGAAAGCGTGCTAAGAGCTACCAGGGATTGGGAGACGTGGAAAGCCATGATCGCCTATGTCCTGAAAGGACAGGGCACATAGAAGATGAAGAACTGATTTTCTGTTAAGGAAGTCTCAATATAAAAATAAATACGGTATACGCTATAAAAAAGAAATACATTGAAGAGAAAGGAAATAGTTTTTTTTAAAATACAATATTCACAATTTAATGAGTCAGTTCAGAGTCATACTTGATACACGTTTGTGCGATCATGTCTCTTTTGATCCATGATGACTAAGCGGAAAATTTTCCCGCAGCAGGCTGCCATTTTTTTCTGCGGTAGCCTAGTTGCCAGCCAAGGGTATAGAACTCAGTATGTCCTGTTATTTGACTCGTAGCTAGAGGAAGAAGTGATGTATTATATTTTTACCTTTTTTTTTCTTTTTTTTTTATCATATCACCCCGAGCAAGGCGGTAACGCCACTGATGTACCGTGGGCTACGTAAGAGTGAAAAGATTGGAAGAGAAAACCGGAAACCACATCCTAAACAGGGAACAAGGGATGAGCCTCTACACTTGTTCAATAGACGTGGGCGGAGTGTGAACCGGGCGATAGTTTAGTCTATCTACTCCAGTTGAGAAAAAAAAAAAAAGAAAAGTGAAAAGATTGGAAAAGAGAAAACCGGAAACCACATCCTAAACAGGGAACAAGGGATGAGCCTCTACACCTGTTCAATAGACGTGGGTGGAGTGTGAACCGGGCGATAGTTTAGACTATCTACTCCAATTGAAGAAGAAAGAGAAAAAAAAGTAACGGTGGTGAGTTAACTAAGTCTTAACTTAGTTAAATCTCCGGTCAAAGAAATTTCTTTGAAAAAATATAAAGAACATTCTTCCAAATAACCATGAAACTATTTTAAAATTAGCCACAAAAAATTAAACAAAATAAAATCAAATTAAAATTATAACTTACTTTTAAGAATATTTCTAAGCTGATTCTAACCCAAACGCACGTTTTGTAGCCATTCGTATAAAAGGTCAAAATTCGTTCTTTTTTCGTTCATTTGAAAGAGATTTCTTTTATTACTTATTTTTTTTAATTCATTTCATCCCAAGAAAGGTGCGAATGCCTCTAGAACGCAGCGACTGGATGCGAGAAATTAAACTGACGATATGAAAGACTGAAGGAAGAACAAAAGACGAGCATAATTCACGATGACATAGCGATTTACGTTGCATTTAAATTTTTAAATATTGTATTTTTCGAGGAAGCAATGAAACAGAAGGGATTTCCACAAGCCGGAAGTACGAAAAATAAAAACAGTTGGAATAGAAATGGCGTTTGCATTTAGATATTTCAACAGTAAACGAGGGGACCTAAATGTCAGTCTTGTACCACACTTAAATTCAGTTTAATTTAAATTAAGCGCTTAGCCGACTAGGCTTTCTAGGATATCGTAACTATTAAATTTTCTCTCCTGCATACTCAGCCAGTTAAGTACCATACTTCATACACGCTTTGGGCGATCATGTCTTGAAAGGGACATGACTGACTGGGCAGAACATTATCTCGCAGTAGGTTGCCATTGCTTTCTGCGGTAGACTGGTTGCCGACCACGGCTATAGAACCCAATCGGTCCTGTTATTTGACTCATAGCTAGAGGGGGAAGAGATGTATTATATTATTCCGTAGTAATTAGTGGGGGATCAGTTTATTACTTCATAACAATAGAAAACCGACCCCCCATTTTATGACCAGTAGAAGCCTTAATCATGATTCCAACTATTAAATTCAGTCAGTTAAGTGCCATACGTGATACACCCTTGTGTGATCATGTCTCGAAAGAGACATGACTGACTGGGCAGAAGATTATCCCGCAGTAGGTTGCCATTACTTTCTGCGGTAGACTGGTTGCCAGCCGAGGCTATAGAACCCAATCTGTCCTGTTATTTGACTCATAGCTAGAGGGGGAAGAGATGTATTATATTATTACGTAGTAATTAGTAAGGGATCAGTTTATTACTTCATAACAATAGAAAACCGAACCCCCACTTTGTGACCATTCTTAACCATGATTCCAACTATTATATTCAGTCAGTCAGTTAAATGCCATACGTGATACACACTAGGACGATCATGTCTCGAAAGAGACATGGCTGAGTGGGCAGAAGATTATCCCATAGTAGGTTGCCATTGTTTTCTGCGGTAGACTGGTTACCAGCCAAGGCTATAATATAACCCAATCTGTCCTGTTATTTGACTCATAGCTAAAAGGAGAAGAGATGTATTATATTATTAGGTAGTACTTAGTGGATGATCAGTTTATTACTTTCTAACAATAGAAAACCGATCCCCCATTTTATGACCGGTCGAGACATTAACCATAATTCCAACTATGATATTGAGTCAGTCACTTATGTGTCATACGTGATACACGCTTTGGGCGATCATGTTTCAAAAGAGACATGACTGACTGGACAGAAGATTATCCCGCAGTAGGTCGCCATTACTTTATGCGGTAGACTGGTTGCCGACCAAGGCTTAGAGCCCAATATGTCCAATAATTTACCCATCACAGAAGGAAAGAGACGGATTTTTTCCAAGGTCATTTGTGCGCAAATGAATGCAAGGAATTTAGCCGGAATTCGAACTCGGCTTCCCAATTTGTTGTTCCGAATCGATATTCACTGTACCACAACGCACATTATGATGATGAAACTCTTTTCAAGGGTATATTATTTACTTCCTGTACATAGTCTCATTTGGCGAAATATCTGCGTAGATTCATGATTAAATTTAAATACTGGTCCGCTGTTGTAGGTGTATCATATTTATTTGAACTTTAACGTGACGTTTCTACACCAGAAATGCCAACCCATTTTAAGGTTGATGTGTTTGTCTAAAATAACCATGGCACCAAAAAAAAAAAAGGTTTGTGGCGTACATATGCAACATTTGTAAATAGGTGACATTTACGTAGCATTCTTCGTATCGCTATTTATTAATATATGAGTGTCGATAAGGCGTATTTTGATTTGATTTTAAAAGGTTTAGTTAGAATGAAAAAGAAATGATTATTTAATGCAAACGATAAAAGCACAGTGTATTTCATTATTCCTCCCTAACATTTTCGCATGATTTTTACATTTTAATTTGCATATTGTATTTCAACTTAATTTACATAATTTTAAATACGTACACTTCTTCTTCTTCTTCTTCTTCTTCTTCTTCTTCTTCTTCTTCTTCTTCTATGTGCCCTGTCCTTTCGGGACGTAGGCGATCATGGTTCTCCATGTCTCCCTATCCCTTGTAAGCGTTTAGTGACAGATGTGCGTTGTGGTGCAGTTGATATCGGCTCGGAAAGAGAAATCGGTGAGCCGAGTTCGAATTCCAGTTGAATACCTTACATTCACCTAAGCACTGGTACCCTAGAGAAAGGTATTAATCCGTCCCTTCGCTCCAGTTATGGGTTAAATAACAGGGTAGGTCTTGGGGACCCTGCCCTTAAAAAACAAATCCCAATGAATCTTGGTACTCGAAAAGAAAAAAAGTATTCTTCTTCTTCTTCTATGTGCCCTGTCCCTTCAGGACGCAGGCGATCATGGTTCTCCATGTCTCCCTATCCCTTGTGGCTCTTAGTATGTTTGCTCCTGTTTGCTTCTATCTGACCAGTCAGTATCAGGTTCTCCAGGCTCTCCTTCCTCATTGCGTGTCCCAGGAACTTCAGTTGTCTCTTCCTGATGCTCAGTATTAATTTCCTTTTTGTTGCCATTCTTTCCAACACCTCATCATTGCTTGCATGCTCAGTCCACGATATCCGTAGCAGCCTTCTGTAGAACCACATTTCGGCCGCTTCCAGTTTTATCCTCATTATGTATGTACACTACCGGTCATAGTTATTATTATGGTGTATTTCATACTATTTTTAGTATTTATTGCCAAACGGATAATTCTAAAATTTTTCAGTCATAATAACAAAAGAACCATTCTATTTTCATTTAGAATTATCCATTTGGCAATAAATACTAGAAATAGTATGAAAGACATCATTTCTTTTAAAACTTGGATGGCCTAATAATTATGGCCGGTAGTATATATATATATATATATATATATATATATGTGTGTGTGTGTGTGTGTGTGTGTGTGTGTGTGTGTGTGTGTGTGTGTTATTTTGCAAGATAATAATAACAAAAGAACCATTCCATTTTCATTTAGAATTATCCGTTTGGCAATAAATACTAAAAATAGTATGAAATGCATCATTTCTTTTATACTAGCGTGGCCTTATAATTATTTAATTAATTAATTTTTTAATTTAATTATTTTTAATTAATTAATTTTCGATTAATAAATTTAGATTCGTCAGTAATGATATATTGCGCAGATCAAACACAATAAATTAAAAAAAATAACGAGTTTTACTATGTGCATTAGTAGACAAAAGTTGATGTTTATCACTGACAAAATATGGCTTTTCTTTTCTAGAAATATTTTCACGGCTTCTGCTCTGACGAGCTTTTGATCCCTGGAGTCCCGACTACATGAATTTACTCGTGCTACTAGATTGGCAAGTAGGTCCCACACTTTTACCGCCAAAAGAATGAAATGTAACGGCCACTTCTACTCTCGTACTTCTTTTTAACGCGCACCTCGTCTACGTGCGGAACTCTTTCGTAGCCCAAATCTCCCTAAAGTTTAAATCCAACGTCAATTTCTATTTTCTCTCTCCTTGATTCCCATATACCTATCTTCCTTTCTTTGATATCCAGCGTACATTATTTTTCTTTTGTTCACGCTCTACCCAGACTCCGGTATACTAGTGATACTACTGCCTTGCTTATTGTTAAACGATCATAAAGAAAATTAAGACATGATAAAATGAAAAGATGGATTTTTATTCATTAATCTGATAAATATTATCAGAGAAACTTTTCTACGTTCCATCAGTATGAGCGATGCTAGTTTTCAAAACGCAGCACCCTGCGCTTCCTTGGGCTCAGTCTCTCAATCAACCTCAAGTGGAACGCCTACATCGAATCAATGGCTACATCTACTGCTAAGAATGTTGGGTAACTGTGCCTGGAGTTTGTTCTGGTCATTATCCATAATGCACATTTATAAATCTACCACTCGTCCGTGCATCGAATTCTGTTGTCTTATCTGATCAGGTGCTCTGGTCGGGGTTCTCAGCAAAATGCAAATGAGGATCTGCAACGTAATCGATTCCAATATAGCAGGTTGACTTCATTAACTTTCTCCCCAACGGAATGTGGCTTCCCTCTGTCTTTTCTTAAAAAATATTTTCACGGTTTCTGCTCTGGTTTTCCGACGACATCAATTTACTCTTGCTACTACATTGGCAATTAGGTCCCACGCTTTTGCTGTCAAAATAGTAAAAGATAACGGCCACTTTTACTCTGCTAGTTTTTTTTTTTTGCGCCCTTCCCATCTGTGGAACTCCTTTCCATATTCATGCTTTCGTAATAGCTATATAACCAAAAGTTTAAATGCTTCATAATTTGCCATCTTCTTTTTCTTTGATTGCCATATTTCTCTTATCCTTTCGTCGACATCCCCTGTACCTTGTTCTTTTTCTCTTTCTCCCCTCCGCACCATTGGTTGTCAAGCCTTGTTTGGGGTGAAAAGATTCTTACTGGTACCCCCTATGTATGAATTTACTTGAGCTACAAGACTAGCAACTAGGCCCCACCCTCTTACAGTGAAACCGATAAAATGTAATTGCAATTTCTACTCCAACAGCTTCCTGCCTGTGGAATTCCCTTCCGTATACTTGCTTCCCCGACAGCTACAATCTCCTATAATTTGAATGCAAGATTATTAGTCATCTCCGATCTCACTAACTCGCATCCTTTTTCTCAAGCTCTTTTCTCCATCCACTCCACCCCAATCACACCAGTATTCTCATCCTTCTAGTAACCTCCTCCTGACACCCCCTATAACCTCTTTCTCATCTCTTTCCCCCTATGTAACGCCCTGCTCAACAGTGGCCGTAAAACTGCCTTGCTTGGGGTGAAATAGTTGAAGAATGGTAGACTTTGAAAAACAGTAGCTACTCTAGCATCTACGCATCGCTCATTCAGTAATGAATTAGAGCACTTTGGTTACTGGCCTATGATACATCATACGCTAAATGTCTGCCTCCTTCTATCGAGTACCCATAGCTCAGAGGTAGAGTCGCCGACTGACGCCAATTCAATCGGGTTTCATTCCTGGGTTAAAAGCAAACTGTGTCTAACCGTACTGATTCGCTGTGATGCTGCGAAACAGATCTGTCTGCGGATATATATATATATATATATATATATATATATATATATATATATGGTGAAAGTGCTCAAGTTCAAGCGGCGACAATTTGCTTCTTCAGTAGCCTGTTGTAGTTTCAGAATTTTATCGTGAAAATTATCCAAAAAAGGAATAACTAAAAAAAAAAAAAACAGTTTTTCGTACATGATCATGAAATTGCAACATATAAAAAAAATTCCATTTTGGATAATTTTTACGTTCTATGAATATGTCAACCGTTATATTTGAAGCAAAAAAAAAAAAATAACTGTACAGTAATTTTTAGCAAGACAGTTTTCCGGTTACATTTGTTATCATAACTCACACCCCTGAAGATGACTTCGGAAAGCGATTGAAAGTGCTTGGGTACCTTAAGAAATAAATGAAAATAACATCTGTCAACGTTACAATTTTTTCCGATATATTTTGAGTGTAACACGAGAAAGATTATCCGTGAGAATGAACGGATTTTATAAAAAATAAGCAAACACAGTGTTTGCAATTTATTTAATCTGACATATTTAAAAGAAAATTTGCTGCCTAAATGTCAGAAGGAGGGTGATAGACGGATAAGGATACTGAGGATGAAGGTTGGGTAGATGGGAAGAGTGTTTGAGAGAATGGCTGCGAGTTAATGTTAGGAGGTGTCTATTGACCATGCATTTAAATTCTTGGAGATTGTAGCTGTCGGAGAAGTAAGTGTATGGAAGGGAATTTCACAGGCGGGAAGTGCGAGAAAAGAAGCTGTTGGAGTAGAAATTGCGGTTATATCTTATCTGATTTACTGCAAAATGTAAAAGCGACCGAGTTGCTAATTTAGTGTCTCGTGCAAATTCATGCCTAGGGGGCACCAGTAATCTAAGTTAATCAGAGCAGAAGCCGTGGAAGTATTCATAGTAGAGGCACAGGGAAGCTACGTGACGCCGGTGAGAGAGTGACTGCAGCCGGTCTGCCATGTCGGTATCGATCACATTACACATTTTCCGTTGTATTTTGTCAAAAACTCCGAGTAGAATAACAGGGACACCCGACCAGATGTGGCAGCAGTATTCAATACACGGGCGAATGGTAGATTTATAAATGTGCAGGATAGATTCAGGCGGGAAAAATTTCCGGGCCCTGCACAGAGAGCCGACTTTCATTGCACCGGATTTAGCAATGAATTCGATATAGTCATTCCACTTGAGGTCTGCTATATATGTATATACACCAGTGAATTTACTCAAGCAACCAGACTGGTAACATGGTCCCACTTTTTTCTACTTAAATCTACCAAATGCAGCCGCCACCTTTCCGTATACTTGCTTCCCTGACAGCTACATTCTGCAGAAACTTAAATGCAATGTCAATTCCCATCTGTTATCCACTTGACACCAGTCTTTCTCTCCTCCTTTCTACATCACCCTGTATATCTTGTTCTTTTCCTTTCTCACTCTACCTCTGCAAATGTCATCACACCTGTATTCCTAGCCTTCCCTTCGCTTTTCTCTGACACCTACTGTTACCGGTTTTTCTCTTCGCTCTCCTCATGCTTAAACTTTTACTCTTAATTTTTCTAGCACCCCCCGGCATCAGTGGCGGTACCGCCTTGCTTAGGGTGAAACGATAAACAAAAAGTCATGCATTTGCCCTTAAGTAAAAGTATTGTGTATTTATTCGTGATTATATTTTAAATCTACCATCCGCCCGTGCATTGAATACTGCTACCATATCTGGTCGGTTGCTTCTGTTATCCAGCTAAGGGTCCTTGACAAAATCTAACGGAGAATCTCTAATGTGATCAATCTCGAATTGGAAGCTCACATACAGTCACTTTCTCACCGGCGCAATGTGGCTTTCCTGTGTCTATTCGACAAATACTTTCACGACTTCTGCTCAGATGAACTTAAATCACTGGTGCCCTTTGTATATAAATTTCATCGAGCAACAAGATTAGCAGATAGGTCCTACCCTTTTAATGTGAAAATAATAAATTGTAAACGCAAATTCTACTCCAGCAGCTTCTTTTCTCTCATTTCCCGCCTGTGGAATTCCCTTCCATATACTTGCTTTCCCAATAGCTACAATCTTCAAGAATTTAAATGTAAAGTCAACAGTCATCTCCTATCTCACTAACCTGCAACCCCCCTCTCTCTCTCTCGTGCTTCTTTCTCCGTCAACTCCTCTCTCATCCGTATTCTCATCCTTCTTTTACCTACCTCCTGACACCCCCTATAACCTGTCACTCTTTCTCATAACTTTCCTCCTGTGTAACCCTCTGAAAACAATGGCAGTAAAATGCCTTGCTTGTGGCGATACGATTATAAGAAATAAATAAAAATATCTTTATGTATCGATGGATAACTTATTGTATGTAGTTGCATCTACTGATGGAACGCTTAAAATCCCATCCTTCAACGCGCATGCGTGTTTGGATTTGAATGGACGCGCGCTTCGTGTTAAATATGATAGATTTCACAAATCTTTTACGCTGCATATGTTTATTTGGTTAGTGCGAATTTGATTATCCATTTTCTGCATGTGCAATATTAGTACCAAAGCAATTACGTCTTCACTTCCTTGTCAAACTGAAGCGAAATTCTTAATTGAATATGGCTATAATTTTCAAGAAAACGAAACAGAAGGAAATACAACGGATTTGTCCGCGGGCCACACTGACGACTATTCTTCAATGGTGATTTCAAGTAACTGGCAATAGATATTCTCATTATAAACAGGTAAACATACATATATATATATATTAAAGTTTATTTCTTTACTCACTCGTGATTGATTAAAAATTTCGCAATCAAACGTGTCCCTTTAAATATAGAAAGAAAAAATCTGATTCATTTTCTAACCCAAAAGTATACCATTGAAGATTCACAAGTTACTTAGAATGACCTCCAATGGCATTATTGAACACTTATGCATGGTCAGTCAGTGTAAACATTCGTTTAATTAACGCTTCCAGAGTGGAGCCAAAATGTCTCTGTCACTCAGATTAAAGACGCTCACAGATTTTTAGAAACGTATTTGGAAAAAAAGTTATCCTTGACTCAACAGCAATTTCCTCCCCGCTTATGAAAATTAAAAACGCACATTTGAAAAAAAAAAATACGTATATTTCTTTCAACTACGCACCAAAAAACAAATTATATAAATTTATTTTTTGATAGAAAATTGTTGAGAAAATTATATTTGTTATTTTTTATCATCCAGCCGGTGAGAAAGTGGCTGCAATCGAGCTGCCGAGTCGGGACCTATCACGTTACAGATTCTCCTTTGGAGCCTGTCGAGAACACTGAGATGAACAGCCTGAAAGTATATGACAACAGTATTCTATACACGGACGGATGGTTGATTTTTATATGTGCAAGATGGATTCAGGCGGAAAGAAAACTTCCTGGCCCGACACAGTGATCCAACCTTGATAGTAGTATGAGCCTTTAGTGAGCGACCACTTGTCGTATGTGGCCGGCTTTTGATGGCTGTTGGGGTGGTCGCATACGACAGGTTCCCCTGTATCTGACCAGATATGACAACAGTATTCTATGCACGGACGGGTGGCTGATTTGTATATGTGCAAGATGGATTCAGGCGGAAAAAAAACTTCCTGGCCCGACACAGTAAGGCAATCTTCATAGTAGTATGAGCCTTTAGTGAGCGACCACCTGTTGTATGCGACCGAAATTTTGATGGCAGTAGTGGTGGTCGCATACGGCAGATTCCCTTGTATCTGACCAGATATGTCAACAGTATTTCATGTACTGTCGGATGGTTGATTTGTATATGTGCAAAATAGATTCAGGCGGACAAAAAACTTCCTGGCCCGACACAGTGATCCATCCTTCCTAGCAGTACGATCCTTTAGTGAGCGACCACCTGTCGTATGTGACCGGCCATTGATGGCAGTTGGGGTGGTCGCATACGACAGGTTCCCTTGTATCTGATCAGATATGACAACAGTATTCTATGCTCGGACGGATGGTAGATTTGTATATATGCAAGATGGATTCAGTCGGAAAAAAAACTTCCTGGTTCCGCCTGAATCTATTTTGCACATATACAAATCAACCATCCGACAGTACATGAAATACTGTTGACATATCTGGTCAGATACAAGGGAATCTGCCGTATGCGACCACCACTACTGCCATCAAAATTCTGGTCGCATACGACAGGTGGTCTCTCACTAAAGGCTCATACTACTATGAAGATTGCCTTACTGTGTCGGGCCAGGAAGTTTTTTTTCCGCCTGAATCCATCTTGCACATATACAAATCAACCATCCCTCCGTGCATAGAATACTGTTGTCATATCTGGTCAGATACAGGCGAACCTATCGTATGCGACCACCCCCAACTGCCATCAAAAGCCTGCCGCATACGACAGGTGGTCGCTCACTAAAGACTCACACTACTATGAAGGTTGGGTCACTGTGTCGGGCCAGGATGTTTTTTCCGCTTGAATCCACCCTGCATATATACAAATCAACCATCCGTCCGTGCATGGAATACTGTTGTCATATCTGGTCAGATACAAGGGAATCTGTCGTATGCGACCACCCCAACTGCCATCAAAAGCCGGTCACATACAACAGGTGGTTGCTCACTAAAGGCTCATACTACTATGAAGGTTGGGTCACTGTGTCGGGCCAGGAAGTTTTTTTTTCCCACCTGAATCCATCGTGCACATATACAAATCAACCATCCGTCCGTGCATAGAACACTGCGGTCATATATTTTCAGGCTGTTCAGGAGAATCTGATGCTTTCTAGTTAAGTGGTATACATGATACCCTCATAAGCGATCCATGCCTGACCAGGCAGGAGATTTTGCCGCTGTAAGTTGCTATTCATTTCTGCGGTAGATTGGTTGCTGACTAATGTTGTAGAACGCGGTCTGTTCAGCTGTTTAAACCATAACTGTAGGGAGAAGATATGAATTCATACTTTTCCCAATGTTATTTGCGTGAAAGTGAATGCAACGACTTCAACTGGAATTCAAACTCGGTTCACCAATTTCTTATTCTAAGCCGATATCCATTGGATCACAGCTGTCTATTCTAGAATCTAGTATTTTATCTAGTATTTTTTCCTTTCTTTTTTTCCCCACTTTCTTGATTTCTCAACTTTTCTGCCCTCTTTCTTTTTCCCTTCTTTTTTAATATCTTCTTACCTCGTACAAAAAGTTTTCCCAAAAGAAGAGGAAGTGGTGTTTCTTTTTTTAATTTTTTCAATAAAACGTTTATTACATAATTATTAACTACCTGATGAAACATTGTTCTTTCAATATCGAAACAAAATGTACAATTTTGTAATAGTTTGCACATGTTCTAAAGTATAATCAATAATAGTAATAATATATATATATATATATATATATATATATATATATATATATATATATATATATATATACTTATCTTTATTTTCAACTGAAATTAAAGAAAAATACGATGTTTAGAACGGCTCATGATTAAACACAACAGACATTCATTGTTTCTTATATTTAACAGTATATGTTTAGAAAATTATCTGCTGCCTCGATACACTATATATATATATACTAGCAGTATAGCCCGGCGTTGCTCGGGTGTAATGAAAGATTTAAAACTAAAAACTAATCCACGGTCCTGGAGCTCAAACTCTTCAAACACTTTGGACATTGGCACGAATGACTAAAGACTGTTATATTTATCAGTATATATTTAGATTCATTATCTGCTATCCCAATACACAATATATATATATATATATATATATATCTGAATCGTCTGCACCGTCCTCAGATTGATGCCCAAATACACTGAAATGTCTATATTGGAGCTTTTTTGTGCAAACTCTAACCTGTACAGCATGCTGCTTCCAAATATCTGGCAGAGTGAATGACATCATCGTGCTCTTTTTCTCAAAGATGATGTCCAGCTGACCCTACTATATTGTGTAGTTGACAAAATCGAAATTGGAAATATAAAATGATAACAATTACCCATCACTTCCTATATATATATATATTCATTCAGAAGTCAGTCAAATTAAAGTATTTAAAAGCTGTACATATTATATGTATTGGGCACTTTTTAATAAAATTGTATACTGGTCTAATTTAATTCTGACCAATAACTGGTTTTTGAGTTTCGATCCCGGATGGAAACAAGCAAATGTTTAGCCATATTGATGAGTTGTGATACAGCGAAACAGGCTTGTATGTGGATGACTTTTTATGCTCTTGGTATCTGAACACAAATATATATACAAATTTTGATGGTGGGTGTCTTTGTGTCAACATCCCTGTAACCGCTCTTAGAACCTGCTTAGAACCAGCATAATAAAAAAATATTGAAATGTTGGACAATTTTTGTCTTTATTTTCACCTGAAATTAAAGCCAAAATACGATGTTTAGAACAGCTGATGATTAAACATAATAGACATTCATTATCTGTTGTATTTAACAATATATATTTAGAAAATTATGTGCTGCCTCGATATACTAAATTATTTAATAAATATATTCATTGTGTGAGGGTGGTTCGCTACATTATACGTAGCATGGAATGTCCTTGCCGTGAGGGTTAGAACTCGTGGAACTAAGGAAGTTAGTTTGTTTAAGCGCTTTTCATGGAAACAAGGCAAGAGCAGTGAAAGGATTGCGATGTTGTCAGGTTATACATATATAAATATTTTTCTGGTGTTAATAAAACAGTGCTCAAAGTCATATAGAAGAGCTATGAAGTACATATTAATAAATATACATATTATTCAACGTCTATAGACGTATAATAACATATATAATCATTTACGCATTTTAGAGGCTGTCTATTTGAAGATCCGCCGGCCTAGCATGTGCAGACTGAAATAGCATTTCATTCGCTCCTTACGATTGTTGAAGGAATTGTAATTTATTCCTTTTTCATTTTATTACTCTATGGTGAAACCGATCGAACAAAAGCGAGAAACCGGATGTTGGCTCTCTCACAACAAAAAGGAAAATGAATAAAACACGTCGTGCGCATCTGAGTTTGCGCAGATGTTCCGGTTGAAAAATAAAAACTAATCAAATATCAAATTTCCATTTCGCGAGCCTACGCGAATTTTATTTACCAGCCAATGGGAATCAAATACAAGCGTGAAATTCAAAACGAGCTGTTCTGATCCAAAAGGCAGATATAAAAAGCCGAGATAAAAAGCAGAAAGACAGAGAGACCGGCAGAGACGAGCTGATTAGTTTCTCCCTTGACCTAAGTTGAGCGGCTACTATGCTGACCTCTTTCCTGCTCCTCAAAAGCACTTATTGACATCAGGAGTGACCTCTTCAAAGACATTCCACACAAACCAACTTACTGTCTTACTGAGCTTAGAAGCGGCAACTTCAAAATGAACATTAATCACAATACTAAGCCTTTTATCTTTTCAGCATTATATTTTCCATGAACATTCTAACCTTCGTTGGAGTTATATTCAAGTATTATTTTAATTGTAAAAACATTAATTGAAATGTGTATATATAAATGTTATTTTATACTCAAATTGCCTTTCTTGATTTATAATCCTTTTATGAATTATAATGGGCTATCTTCCCACAAGGCCAAATTCCGTTAACCTGCTACGGTATACTACTACCCTTCACTAGAATGGCATCCTACTACTACCAAAAAAGAATAAATAAGGTAAGATACCCGCTATAACTCTTTTAAAACTGTGTGTTTACACCTCCATTACATTTTAATTTTTTTTTTTTTCATTAAAATTATACTTTTAAACGTGTCCCAACTTTCCCTTCTGTAAGTAAATTTCGTGTCCTGTACATCATTAACATTAACGCCAACGATTAACTTTGATAATGTGTTGGCTAACATGATCCTTAGGTCTACATGATGACATCTACTTTAATAAAGTTTATATATATATATATATATATATATATATATATATATATTGAAAACACTTCCACATCTATATCTATAAAAGTGACGAGAATGGACGTTGTGTAAGTAACTGCTATGTAAATTCATCATGTGATTTTTATTCTTATTATTTATTAAACTACCCGAATGAAATGGCAAATTCTACTATAAAATGTATTATTGGTCATTTTACTATAGAATATATTATTTGTAATCTATATCTATAAAAGTGACAAGGGTGGACGTTGTGTAAGTATTTGCTATGTAAATCCATCATGTTTTTTTTTAATTGTTGTTATTACTTACAATACCCGAGTGAAACCGGGCTAAACTGTTAGTTCAAAATAAAAACAAATCTATGTTGCAGCTCTAAACACGTAATTTATGCTCTAAAATGCGATGAATGAGCAAAAAATTTGCCTGGGGGTGACACAAGGCCTGAACAAAAGAGTAGCCCTGCACAGAAGTAACATTAGTCAGTCAGTCGGTTAAGTGGCATACGTGATAAACGCTTTGGGCGATCATGTCTCGATAGACACATGAGTGACTGGGCAAAAAATTTATTCACCAGTAGGTTGCCAATACTTTCTGCGGGTAGAATGGTTGCCAGCCAAGGCTATAGAACCTAATTTGTTTTGTTATTTAACCCATAACTAGAAGGAAAAGACAGATTAATATTTTTTTCCGAAGGGTATTTGCGCGTAAGTTTGATGGAAAGAATTCAACTGGAATTCAAACTCGGCTTCCCGATTTCTCGTTCCGAACTGATATCCACTGCACATCCGCATTAAACTGTTCAATAACGGGAAACTGCACATTTCCTAAAATATGCACCAATATTGGTAAATTCAGTGGAATGCATATCTATTAAAATACAGAGCATGACACACTCAGGATGCAGGAAAAAATGATTTATAAAAAGATAAACGACTTTCCCTCAACAAAAAATGAAAAACTAAACATTTTTCTTGGTAAGAAAAGTCACACATTTATTCACCTGAAAAGAGACAGCTTTGGACTCGAAACACGTGTAGCGACACAAACACCATTCTTCTTCTATGTGCCCTGTCCCTTCAGGACCTAGGCGATCATGGCTTTCCACGTTTCCCTATCCCTGGTGGCTCTGAGCACGCCATCTCCTGTTACAACATGCAATCCTCGTTCTGTCATCCACCTGATTAGGTCCTTCAAATATGTTATCCGTTGCTTTCCCCTGTCGCTTTTTTCCTCTATCTAGTCTGTTAGTATCATGTTCTCCAAGCCTTCCATCCTCATTGCGTGTCCCAGGAACTTCAGCTGTCTCTTCCTGATGCTCAGTATTAATTTCCTTTTTGTTTCTATCATTTCGAAAACCTCATCATTGCACACATGCTCGATCCATGATATTCGCAGCATCCTTCTGTAGAACAACATTTCAGTTGCTTCAAGTTTTTCCTTCATCTTTGATGATATTGCCCAGCATTCACTGCCATATTGAAGGACGGACAGCACGTAGCAATTCAGTACTCTCTTCATTGTTTCTAGCGAAATTGTCCTGTTTCTTAATACTTTACTCAGCTTCTGGAATGCCTCTTTCGCCGTGCCAATTCGCCTTCGGATCTCGGTGTCGTACTTCCCATCTTCTGTTATAACACTTCCCAGGTATTTAAATTTTTGTACCTGCTTGATTCTAGTATCCCCGAGCTGTATTTGGCATAATGGGCTGCCCTTTTTACTGATGACCATGCATTCAGTTTTCGTGCAGTTTATTTCTTGTCATTTCTTGTTAGTTTCTTCTGCTACCTTCTGTAGGAGGTCTTGCAGTTTCCTTTCTGTGTCTGCTATCACCATTAGGAACACTTAATATATTATACAAAAAGCAAATAATAATAATAATAATCTACACATTAAACAAAACGTTCACGGATTCTCACACTTTTTTCTCATTTATATATTTGTCATTTTTGTCACAATCATAAAGAGGGAGTCCCCAGCCAGGCAGTATCGGCTTAATTCGTTTTCTTTACTACCAGTTATTAAACTTAACTACAATTTATTAAAAGAAAAACAATAATTTAAGAAATGTATAATAAATCATCTGCCAAAGTTACAGCTCATTTAGTACTTTCATCAATTACTAGCAGGATAGACCGGCGTTGCTCGGGTGTAATGAAAGCTTTAAAACTAATCCATGGTCCTGGAGCTCAGACTCAGCCTAAAGAATATTTGAAATAATAAAATGATTGCGACATTTTACCAATCGCACATATATATATATATCTATACTAGCAGTATAGCCCGGCGTTGCTCGGGTGTAATGAAAGCTTTAAAACTAATCCATGGTCCTGGAGCTCAGACTCAGCCTAAAGAATATTTGAAATAATAAAATGATTGCGACTATTTACCAATCGCACATATATATATATCTATACTAGCAGTATAGCCCGGCGTTGCTCGGGTGTAATGAAAGCTTTAAAACTAATCCATGGTCCTGGAGCTCAGACTCAGCCTAAAGAATATTTGAAATAATAAAATGATTGCGACTATTTACCAATCGCACATATATATATATATATCTATACTAGCAGTATAGCCCGGCGTTGCTCGGGTGTAATGAAAGCTTTAAAACTAACCTATGGTCCTGGAGCTCAAACTCTTTGGACGTTGGCACGAAAGACTAAAATGCAATAATTGTTTCCAGTTAAAGCGAAACCGTAGACTGAAAGAAAAATGAATGGATGTAAGTCAAATTTTGATTTCCTCGTATCGATATCAAATAATTTCTTTTCGTCGTAAACAAAATTTTGAAGCCTAAATAAGTTCTCTGAGTAAATGGTATCATGGGTGAGACTGAGAACTAAAATTATACCTACTTAGAGCCAAACCCAAAGCAAAGACTAAAATAAAAGGACTGAAAAAATACAGACATAGAGGCAGATAAACAGACACACACACACGCACACAAACATCTAGCCTTATATATATATATATATATATATATATATATATATATATATATACACATATATGTATATATTATCGATTTTCTGCACTATTGTAAGAACTGCAACCTTGAAACTTCTGAATATCATTTCTTATGTCTTTGTCTATGAGTGTATCAAATTTGATTAAAATCGGATCACTCCTTCTATAACCCGATTTTTTCGATTATCGATTTTCGATTTTTATCGAGGGTACCTCTACACAAAACCCAGCTAAGAACACTCGCAGACGCTTATAGTACAACTGTGTCAATTTTCAAGAAAATCGGTTCAGCCGTTTCGGAGTCTATAGGTAACGGACACACACACAGAGACACACACACACAGAGACACAGTTCTATTTAGAAATAAGTTTAGATACCGCCTACACTTGTATTTACACTTCAAAATGGATTAATCAACTTCAAAATGGATTAATCAAATTCAAAATGGATTAATCAACTTCAAAATGAGAATTGGATGTAAATCAAATTTTAAATTAGATTTGATCCATTTTAAAGTTGATTAATCCATTTTGGAGTTGATTAAATTTTGAGGTTGATTATTATCATTTTGAAATTGAAAAGGTATCGAGTCAAATCAAATTTACTCTAAGATTGACTATATATTCACTTATGCCAACAGGTCATCCAATCATTATGAAAGCTCAAAGGATGATATCTAATGTCTTCTTAAATAATCTTTATCACTGACTGGCAGATCAATATGCTAACCAGGAAGCTTCTGTGTCCGCAAGCAATATTTCTTCCAGAGAATCCAGTTATATTCATTAATAGATAGTTAGCAAATATTGGCATAGTAAAATGTAGGTATTGAGATGATACATAGCAAATATAAAACTAATAATATCTCTTGAATGAATTCAACATTGGCAGAGGAGATTTAACTAACACTGGCAAGGTACAATGGGTTAACAATTTTAAGTCTTGTTGAATTGAAATTTAGTTTAGAAGAATTAATTTTCTTTGACAAGAAACATTAGCATAACCGCTTCGTTCGTAATCGCGAAGTCATGCCGAATTACGCAAGTCTAAGACCCCTTCAGGTTGATCGTATTAAGTGCATCATGTTGGAATCTAATTACAGAAAATTACACCTGGTTTCTCTATAAGTGATCACAGGATACATTGTTAATATTCAATGATAGTTTAAGGGCAATATTCACCTTTGTTAATGTTTTCTCACAGCAGCTTAATTCAGATTAATGTCTTTCAATTATTGACTTATTGAATTGCATTATTTTTAGAGGTAGCGTTATTAACTTTACAGTAATATTCCTTTCATCAAATTTCTATTGAATTTAAACTAGCAGTATAGACCGGCGTTGCTCGGGTGTAATAAAAGCTTTAAAACTAATCCATGGTCCTGAAGCTCAGGCTCTTTGAACGTTGGCACGAAACACTAAAAAGCAGTAGTTGTGTCCAGTTAAAGCAAAACCGTAGACTGAAAGAAAACTGAATGGAGGTAAGTCAAATTTTGATTTCCTGGTATCGATATCAAATAAGTCTTTTTTGTCGTAAACTGAATTTTGAAGGTTAAATAAGTCATCTGAGTAAATGGTATCATGGCTGAGACTAAGAACTACAATTATACCTACTTAGAACGATGACTTATATATTGTACTAGCAGTATAGCCCGGCGTTGCTCTGGTGTAATGAAAGCTTTAAAACAAATCCATAGTCCTGGAGCTCAGACTCAGCCTAAAGAATATTTGTTTGAATTTTGGTGAGAATCGGACAAAAATTGTGGATTTGTATAAAGGATATACAGACAGATAAACAGACACACACACAGACACCTTGCTTTATATATATATATATATATATTATCGATTTTCTGCACTATTGTAAGAACTGCAACCTTGAAACTTCTGAGTATCGTTTTTTATGTCTTTGTCTATGAGTGTATCAAATTTGATTAAAATCGGACCACTTCTTCTATGACCCGATTTTTTCGATTATCGATTTTCGATATTTATCAGGGGAACCTCGACACAAAACCTAGCTAAGAACACTCGCAGACGCTTATAGTACAACTGTGTAAATTTTCAAGAAAATTGGTAAAGCCGTTTCGGAATCTATAGGTAACGGATACACACACACACACACACACACACACATACACACACACAAAGACAAAGTTCCATTTATAAATAAGTTTAGGTTTAGATATAGTAATAATAATCTTCGATTGTCTTAATTTTGGATGGGCATTTGCAAAGAAAAGGAAAAAGAAAAGTGTTTCTTTTTTCCGAACTTTTCAGTTCAATCCGAAAATATTTTTAGATTTTTGAAGCAAGTAAAAAACAGAGGAAGTGCGTTATGGTGCAGTGAATATCGGCTCGGAAGGAGAAATCGGGAAGCCGAGTTCAAATTCCAGTTGAATTCCTTGCATTCACTTAGGCGCAAATACACTTGGGAAAAGTATTAATCTGTATCTTCCCTCCAGGCATGGGTTAAATAACAGGACAATCAGTCAGCGTGTATCACGGATGGCACTTAACTGACTGAATATAACAGTTGGAATCATGATTCAGGCTTCTACTTATCACTAAGTGGGGGGTCGGTTTTCTATTGTTATGAAGTAATAAACTGATCCCCCACTAATTACTACGTAATAATATAATCCATCTCTTCTCCCTCCATATATGAATCAAAGAACAGGACCGATTGGGTTCTATAGCCTTGGAAAAACGATCACCCAAAAGAGTATCACGTATGCCTATAAATCGACAAAATGAATATAATAGTTGGAATCATGATTAAGGCTTCTACTTGTCATAAAGTGGGGGATCGGTTTTCTATTGTTATGAAGTAATAAACTGATCCCTCATTAATTAATTAAATACTTTTCTTTTTTATTATATTATTATTAAAAATTTAATATAATTTATCTTTTCTCCTTCCAGCTATGAATTAAATGGCAGAACAAACTGGGTTCTATAGCCTTGGCTGGCAACCAGTCTAACATAAAAAGTAATGGCAAACTACTGCAGGATAATCTTCTGCCCAGTCAGCCATTTAACGAAAGAGACATGAACGCCCAAGCATGTATCATGTATAGACACTTAACTGACTAAAAAACAGAATATTTGCTCGGAACGAGAAATCGGGGGGCCGAGTTCGAATTCCATTTGAATTCGTTGCATTCAATTATGCGCAAATGTCCTTGGGTAAGGTATTAATCTGTTTCTTCTCTCCAGTTATGGGTTAAATAACAAAACCGTCTTAACAAATTGGGTTCTATAGCCTTGGCAGGCAACAAGTCATTTAATTACCAAACATGAAAGACGTTTGTGCGGTCATGTCTTAACTGACTGACTGATAGTTGGAATCATGATTAAGGCTACCGCTGCTCATAAAGTGGGGGATAGGTTTTCTATTGCTATGAAGTAATAAACTGATCCCCCACTAATTACTACCTAACAATATATCTCTTCTCGCTCTAGCTATGAGACAAATAACAGGACAGATTGGGTTCTATAGCATTGGCTGGCAACCAGTCTACCGCAAAAAGCAATGGCAATCTACTGCGGGATAATCTTCTGCCTTGTCATTCACGTCTCTTTCGAGACATGATCGCCCAAAGCCTGTATCACGTACGACACTTAACTGACTGACTGAATATAATAGTTGGAATCATGATTAAAGCTACTACTGATCATAAAGTGGGGGATCGGGTTTTTATTTTTATGAAGTGATAAACTGATCCCCCACTAATTATTACGTAATAATATATCTCTTCTCGCTCTAGCTATGTGTCAAATAATAGGACAAATTGGGTTCTATAGCCTTGGCTGGCTACCTGTCTACCTCAAAAAGCAATGGCAACCTACTGCGGAATAATCTTCTACCCAGTCATTCATGAAAGAGACATGATCCCCTAAGCGTGTATCACGTATGGCACTTAACTGATTGAAAAACCAATTTACTTTGTGACCCATGACCTCTATATTATGTGCTTAATCAGGGTGTGAGAGCGTATATATATATATATATTAGTCATCCACAAACCACCCTGTCTTGCTGTATCACAGCTCATCAGCGTGTCTAGACACATCCACTTGATTCTTACTGAGAACAGTGTTTATCTAAAAAAAATCGACACCATTTAGACTTTTAATATCTGTGTAATTTTAGGCTGAAGACAAACGAAATTAAATTGACGTTATCTAAACAATAAAAGATTTATGAAAATTATGACTATTTTCCTCATCATTGTTGCCATTTGTATGACGTTTCGTCTATTGTACGCTCCGGTCTTCTTCAGGTGCTAAGAATTTTCGAACAGAATCCTTTATTAAAAAAACGACACCATTTAAAATTTAATATCTGTGTAACTACATGCTAAAGACAAACTAAAAAAAACTAACTTCACAGCAAGCAAAACTGAACATTTTATCGTTGTATATTTCTGAAAAAAATATAAAAATATCATTTCAACTTATATTCTACTTTTAATTGCCTTCATAGAATAATTTTTTTGGTTTCATTTAAAAGATGGTGTTGTTGTTAAATGTTTTGTTTCGGTCGTAAATTACTACCACCCAAAGAAGGCCGAAGCGTACAACGGCCAAAACATTGAACAAATGGCTACAGAGATGAGGACAATAGTCCGAATAATTTAAATACTGTAAATACCACATCATATCAGAAATATAGACAAATATTAAATAAAACTTCATGCTAAACGCTTCCTGTCATATCTTGTGAGAAGTATCACTTATAAAAAAAATTAAATTTTAACATGCGAAGTTACTTTTCAATCACCCTCCTGAAGAAGAAAAATTTTAAAAACAGAAACCACTTCTGCGATTTACGCGTTACTTCTCCACAATAAATTGAGTTCTTTCGGTGACTGAAGTGTGTATACACCGCTTATATATAACACGCTAAAATTTCCCTTCTCAAATTGCATGAACCTATGATTTAGCGGTTAGCCACTCAGACTGATACAAAACTAGCAGTATAGCACGGCGTTTCTCGGGTGTAATGAAAGCTTTTATATATATATATATATATATATATATATATATATATATATATATATATATTATCGATTTTTTGCTCTATTGTAATAACTGCAACTTTGAAACTTCTGAATATCGTTTCTTGTGTCTTTGTCTATGAGTGTATCAAATTTGATTAAAATCGGACCACTCCTTCTATAACCCGATTTTTTCGATTATCGATTTGCAATATTTATCGGGGGGGGGGGGGTACCTCGACACAAAACCGAGCTAAGAACATTAGAAGACGCTTATACTACAAATTGTACAATATTGAAATTGGCGTCAGTCGTCGATTCTACCTCTGAGCTATGGGCTCTCGGTAGAAGGAGGCAGACTTTTTAGCATGTATATTATTATTATACACGTCCAATAGATAAGAGTGTTCTAATTCATTGCTGAATGAAAGATTCGTATATATATATATATATATATATATATATATATATATATATATATATATATATATATAAGTCTGTGTGTGTGTGTATGTGTATTTTCAAATTAGGTTATACAAAACCGGCTAAATCTTTTTTTAATTTTAACAAATGGAAACGTTTTATAAGGACTTGCATTAATTCGATACAAAAAAGCTAGTGAAACATATTAATAACTTTTGACTCAATCTAAGAATTGTAAAGAAATGATGTTAGAAGGAATATAAATGACTATATGAATATAAAAGTCTCTCAATTTCTTTCTTCTTTAATCACGAGAAACGCCAGTTTAATTAAAGTACTAAGATTAATTATTTAGGCATACAAACACATTTTTTATTTTTTTGTTTCCGGAATTGATGAAGCCTTCAATGGCAAATTCCATTACCAAATCTATTTTCAATTAAATTAATTTCATGAAATATTTACGTTTACATATACACAACCGGCCATACTTATTAGCCCACTCCAGTGTTTTAAAAAAAATCAAGAATTTCATAGTTTTTTTTAATATTTATTACCAAGTGAATAATTGGAAATGAAAATAGAATGATTTTTTTTTGTTAATACTGCACTATAACATGAGCATCAAATGAATTTATAAATATTTAATAATTTAATATTGAAGTTACATCAATGAAAAAATGAAAAAGACTCTGGTGATTCAGGTGAGTTCATCTTTGCTTCCTTGGCTTGTAAAATTTTGCAAAGTAATAATAACAAAAGAACCATTCTATTTTCATTTGGCAATAAATACCATAAATAATAGTAAATACATCATTTCTTTTAAAAAAACTAAAACTAAAATTATGGCCTGTAATATATATATATATATATATATATATATATATATATATATATATATATGTGTGTGTGTGTGTGTGTGTGTGTGTGTGTGTGTGTGTGTGTGTGTGTATCCAGGCATAATTATTAGGCCACCGCAGTGTTTAAAAAAATGTATTTCATACAATGTTTTCGTTTTTGTTGCCATACGAATAATTGTAAATGAAAATAGAATGGTATTTTTGTTAATACTGCACGATAATGACCATCAAATGAATTTATAAATATTCAATAAATACCTATATTGCAGTTTCATCAATGAACGAATGAAAAAAATTTAGGGTGATTCAGGTGAGTTCATCTTTGCTTCCTTGCCTTGTAAAATGTTGCAAAGTAATAATAACAAAAGAAACATTCTATTTTCATTTAGAATTATCCACTAAATTAATATTAAAAATAGTATGAAATACATATTTTCTTTTAAAAAATGGGGTGGCGTAACAATTATGGCGGGTAGTGTGTGTGTATATATATATATATTAGCAGATTACACTGGTTTCACTCTAATAGTTTAAGGAATAATAAGAATAAAAGACATATGATGAATTTACATAGCAAATACTTACACAACGTCCACCCTCGTTACTTTTATAGAGGTAGATAACAATGTAGAATGACTTTATTGGATTAGGGCGGGAGGGGGAGGGACAGCATATATAGATATAGATAGTATAAAGTGTGGTGATCGATTCTATATTATAATCAATGCATAAACTGATCCCTGACTTTGTTGGGTGATTATATATATTTTTCTACCCCTAATTTTGGCTTTCTGAAAAATCCCAAGGTGTCGTTAGCGTTCTAAAATTCTGATCTCCATCTGAGCCCAACTCCCGTCGAGCTAGACTCCAAAATGCAGACGCTAAGTCGAATCTATCAAACAAAAAAATACTTACACAACGTCTACCCACGTCAATTATATACATATATATATATATATATATATATATATATATATATACTATCACTTTAGCCCGGTATCACTCGGCTAGTTTAAGGAATAATAAGAATTGAAAAAAAACATATGATGAATTTACATAGCAAATACTTACACAACGTCCACCCTCGTCACTTTTATATATATATATACATAACAATATAGAATTTCTCTATTGGATTAGGATGGGAGGTGAAGGGGCAATCATATATAGTTATAGATAATATAAAGTGGGGTGATCGATCTTATATTATAATCAATACATAAACTGATCCCTGATTTTGTGGGGTGATAATATATATTTGTCTCCCCCTAATTTTGGCTTTCTGAAAAAGTACAAATTGTCGTTAGTGTTCTAAAATTTTCATCTACGTCTAAGCGCAACTCCTGTCGAGCTAAACCGGAAAATGCAGACGCTAAGTCGAATTTTTCAAACAAACAAATACTTACACAACGTCTACCCTCATCACTTTTATAGATATAGATATCAATTTAAAATGTCAATATTGGATTAGGGCGGGATGGGGAGGGAGTGCATATATAGATATAGGTATTATAAATCGGAGTGATCGATTCTATATTATAATCAATACATAAACTGGTCCCAGACTTTTTTGGGTGATAATATATATTGTTCTACCCCTAATTTTGGATTTCAGAAAAAGTACAAATTGTCGTTAGCGTTCTAAAATTTTGATCTAAATTTGAACGCAAACACCGTCGAGCTAGACGGCAAAATGCAGACGAATCTATCAAACGAACAAATTCTATCAAACAAACAAATTAATCAAACAAACAAATATTTACACAAAGTCTACCCTCGTCACTTTTATAGATATAGATGTGTGTATGATTCCAATAAAATATGTTGATGTTTTCTTATGTGTTATTTTGAATACTTGTGTCATGTATTTTTTGTAAGAATAATTTTATTAGTTTATCAATGATGTAATTAAGAAAATTATTGTTAACTAATGTTGGTTTTATGTGTCTTAGTTCGCTCAAAAATATTTTTTGGAAAGAGGAATGTTGATGTTATCTATTTATGAAGTTTTTTATTACTGCTGCTTTATATCTTCCTTGGTATTGGTTATTATAATTATGAAGACATGAGTTCTTACTGATGGCTTTTTTTTATAGTGGGTTATCCGTTCTAGTGAAACGTAGTTGTGTGATGAAATAAGATTAACTGAATTTAGCCTCGTTAGTAGATAGCCCACTGTAAGGGGGATATAAACAAAAAAATCAAATTGAGTATAGAAACAGCATTTATATATACACATATATCAATTAAGTTTTTTTTTTACAAATAAAATAATGTCTTTAGGATGGGTTCAAAGGACGTTAAAATGTTCATAGCAATAAAACTCTGAAAAGAGGGTTTGTGCGTATGTATGTGTGAGCGTTTGTCAGTTAGGAATGTCTTTGATGTATCCGCTCCGTTGGTCGGATAAGTAGCTCAGGGGACAGCGAAAAAGAAGGTGAGAGAGAAAGGAGAGGCGAGCATAGAGGAGCGCTTGACGAGGTCAAGGGATGTGTTAATTATGCTTTTACTTTCTCAACTGGTGATGCTTTCTGTGTCGGCTTTTTATTTCGTATTTGTGGGTTCCAGCAAGTCATTTGGGAATTCACACCCGTATTTAATTCTGGGCTTCCCATTGGATGATAAATAAAATTTGCGTAGGCTCGCGAAAAGGAATTTGATATTTTATTAATTTTTAGTTTTCTGCCGGAACATATGCGTGGAGCCGGGTGCGCAAAGACCAGTTTTGGTCATTTGCTTTCTGGATCTCTGAGGGCAAACATCCGGTCCCTCACTTTGCTCGGTATCACCACAAGTTCGTTGGTTATTAGCTCGATATTGACGTCAAGAAACATGATTTTGTTATTGTCAATGAGTTTATAAGTATACTTCAGCAATAAGTTATTTTCAAAATTTAATTTTAGATTTACAATTTCGTTCATATGTTTTATCGAAACAAAATTGTATACGTATCTTGTGTAAATCTCCGGTTTGTTGGTTGTTTTAAGCACTGTTTTTTCGATATGGGGCCTGTAAAAATTCGAGAAAACATTAATGGGTTTCCCATACTGACACGGTTAGTTTCTATGTAGAAAATGGTCCATAAATGGAGTTTGTGTGGTTCACGCGGTGAATATTTTTCGAAGAATTTCTGGTTTGATTTTTGGAGCAGCAATAATTTGCTGTTTCTAAACGAAGTCGCTAATAATATTCAATGTTTCAACTGGGAAGTTAGTAAAAAGATTTTCAACATCCAGAGAACCTAGAATGTAGCCTTTGGGATTGGTTGCTTTAAAAATATAGAGGAATTCGTTAGTTGAAGCGATGCTGTAATTGTTAGGTATGTATAGAGAAATTATATGATTTGAGGTTATAGAGAGATGGTAAACTGGCGACTGTGGAATTCTCTTCCACATGATTGCTTCCCCGACGGCTACAATCTCCAGGAGTTTAAATGTAAGGTCAATAGACACCTCCTAACACACTAACCTGCTCCCATTCTATCAAACACTCTTCCCATCTGCCCAACCCTCATCCTCGGTATCCTTACTCATCTGTCACCTTCCACCTGACATTCCCTATGTCTAACCACTCCTTCTCTTTACCTTCCCCTATGTAGCCCCATGCGCAATAGTGGCAGTGGAATGTCTTGCTTGGAGTGAGATGATTAAAAAAAAAAAAGTATTTGGGATATGATGGTCATGAGGAATATCTGGTTCGTGGGTTTGTACGCTGCCATAAAGATATCCCGGTTGGTAATCACCGACAATTTTCGTGAATTTTAAACTACTAACTTCCACATTATTCGCTGTGATTAATTCATTAACGTACTTTTTAAATAAATCTGTAAATCTACTATCAACCTTACGTTATTTAAAAGTGTAAATAGAGTTTTGAAAGATTTAAAAAAATAGACAGACGTTCAAACGATGCCCAGACGATCGCATCAAGTGATAACTTTAAAGAAATCTTTTTTTTTTAAAAAAAAACATTAAAACACAAAGAAATTTAAATGACAGTCAAATACGAAGACATAAAAACACCGGAAAAATAGCATTCTTGAAAATTGCCTGTGAAGAGGCTGAAAGCGCTTGGAAAGTAAAAAGTGACGGAACATTTTTACATTCCAATAAGTTTAGATTTTACTAGCAGTACAACCCGGCGTTGCTTTCAAACTAATCCATGGTCCTGGAGCTCAGCTTCTTTGGAACGTTGGCACGAGAGGCTAAAAAGCAATAATTGTTTCCAGTTAAAGCGAAACCGTAGACTGAAAGAAAAATGAGTGGATATAAATCAAATTTGGGTTTACTGGTATCGATATCAAATTTTCTGCACTATTTTAAGAACTGCTACCTTGAAACATCTGAATATCGTTTCTTATGTCTTTGTCTATGAGTGTATCAAATTTGATTAAAATCGGACCACTCATTCTATAACCCGATTTTTTCGATTATCGATTTTTGATATTTATCGGGGATACCTCGACACAAAACCTAGCTATGAACACTCGCAGACACTAATAGTACAACTGCGTAAATTTTCAAGAAAATCGGTTCAGCCGTTTTGGAGTCTATAGGTAACGGATACACACACAAACACACACTCACAGAGACAAAGTTCCATTTATAAATAAGTTTAGATTATATTATATTGTATTCTCGTTTATCTAAGAACTAGCAGTATAGCTCGGCGTTGCTCGGGTGTAATGAAAGCTTTACAACTAATCCATGGTCCTGGAGCTCAGACTCTTTGGAACGTTGGCACGAAAGACTAAAAAGCAATAATTGTTTCCAGTTAAAGCGAAACCGTAGACTGAAAGAAAAATGAATGGATGTAAGTCAAATTTTGATTTCCTGGTATCGATATCAAATAAGTTTTTTCGTCGTAAACTGAATTTTGAAGGCTAAATAAGTCCTCTGAGTAAATGGTACCCAGTCTGAGACTAAGAACTACAATTATACCTACTTAGAGACAAACCCGAAGCAGAAACTAAATTAAAAGTGCTGAAAAAAATACAGGCATACAGGCAGATAAACAGACACACACACAAACATTCTTGCTTTTTATATATATATATTATCGATTTCCTCGACGCAAGACCTAGCTAAGAACACTCGCAGCCGCTTATAGTACAACTGTGTAAATGTTCAAGAAAATCGGTTCAGCCATTTCGGAGTCTATAGGTAATGGACACACACACACACAGTATGAATTTTATTTAGCATTATTGAAACATTTGACAAAAAAGTATTAATTTTTCCTTAAACCAGTTGTTCAAAAATATTGACTTAAATATACATATACGAAGAGATGGATTCATGCCTTTCTCAAGGGTATTTGCGCTTATGCGAATGTAGCGAACCCAAATAGAGCTCGAACTCTGTTCTCTGATTTCTCTCTCCGAGACGATATCTATTATACAACCAGTAATTTACTCGGTCGCTCGGGTACCCAAGAAAAATATGCACTTGACAAAATCTTTTTATTTATTTATTTTTTTTAATCATATCACCCCGAGTAAAGCGGTCACACCACTGATGTGCAGGGGGCTTCAAAAAAGTAAAAAGATTAGAGGAGAGTAAGGAGAAGGACGAACCAGTTAGAAAGGAGCAAGAGAAGGAAGGAAATACAGGTGTGATGACAGTTGCGAAGGTGGCGAGAAAGGAAAGGACCTACAGGTCAGTGTGGAAAGAAGTAGCGTTAAGTTGTTCAGAGGTGAGTATTGTCCTTGCATTTAAATTCCTGGAGGTTGTAGCCATCAGTAAAGCAAGAATAAGGAAACGAGTTCCACAGGCGGGAAGTGCGGGAAAAGAAGCTGAAAGAGTAGAATTGTCGTCTGCATTTCGTTGATCTAACTGCGAATGGGTGAGACTCAGTTGCCAGTATGGTTGCACGAGTAAACACCAGTTGCGGAGGCACCAGTGACTTAAGCTCGTTGGAGCAGAAGCCATGGAAGTATTTATAGAACAGACAAAGGGAAGCCACTTCTCGTCGGTGGGGAAGTGGCTGTAGTCGAGCCGCCAAGTCGGTAAGTATCACATTACTGATTCTACTTTGGAGCCTGTCAAGAACACAGAGATGAACGGAGGTACTCCATCTTGTTCTAAACTATATATTCCGCCCTTAGGATTAAGCAGGATGAAAGCTTGGGTAATTATTTCTCTCTTTTCGATTCATCATTGTCTTAGGAGAAGAATTCCAGTCCGCCTTGCTGTTTAAACCCAAAACTGTGGAGCGAAAAGGTAGCGGCATATATCTTTCCCAATTGTATTTTCGCGTAAGTAGAACTAATGGGCTCATTTCTCCCAATTCCTATTCCGGGCCGTCATTCACTACACCCACACACATACAAGCATCTTCTTTTTCCTGTCGTTTCATGACATAGGCGATCATGGATTTCCACGTCTCCCTATCCATGATGGCTCTTAGCACGCTTTCTCCTGTTACACCACCCAAACACCGTTCTGTCATCCACCTGCTCAAGAGCATAAATCTAGAATATAAATGCATAGAAACTAGCATGGCCACAAAATGAGGGATCAGTTTTTATATTGATTATAATATGGAGTTGATCCCCCACTTTATACCCACATTATAAATTCTTATAAACAGTTGTCATATATATTCTTTTTCTTCTATGTGCCTTGTCCATTCAGGATGTAGGCGATCATGGCTTTCCACGTCTCCCTATCCCTACGGGTTCTTAGCACGCTTTCTCCTGTTACACCACGCAACCACCATGCTGTTATCCATCTGCTCAAGCCCATAAATCTAGATTAAATATATACAGAAACTAGCATGGCCACAAATGAGGGATCAGTTTATATATTGATTATAATATAAATTTGATCCCCCACTTTATATTCAGATTATAATTACTTATAAACATTTGGCATATATCTTCTTCTAAGTGCCCTATCTTTTCAGGACGTATGCGATCATGGCTTTCCACATCTACCTGTCCCTGGTGGCTCTTAGCACGCCTTCTCCTGTTACTCCACGCAACCCCCGTTCTGTCATCCACCTGCTCAAGCCCATAAATCTAGTATATAAATGTATAGAAACTAGCATGGTCACAAAATGAGGGATCAGTTTATATATTGATTATAATATAAATTGGATCCCCCATTTTATATCCACATCATAATTTCTTATAAACAGTTGGCATATATATTCTTCTTCTATGTGCCCTGTTCCTTCAGGATGTAGGCGATCATGGCTTTCCACATCTTCCTATCCCTGGTGGCTCTTAGCACGTTTTCTCCTGTTACTCCACGCAACCCCCGTACTGTCATCCACCTGCTCAAGCCCATAAATCTAGAATATAAATGTATAGAAACTAGCATGGCCACAAAATGAGGGATCAGTTTATATAATGACTATAATATAGATTTGATCCCCCCTTTTTATCCACATTCTAATTTCATTTCAACAATATTCTTCTTTTATGTGCACTGTACTTTCAGGACGTAAGCGATCATGGCTTTCCACATCTTCCTATCCCTGGTGGCTCTTAGCACGCTTTCTCCTCTTACACCATACAACCCCCGTACTGTCATCCACCTACTCAAGCCCATAAATCTAGAATATAAATGTATAGAAACTAGCATGGCCACAAAATGAGGGATCAGTTTACATAATGACTATAATATAGATTTGATCCCCCCATTTTATATCCACATTATAATTTCTTATAAACAGTTGGAATATATATTTTTCTTCTATGTGCCGTGTCCTTTCAGGACGTAGGCGATCATGGCTTTCCACGTCTCCCTATCCCTGGTGGCTCTTAGCACGTTTTCTCCTGTTACTCCACGCAACCCCCGTACTGTCATCCACTTGCTCAAGTCCATAAATCTAGAAAATAAATGCATAGAAACTAGCATGGCCACCAAATGAGGGATCAGTTTATTTAATGATTACCATATGGATTTATATCCACATTATAATTTCTTATAAACAGTTGGCATATATATTCTTCTATGTGCCGTGCCATTTCAGGACGTAGGCGATCATGGCTTTCCACGTCTCCCTATCCCTGGTGACTCTGAGCCCGCTTTCGCCTGTTACACCACGCGACCCCCGTTTTGTCATCCACCTGATCAGGCACTTTAAATATGTTGTCAGCTACTTTTCTCTATCTCTTTTTCCTTCTGTCATGTCTGTTAGTATCAGGTTCTCCAAGTCCTCCTTCCTCATTGCATATCCCAGGAATTTCAGTTGTCTCTTCTTGATGCTCGGTATTAATTTCCTTTTCGTTTCCATCCTTTCTAAAACCTCATCGTTGCTTACATGCACGGTCTTGATATTCGCTGTATCCTTCTGTAGAATCACATTGCAGTTGTTTCAAGTTTTTCCTTCATCTTCGAAGATATTGTCCAACATTCACTGTCATATTGAAGAACTGACATCACATAGCAATCCAGTACTCTCTTCTTTGTTTCTAGCGAAATTGTCCTGTTTCTTAATACTTTACTCAACTTCTAGGAATGCTTCCTTCGCAATGACAATTCGCCTTCGGATCTTTGTGTCACACTTTCCGTCTTGTGTTAGAACACTTCCCAGGTATTTAAATTTTTGTACCTGCTTGATTTTAGTATCCCCCACCTGTATTTGGCATTTTGGTCTGCCCTTTTTACTGGTGACCATGCATTCGGTTTTCTTGTAGTTTATTTTTAGTCCCTTCATCTACCTTCTGTAGGATGTCTTGTAGCTTCCTTTCCGTGTTTGCTATCAGCGCTGTATCATGTGCGTACCTTG
Source organism: Ascarosepion bandense (assembly GCA_037127315.1). NCBI lineage: Eukaryota > Metazoa > Mollusca > Cephalopoda > Sepiida > Sepiidae > Ascarosepion > Ascarosepion bandense. The sequence continues at coordinate 1,447,781 of JBBBDQ010001743.1, read as the reverse complement.
TTCAAATTGTGGTCTCCGATGACAAATTCTGGCATAAAATCTAGGGTCTTCAAAATAGTATGGTATTCCTTAGCGTCAAAATCATATGGTATTCCTTAAGTATTGAGCAGGCTCGGCGTTGCTTAACTTTGATTATTAGACGAGAATTACAACCTGAAATGGCCATAAGTTATATTCTTGTAAATAGCAGCTCTTTGTAAAAGGACTGGGTCAATAAGCTTATTGGTTGATTCAAATTAGCGACTATCGTTCTATAAGTTCTGGCACGGCCTCCACGTCTT
>JBBBDQ010001743.1:1412500-1445000 GCA_037127315.1 Ascarosepion bandense | reverse complement strand
ATATATATATATAAAATGCAAGATATTTATGTGTGTGTCTGTTTATCTGCCTGTATGTCTGTATTTTTTAGACCTTTTATTTTAGTTTTTGCTTCGGGTTTGGCTCTAAATAGGTATAATTGTAGTCCTTAGTCTCAGCCATGATACCATTTACTCAGAGGACTTATTTAGCCTTTAAAATTCAGTTTACGACGAAAAAGACTTATTTGATATCGATACCAGGAAATCAAAATTTGACTTACATCCATTCATTTTTCTTTCAGTCTACGGTTTCGCTTTAACTGGAAACAACTATTGCTTTTTAGTCTTTCGTGTCAACGTCCAAAGAGTCTGGGCTCCAGGACCATGGATTAGTTTTAAAGCTTTCATTACACCCGAGTAAGTATCAATATAAGTGTCGATGCGAGATAGACTATGTAGGCAAGACTATTCAGTGGTTGGAGGTTAGAACCGCCTAACATGTGCGTAGACATGAACCGCTGATCCAAACATATAATTCCGCTATCGGCAGGCACTTATTAAATTCCTGCAAGACTATTTATTCTCCTGAGTTTTTCTCTGTGTTGCAGAGGGCACGGAACAGATTCTACTTAAATATAATGGAGTCTATTATTATTAATATGAAAAGACCGGCACAGTTCACGCAGAGAGAGCTTAAGCAAAAATTAACCCTGTTTGTGGAATCTATTACCTAAATGGGGAATTTTTGTTATACCACCTCCTCCAATTCATCACCATCATCGTTTATCCATCACACCCAGATGGTGCATAGGGCAGCAACGTTTTGCTGCTGTTTCTGTAACAAACTGTTTTTTACGGGACAGCGTTGTTATCCCTGCACCTAACCCCCAAACCAGGAGGACCGGTGGACCATTCTTGGTCCTTACGTTTACAACACCTGGTATTCCCAAATAGTCACCCGTTTTAAGTACTAACCAGACTCGATGTTGCTAACCTCCCCCACCAAAAAAAATTATTAGTTGCTTAGTCTCAATTTACCGACGATTTTTTCTGAAGAAGAGTTGGTCGAAAGGCACATTAAATCTTAATCGTTGTGATACATTTGATCTAGTTTTATTAATAAAATATGAGCATTTTTTTGTAAATGTATTAAGTTATGCAAGGACTCGTCATCGGAGGCCACAATTTAGACAACATAAGGTATGCAAATGATACAGTGCTGATAGCAGACACAGAAAGTAACTACAGGCTCTCCTACAGAAGGTAGTTGAAGAGAGTGACAAAAAAGACTACAAATAAATAACAAGAAAAACGAACGCATGGTCATCAGCAAAAAGGGCAGCCCAAAATACCAAATACAGGTAGGGGTACTAAAATCAAGCAGGTACAAAAATTTAAATACCTGGGAAATGTTCTAACAGAAGACGGAAAGTGCAACACAGAGATCCGAAGGCGAATTGGCATGGCGAAGGAAGCATTCCAGTAGTTCAGTGAAGTATTAAGAAACAGGACAATTTCACTAGAAATAAAGAAGAGAGTACCAGAGTGCTATGTGAAATCAGTCCTTCAATATGGCAGTGAATGCTGGACAATATCATCAAAGATGAAGGAAAAACTTGAAACAACTGAAATGTGGTTCCACAGAAGGATGCTGCGAATATCATGGATCGAACACGTGAGTAATGATGAGGTTCTGGAAAGGATGGAAACAAAAAGGAAATTAATACCGAGCATCAGGAAGAGACAGCTGAAGTTCCTGGGACATGCAATGAGGAAGGAGGACTTGGAGAATCTGATACTAACAAGCCAGATAGAGGGAAAGAGAGACAGAGGAAAGCAGCGGATAACATATTTGAAGGATCTGATCAGGTGGATTATGCAACGAGTGTTCCGTGGTGCAACAGGAGAAAGCGTTCTAAGAGCCACCAGGGATAGGGAGATGTGAAAGGACAGGGCACATTGAAGAAGATTAGAGCGTGGTGTGGTATTGGCAAGCTGTTTATAGTATATATATATATATATATATATATATATATATATATATATATTACTTTTTGGGCATAATTAGATTAGACCAGTACGCAGTTGTATTAAAATGTGTTCAATACATTTATATCGTAGATCTTTTGAATATTTTTAATTTTGAAATTAGCTAATTATACAACCTGGAGTGTGAACCGGGCGATAGATAGACTAAACTACCGCCCGCTTCACACTCCACCCAACACTATTGGACAGGTGAAGAGGCTCATCCCTTGTTCCCTGTTTAGGATGTGGTTTCCGGCTTTCTCCTTTCCAATCTTTTCACTCTTTTCTTATTTTTTTGAATGGGAGTAGATAGACTAAACTATCGCCCGGTTCACACTCCACCCACGTCTATTGAACAGGTGAAAAGGCTCATCCCTTGTTCCCTGTTTAGGATGTGGTTTCCGGCTTTCTCCTTTCCAATCTTTTCACTCTTTTCTTATTTTTTGAATGGGAGTAGATAGACTAAACTATCGCCCGGTTCACACTCCACCCACGTCTATTGAACAGGTGAAGAGGCTCATCCCTTGTTCCCTGTTTAGGATGTGGTTTCCGGCTTTCTCCTTTCCAATCTTTTCACTCTTTTCTTATTTTTTGAATGGGAGTAGATAGTCTAAACTATCGCCCGGTTCACACTCCACTCACGTCTATTGAACAGGTGAAAAGGCTCATCCCTTGTTCCCTGTTTAGGATGTGGTTTCCGGCTTTCTCTTTTACAATCTTTTCACTCTTTTCTTATTTTTTGAATGGGAGTAGATAGTCTAAACTATCGCCCGGTTCACACTCCACCCACGTCTATTGAACAGGTGAAAAGGCTCATTCCTTGTTCCCTGTTTAGGATGTGGTTTCCGGCTTTCTCTTTTCCAATCTTTTCACTCTTACGTAGACCCCTGCTCGTCAGTGGCGTTACCGCCTTGCTCGGGGTGATATGATAAAAAAAACAAAAAAAACCTAGGTCTCAACCTTTCGGTATCTTCATGTGATTTATAATAACTGATTTTACAACGTTTTTCAAATGAATAAAAGGCATTTTACGGACGCGCGACTTGAATTTTTAAACAACCGAATTTTTTTTTTACTTAAGGATCTTAAAACACTTTCATCCAGGTTTGTATGATCCGAATATGTATTCATAGATGTGATTACATCTGTACAGTACTTCTGGCCTTTCATTAAGTCACTTGTTTTTGTTCTGGAAAAAATATGAAGATTAACTTTTCTTCTTGGTCTAATCTGCAAACATCACCGTTGTAAGGTTTGTCTTTTTTTTAAAACTATAATCCATGGTATTAGGATCTTTTCCATTTTTCAGTTTTACTTTCCACACGTGCCTAATCAGTTTGGTACATTTTTTAAAGTTTTCCAGCTTAATTGTGTATTTGTGATTATTCCATCTGTTTTTAAAAATACCTTTTGTAGATTCCAAATATATTTTTCTCTGTCCTTCTGTGTCATGTACCTCTGCTTTGTAAATAACAAATAACTTCTGTTTAACAAGTCTGTCAAGTGAGCATTTGTTTTTGTCCCTACAGTTACATTCCTTGTAAATGATGTTGTTTTGTACGTTATTATTTAGGTATCTGGCCTTTTTTTTTTAAATGTAATTTTATAAATGGGTAGTACACCTATGACCTAATTTTTAGTGAATTCCTATTAAAACTTTTATCTAATTTTGAGGTTTTGGAGAAGGGTTTACTATTAATTTAAAAGATATTTACACTATTTTTGATTTTACTTGGTTGGTTGAACCAAATAATGTTTCGGTTTCTCTCATTATTTTTCATTTGTTTATTTGACTGAGGTTTAAATTCTAATTTGCCTTGATGGCCACATTCATTTAAGGCCCTTTTATAATCTTTTTTGTTTTCATCAAAGGTTGACTTGAGGGAAGAGTTTTTGATAGTCTGTGTTCTATCCGTTTAAAAATGGATTTCTTAATGCTGGTCGGATAGTTAGATCTGATGTTTAAGTACTTTATATATTGTTAAATAAATATGACCATACAAGTATAAATAGATAGATAATTATGACCAGGCTAGGTTAGATAACGATATATATTTTCACGCATTAAGATTACTGTTGGAGAAATGGCAAGATAAAATGGTAAATGATAAGAAAATGTAAGATAAATGGTTTAATTGTGACACTTTTAATCCGAGGAAAACTTAACGAATAACATACGTCACAATTTAACTTTTCCATTTTGACATATATATATATATATATATATATATATATATATATATATATATATATATATATATATTGTATATCGAGGCAGCAAGTAATTTTCTATACATATACTGTTAAATATAAGAGACAATGAATGTCTATTATGTTTAATCATTAGCCGTTCTAAACGTCGTATTTTTGCTTTAATGTCAGTTGAAAATAAAGACAAAAATTCTCCAACATTTGAAAAATTATTTATTGATTTGCTTCTAAGCTTTCGGTTCACATGAACCATCTTCAGAGAGGTTGTTTAAACTGAAATATAACATCCACCATCACCGACGATTTTATTTTGTGTTGACATAAAACTCCGCTTGGCAACGGCAATAGTTACCAAAAATAATAAACGCAGTTCTTAAGTTTGCGATGCGGTTTTATGACGTCACACCGCGGGATAGCGCGAAATGACAACAAAACCATCTAGTCAAATGCAATGTAATATGTTAGTTCCGGTTTTAAAGTTGATTTTATTGAGTGTTGGTTGTTTAGATTTGATGTACATGGCCTCCAATATCTGCAGTGTGTGTATGAGTAAGGATCACCGTATTGTTGACCAAAATCTGTCTGATATTACCTACATGTTTATGTTTTTCAGAGAAATGTTGTTTAATTGTAATCTGGTAAGAAAGATGACATGTAGAAAATTATTTGCTGTCTCGATACACTAAATGTATGTATATATATATAGATGTATATATATATGCATGTGTATATATATATATATATATATATATTATTTTCTAAACATATTCTGTTAAGTATAAGAGACAATGATTGTGTATTATGTTTAATCATGAGCCGTTCTAAACGTCGTATTTTGGCTTTAATTTCAGTTAAAAATACAGAAAAAATTTCTCCAACATTTGAATAATCTTTTATTAATTTGTTTCTAAGCTTTCGGCTCGCATGAGCCATCTTCAGAGAGGTTATAAAGACGGTAACACACCACCATCACCGACGATTTTATTTTGTGTGAACATGAAAGGGAGACTAGCGGCGGCTCTGGAAAAAAGAGGGTTCGTTTGTGTCTGGCGTGCGGGGCAGTAATCGGATCCAAAGAAAGAAGCACCGCCATCATATAGAAAAGAAAAAAAAATACTCACCGCTGTCTTAATAATCCACCTTCAGTCCATTGTAAAGGAAAAAAGAGAGGGGGCCCCCGAGTGGAATTTTTATAGACTGAGGAAATGGATTATGGGTAGAGTGTCATAGATAAAAACCCGACCGATTCACCCGGTGGTCAGTGGCGTCAATTTCTTGGCGAGAAGCTGAAGCAGAGAGAAACAGTGAAAAGGTGGAAGGAGGAAAGTGGAGGAGGAAGACGAAGAGGCGTTGCAAGAAACCAGCTGGGAGAGCTTTGGATTGAAATCCAACGGTCCCTGGTTCGATCCCTGGCTCAGCACTCATTAGAAGAAAGTGTGCAACAAGCTATTTCGGCATAATGGGGGACAGGTTCGACCTGAAATTGATTCCAGAGTTCAGTGGCTCGACCCCAGTACTTGACTGGGTGGAAAAAGTGGAACTGCATTGTCTCTTGTCTGGTGTCAAAAGCATTGAACATGTGATTCCTCTGCGTTTGTCCGGTGGGGCTTTCGCTGTGTATCAACAGCTCAGTGCTGAGGAAAAACAGAATTATGAGAGGATCAAGGCAGCCCTATACAACGCGTTTGCTATCGACCCCGCCACTGCCTGGGAGCAATTTGAGGCAAGACAATTACATCCTGGCGAAACTGTGGACGTATATTTAGCCGAGCTGACGAAGTTGACGGTGTTGTTCGGTGGGCTGCCCGAGCGGGCCTTGGCATATAAATTTCTGGCGGGGCTCCCAACCGGAGCAAAACAGCTCCTGCGGGCGAGCTCAAACATAACCTAGTTGTCCCTTAATGACCTGGTGGACCGGGCCAGGACCGTGATGAAGGATAATTCCGAGCTGAGAGATCCGGTAATCGCCGCTGCACAATCCACACCGAGTGATGATAAACCACATCGGGTCATCGATGTGGCCGTTTCAGACGGTGGTGTTTGCCGGCAGGAGGTACTGCCTTATCAGACTGGGCTTCGGGCTGAACGTGGCACCCCAAATAATGAAGACCATAGTCAACGCTGTGTTGTCACAGCAAGAAACAATGAAAGAGGGGACATCGACGTACCTTGATGACATATACGTGAACGAAGACGTTGTATCATCATCACGCGTAAGGACCAAACTGGTCGAGTTTGGCCTGATTTGCAAGGACCCAGAACATTTGGAGAATGGCGCCCGTGTCTTGGGCCTGAAAGTTCGAAAGGAGCGGGGGACCTTGAAGTGGGGGCGCGGAACTGCAGTTCCTGAAGTACCCGAAGTCTTCACGAGACGAGTGGTCTTCTCCTTGTGTGGAAAACTTGTGGGGCACCTACCAGTGTGTGGATGGACTCGTGCAGCAACAGGCACCATAAAAAGGAGGGCAAGCGCAGTCACCAAAGACTGGGATGATGAAACGACGGACGATCTGTTGGTTCGCATGGTGAAGGAGTCCATCGCAAGGGTAGAGCAGGATGACCCCGCAAAGGGAGACTGGTGCGTTCAGGGAGACGAATTCAGTGTGTGGGTGGATGCGAGCTCTGTGGCGATTGGTGTGCTGCTGGAAAAGAACGGAGCTGCGATTGAGGACGCCTGCTGGCTGCGACCGACGAATGACGCTGCTCACATCAACCTGGCAGAGCTCGATGCGGTGACGAAAGGCATCAACCTGGCACTCCAGTGGAAAGTCAAGAAATTACACATACACACAGATTCGCTGTGCATGTACCACTGGATATCGAACACACTGACAGGTAAGGCTAGGATGCGCACCAAGGCGGCCAGCGAGATGCTGATCAGACGGAGGTTGGAGACCATAAGAAAGCTAGTAACAATTTGTCTGTGGATGTGGTACTTGTCACCTCAAACTGCAACCTCGCTGATAGGCTCACTCGGGTGCCTCAGAGATGGATTGACGCCGTGAAGAAAGAAGCTGGGCCAGTACCGCTACTATGTGCTTCCTCTGTTGAGGCGGCGGACCAAATCAAGGAAATACACCACATCAGTGGGCACCCCGGAGTGAGACGGACATGCTATTTTGTACAATTGACCAATCCGTCAGTGTCAAAAAGTGCAGTGAGAACTGTGGTCAAGGAATGCCAAACATGCCAGTCGATCGACCCCGCTCCAGCGAGATGGCGGAGGGGTCGGCTGGAAACAGACACGACTTGGAGCCGACTGGGTATGGACATAACCCATTATGGCAGCCAGCACTTCCTCACACTAATAGATTGCGGACCGACGAGGTTCGCAATCTGGCGCCCGTTGGCAAGACAGGACTCCTCCAGTGTCATCCGTGAATTGGAATCCATATTTTACGAAAGGGGACCGCCTGAAGAGATCCTCACGGACAACGACACTGCCTTCTGCAGCGTGGAGTTTAGGCGTTTTGTAGACGAGTGGGGGATCAGGCTCAGACACCGATGTGCATATGTGCCGAGTGGCAACGGCATAGCAGAGCGGTGCCACCGAAGCGTGAAGAGGACTGCGGCCAGGAAGGCGTGCACTATTGCAGAAGCGGTCTATAGATATAATGCAACACCGAGGGATGCTGTGACTGCTGTGAGCGCACCCGCCAATACGATCCATCGCTACCGAGTGCGCATCAAGGGCATTGACGTGCGTCTGCCTGATCGGCGGGTAAAAAGAGGGCCGTATGAATTAGGGGACACCGTCTGGGTAAAGCCTCCCTATAGCCGGTGCACCACCAGTTTTCGAAGGGGACGAATCACCGGCATCGTCAGTGAGCAGGCCGTGCTGGTTGATGGTACTCCACGCCATGTGAGGGACATTCGGCCCGCCCTGAATACGAATCCGTTGATAAGTAGCGGCAGTGGTGAATCATCCAATGACGAACTGTGGATCCGACCTACGCCCCGCGAGTCTGATGGTCCGACTGCGAACCTCGACGCTGTTGCCGATAATTCCGATGCCACTTCTGAGAGCTCAGATGAAAAAATTCAGACAATCCCCCTTCGTAGGAGTGCCCGCAACAAGCGACCACGTCCGCCTTGCCACATGTGTGATCTTGAGACCAGGGGGGAGTGTGAACACGAAAGGGAGACTAGCAGCGGCTCTGGAAAAAAGAGGGTTCGTTTGTCTGGCGTGCGGGGCAGTAATCGGATCCAAAGAAAGAAGCACCGCCATCATATAGAAAAGAAAAAAAAATACTCACCGCTGTCTTAATAATCCACCTTCAGCCCATTCTAAAGGAAAAAAGAGAGGGGGCCCCCGAGTGGAATTTTTATAGACTGAGGAAATGGATTATGGGTAGAGTGTCATAGATAAAACCAACCAACCGATTTCACCCGGGAGTTTTTGTGGCGTCAATTTCTTGGCGAGAAGCTGAAGCAGAGAGAAACAGTGAAAAGGTGGAAGGAGGAAAGTGGAGGAGGAAGACGAAGAGGCGTAGCAAGAAACCAGCTGGGAGAGCTTTGGATTGAAATCCAACGGTCCCTGGTTCGAAACAGGGCAGATTTTACTAAAGACCTCACTGAAATTCAAATACAGGGTGAAAAGCCAAGTAAATTGCTAATAAATATTGATTTTTTTTAATCATTTCACCCCGAGCAAGGCGGAAACGCCACTGATGTGCAGGGAGCTACATAAATGTAAAAAGATTAATTAGAAAAGAGTGAGGAGTACAAACTAGATAAAAAGGAACACTAGAAAGCTGAGAAAGAAGGTGCGATGACAGATACATAGGTGGAGAGAAAGGGAAGGTTATACGGGAGTGGGGAGAGAGCTAGAGTCCAGTGGTTAGTAGATGAGTATTGACTTTGCATTTAAATTTCTGGAGGTTGCAGCCGTCAGGAAAGTAAGAATACGGGAGCGAGTTCCACAGGCGGGAAGTGCGAGAGAAGAAGCTGCAGGAGTAGAATTGTCGTCTGCATTTGGCTAACCTGACTGTGAATGGGTGGGACCCATTTGCCAGTCTGGTCGCACGAGTAAACACCTGTTGAGGAGGCATTAGTGACTTAAGTTCGTCTGAGCAGAAGCCATGAAACTATTTATAGAACAGACAAAGGGAGGCCACATTTCGACGATGGGGAAATGGCTGCAGTCGAGCCGCCAGATCAGTAACTATCACATTACAGACTCTCCTTTAGAGCCTGTCGAGAACACTGAGGAGAACGACAGGGGCGCTTGACCATAAATGGCAGCAGTACACCATGCACGGACGGATGGTTGCCTTGTATATATGCAGGATGGATTCAGGTGGAAAAAACATCCCGGATCGACATAGTGACCCAACCTTCTTAGCAGTAGATTTTGCTATGGATTCAATATAGTGGTTCCATTTGAGGTCTGAGGACAGGGTAATCGCTTGATCCATGCTTATGGGAGGTAGGAGAGGTTGCCTGTAATGGTTGACAGACAACAGCTTGGTCTTAGATGAATTGAAGTTGACAAGCCACTTCTTGCCCCAGTTCACCTCAGAGTGTAGATCCCGTTCAAAGTCAGCAGCGAGATTATGTCTGTCCGCCACGACAGGTTTCTTACTGGTGCGGGAGTATATTGTAGTGTCATCTGCGTAGATACCTACTTGGGACTTGATCTCATCTGGGAAAGGTCGTTGATGAAAATAAGGAAAGCGTCGGGCCCAGGATAGAGCCCTGTGGGACACCAGCATTCGTGCTGTAGGACGAAGAGGCACGCCCATTCAGAACGACCTTCATTTTGCGGTTATTTAAGAAAGATTGGATTAGGTCAAGCAGGCGACCGGTAATACCACAACGGCGTAGTTTACATAGGAGGCCAGAGTGCCAAACCCTGTCGAAAGCCTTGGATATGTCCAGAGCAACCGCGCGAGCGTCGTCAGACTCATCAAGGGCCTGTAGCATGTACTCCGTTACGGTTGTTAGCAGGTCGGCCGTGGACCTGGCAAAGCGGAATCCATATTGCCTGTCGGAGAACAGTTTGTGGGCGGTGAGCTGATGAACTTTTTCAGCATTGATTATAGCCTCGAATACTTTCCCGAATATCGGTAGAAGACTGATAGGGCGATAGTTGGATGGGTCCGAGGGTTCACCACAATTCTTAAGTACAGGAACGACTGAAGAGAACTTCCAGCATGCAGGAAAGCAGGAAGTAGAAAGGTAGTAGTTAAATAGTTTAGAGAGGACAGGGGAAAGTTCAGGGGCAGACCTCTTAAGGACGATAACTGGGATTCCATCGTCTCCACACGCCTTATGGGGGTCGAGTTTTGAAATTACGCTGGATACTACTGTCGGGGTAATATATACGTCGTGCAGTTTGGCCTCAGTTCTAATAGGGAAGTCGGGTGGGTGTACTCCGGACGAGTCGAATGTGGAGTTGGATGAGAATCTGTGGGCAAAGCACTCAGCTTTGTCTGTAGATGATGTGAGAACCTCAAATCCATGGATTAAAGGCGGTATTGAGGATTTCCTATTGTTGAGCACTCGTTTACAAATCCTCCAATAGTCCTTGGAGCCGAACTTGCGGTCAGTTATGTACTGTCGCATTCTCTCAGCAAACAACAGTTTAGGGTTCTCTTGCACTCATTGCGAGCAGATTTGAACAGGCGCCTATTGTGGTCAGTTGACTGTCTCCGGAATAGACGGAAGTAATGGTTCCTGTGGGCAATGGCGGCTGAGCAGGCCGGAGAGAACCACGGAGAGGAATGAGGTTTTAAGCAATACTTCCTGGTGGGTATGAAGGCATCAATGCCAGCTTTCACCCATGACGAGACCTCAGAAGCACAGTCATCAACTAATAGGTCGAACACTTTTCGTCGCAGAGGAAATCGCGAAAGGCATCCCAGTCAGCTTTTTGGTAGAGGTAGGAGATCCTATAGGTAGGGGTCTCCTGGTGGTAGTGAGATTGGAAAGAAATACTGAGAGAGACTACAGCGTGGTCGGAGTTGCCGAGAGGGCAAAGCTGCGAGACTTGACAGACGTCAGGCGCAGAGGTGAAACATATATCTAGCAGTGAGGAAAGACCCGAGGGAGTGCTTGGGAAGCCAGTGGGGAAGTCCACAAAGTAACGGCGTTTTCAAAACTAAGTGTAAAAGAAATGTATTAAAAAGAAGTTATATTTCATTTTTCTATTTTCTATTAAACAAGTTCTTTTGAAACTACTCATTATTCTATTATCCTTGAATATGACTGACTTTTTTCTTATTCCTCCCTCCCGAATTTGAAAAATCTAATGTTATTGGCAGGAGATACCACTAGACACATTGAAGAAGCTTGTTATGTCAATGCCTGACGAAATGAAGGCTGTGATCAAAGCAAAAGGCTATGATACTAAATATTAGATTTATTTTAGTAACAAGTATTTTTCTTGTTAAAGCATTTGTTGAGTAAATCAAATAAAATTACTTTAATTAAATTGTTTATTTTCTGTCAATATGCCGCATAAAAGATAAAATAGTTCTTGTCCTTATACTTTTGCACAGTACTGCATATATATATATATATATATATATATATATATATATATATATATATATTACGTGCGAGTGGTATATTGTCGCAATCATTTTATTATTTCAAAGCTAAAGGCTATTATACTAAATATTCAATTTAATTTGTCACAAGTATTTTTTATTGTTAAAGCTTTTGTTGAGTAAATAAAATAAAATTACTTATTTATTTTCTGTCAATATGCCACATAACGGTAAAATAGTTCTTGTCCTAATACTTTTGCGCAGTACTGTGTATATATATATATATATATATGTATATATATATATATATATATATGTGTGTGTGTGTGTGTGTGTGTGTGTGTGTGTGTGTGTGTCTGTGTGTGTGTGTGTCTGTGTGTATATATATATGTATATACGTATATATATATATATATATATATATATATATATATATATACTGGATGAAGGGGTAAATTGTCGCCATTATTTTATTATTTCAAAGCAAAAGTCTATTATACTCAATATTAAATTTGTTTTGTAACAAGTATTTTTTCTTGTTAAAGCATTTGTTGAGTAAATCAAACAAAATTACTTTAATTAAATTGTTTATTTTCTGTCAATATGCCCCTTGTCCTAATATTTTGCACAGCACTGTAGATAGCTAGATAGATAGAGAGCTAGATAGATAGATAGATAGATAGATAGATAGATAGATAGATAGATATGAACAGACTGAGATAGATAGATAGATAGATAGATAGATAGATAGATAGATAGATAGATATGGACAGCTTGAGATAGATAGATAGATAGATAGATAGATATGGACAGCTTGAGATAGATAGATAGATAGATAGATAGATAGATAGATAGATATGAAAAGACGGAGATAGATAGATAGATAGATAGATAGATAGATAGATAGATAGATAGATACTATCTACAATCTAAAACTAGGAAGAATCATTGCAAAATTATAATTTTCACGAATTTTATATTTACATATATATGAAGGAATGCATATGCACAGACGTATTAAACATACACACAGATGCATACATATATATATATGTGTGTGTGTGTGTGTGCGTGCGTGTGTGTGTGTGTGTGTGTGTGTGTGTGCGTGTGTGCGTGTTTTAAATCAAAGGTAAAGAGAAAAATATCATCCTTATCTATCCGTGCATCTCTGAACAGCAAATAGTCATATCCCCCGGTGATCTACAGTGGATGTATAATTTCATACGAAATTGCCGACCACCATAATTACAATATCGAACTCAGAGTTTTAAAACTTCGAGAAAAGAAATATTGATTACGATGATCGAACAGATGGCCTCGGGGTAGTCTGTCTCGGGAAATAATTGAATTATAATAACATTATTTAGATAATTGAACGAACTTCGCAAAGCAAGAGTCACGGACGAGTGTCCAGCGTTTCGCGCTAATTTCATGGTCCGGCACGAACTGGATCATAAGAAGTCTTCGAGTTCCTGCTGGTTCCCTGGGCGCCTCATTAAAACCAATTTTATGTAGTTCTTGACAGGAAAGAACGTAACTCAATTTATAATGTCAATATCAAGTTATTCTATACGTAGACCTTCTATTAAGAAACGCGTATTCTCCATTGGTTAAATGGATCTGCCTGAATTAATAAGCAAAATGTATTCACATTGTGCTATCTGTAAAGTTTCTGTTGTTTCTCTGATTAAGAAAAAAATCTTACGTGATAAAGTGATGACATCCATTTAAAATATATCGTAGGTATATATCTGTAATCCTGTCAAAATACAAAAGTGAATAAAATTCTGGTTGTTTCTTATAATTCTTTAATTATTTATAGATGGAAGTTTGTGTGTGTGCGTGTTTGTGTGTGTGTGTGTGTATGTGTGTGTATCCGTTAACTATAGACTCCGAAACGGCTGAACCGATTTTCTTGAAAATTTACACAGTTTTACTATAAGCGTCTGCGAATGTTCTTAGCTAGGTTTTGTGTCGAGGTACCCCCGATAAATATAGAAAATCGATCATCGAAAAAATCGGAGTGGTCCGATTTTAATCAAATTTGATACACTCATAGACAAAGACACATGAAACGATATTCAGAAGTTTCAAGTTTGCAGTTCTTACAATAGTGCAGAAAATCGATAATATATAACGCAAGATATTTGTGTGTGTGTCTGTTTATCTACCTCTATGTCTGTATTTTTTTCATCCCTTTTATTTTAGTTTTTGCTTCGTGTTTGGCTCTAAGTAGGTATAATTGTAGTTCTTAGTCTAAGCCTTGATACCATTTACTCAGAGGACTTATGTAGCCTTCAAAATTCAGTTTACGACGAAAAAGACTTATTTGATATCGATACCAGGAAATCAAAATTTGACTTACATCCATTCATTTTTCTTTCAGTTTTACGGTTTCTCATCGAGGTGTGAAATTTCGTGAGTTTTGTTTTTGGAATCGCCTTTGCGTGTGTTTCTAGCAAAGTTTGTAATTCGAGTAAATTCGTTTCTTTCTAACAAATTCAATGAGTCGGAGCTGAGCATTTAAATTTTAAAATCTGGAACTTGTTTTTGTTCATTACCAAATCTCTTACAGGTTTACAGAACCGGCAACACCTCTGCTTTCACCGTGTATCAAACACACTAAACTTTGGGTAAAGACATTGGATCTAGCCAAGGCATTTTATCATAGGACTATGTGTCCTTGAAGAGTTCAGCTAAAGGGAGATAATTGGCACTGAAACATCTGCAAGAGACAGGACACATAGAACAGTCTACGACAGCGAAAAAAAAATTTTTTTAAATTCTAATCACCAGAAAATGGTCGAAGCCTACAAATGCCGAAACATCGTGAATGTGGCAAAAAAAGATAGACAAAAATTCGATCAATGTAAATAGTGTAATTCTTTAAAAATGTTTAATGATATGATTATGAAACAAAGCCTATCACTGTGAAACAAAACAGTTATCTGAAAGGCATCAGCAACAGTCATCTTTTTACAGTACTTCCTCTTCTCTGATCTACCATTCATTTCCACAATCTCGTAAGCTGAATTACTTGAAGCCTGCTTCTGTCGCTCCTCTTGCCTTGTTCAACTGTTTCTTTCATATAATCGTCCTTTTTGTTTTCATTTTCTTTAAAATTTTATCATACCTCACATAAATAGTTGAACCACATCTCAGTTTAAGGGGGAAATTTTCCAGTATCTACGGCCATATTGGAAGATTTATATTAACACCTCTTTACAGAACTCTTTCCTAACATCAAGCAGTCAGTTAATTACCACACGGAATGTATGCTTTAAACGACCATGTATTTCCCCATCTTCCACGCTTGTTGAGCCTTTCAGTAGTATCATACGTAATAGATACTTGGGCGATCATATCTCTTTTGATTATTGACTGACTAGGCAAAATATTTTCCGCAGTAGGTTGTCATTTATTTTTCCTGTAGACTGCTTGTCAACCAAGGTTAAAGGTGGGCAGAAAATTCGCTCCAGTTATGGGTTAAATAACTTTACAGATTAGATTCTATAACATTGGCAGTCATCCAATCTACCTGAAAAAATAATGGCAACCGACTGCGGAATAATCTTCTGCCCAGTCAGTAATGTCTCATTCGAGACCTGATCGCCCAAAGCGTGTATCACGTATGGCACTTAACTGATTGACTGAATACAATAGTTGGAATCATGGTTAAGGCATATAATGGTCATAAAGTGGGGGATCAGTTCTCTATTGTTATGAAGTAATAAACCCATCCCCCACTAATTTCTACGTAATAATACACCTCTTCTCCCTTAGGCTATGAGTAAAATAACAGGACAGATTTATCAGCCAATGGGAAACCCAGAATCAAATACGGGTGTGAATTCCCAAATGACCTGCTGGGACCCACAAAGACGAAATAAAAAGCTGACCCAGAAAGCATCGCCAGTTGAGAAAGTACGAGCGTAATTAGCACATCCCTTGACCTCGTCAAGCGATGTACTGTGCTCGCCTAGCCTTTCCCTCTCATCTTCTTCTTTGCTGTCCCCTGAGATACTTACCCGACCAAAGGAGCGGATACATCAAAGACATTCCTCACTTACAACGCTCCTACACACATACACATTGAAAATTCAAAAATAATTTTTGTTTTTTTTAATATGTAGTTGGGTATATATCTAACTTCTGTTATTAAATATTTCACATTATGACAATTTTATGGTCACTAAATATCCCTCCCTCTGTTATTTCTCCTGCCAAAATGTGGGATCAGAAAAATTATAATCGGTTCACTTTGTCGGGCAAGACTATGTTTCATCCATGCTTAGAATATTGCTACTGTGGTGATACCAAGCAAAGCAAGGGACCAGATGTTTGCCTTCTGAGATCCAAAAAGCAAATGACCAAAACTGGTCTTTGCGCCCCCGGCTCCACGCATATGTTCCGGCAGAAAACTAAAAATTAATTCAATATCAAATTCCATTTCGAGAGCCTACGCGAATTTTATTTATCATCCAATGGGAAGCCCAGAATCAAATACGGGTGTGAATTCCCAAGTGACTTGCTGGGACCCACAAAGACGAAATAAAAAGCCGACACAAAAAGCATCGCCAGTGTTGAGAAAGTGCGAGCATAATTAGCACGTCCCTTGACCTCGTCAAGCGATCCACTATGCTCGCCTCGCCTTTCCCTCTCACATTCTTCTTCGCTGTCCGCTGAGCTACTTACCCGAGCAAAGGAGCGGAAACATCAAAGACATTCCTAACTGACAACGCTCACACATACGTACCACAAACTCTCTTACGGCATTTACTGCTACGAACATTTTAACGTCCTTTGGACCCATCTTAAAGACATTACTTTATTTGTAAAAAGAGCGAAATTGATATATGTTTATGTATAAAATGTTGTTTCTATACTCAATTTCATCTTCTTGTTTTATAACTCCTTTTATAACTTATAGTGGGCTATCGACTTACGAGGCCAAATTCTGTTAATCTGTTTCAACATTCAACAACTCTTCACTAGAACGGATAACCCACTATAAATTATCTGTGTTTGAATGTTACGTTTGTACATTTATCTAATCCGAAATCCATACCAATGTCATCAGTGAAGCACTTTATTGAGAATGCCTTTCAACTCAGTGTCACCTTTTTCAAAGAGTTTGATAGCATTTATGTTGAATACGTGGTTAAACACTTTCTCTTTGTGTTCTTCTTCTTCTTCTTCTTCTTCTTCTTATTATTATTATTATTATTATTATTATTATTATTATTTCAATTTTCAAGTCTGCAGGTTGTGCTTTGTTGTTATGGCTCCATTTCATGTTTTTTCTATCTCCCCTAACATCCCTAGCGTTACATAGACAAAGTTCTCTTTAGTGTATGGGCTGTTCTTAAAAAAGACAATTTTTGGTATATCTATTAAGCTGGGGTTTCCGGGGATTCTTTCAATGTGTTGTTTTGTTCCATTTTTTTATCATTCCAACTGCAAGTGATTCCTACTATCACGGTACGATTCTTGTTTGCAATTTCCACATTTTTTCTATTTCAATTTCCAGGTCTTTATATTTCGACAGTTTTTCAAATTCCATGGTTGCTATGTTACAATCCGCTGGACAAGCCATATCAATTAACGGACAAGTTTTTTTCTTTCTGGTTTTTAACAATAATGTCCGGCCTATTTGCTTCAATTTTTTCTGTCTGTGTAGATGGTGTAATCCCACAGAATGGTAACATCTTCTAATTCTGTAAACGGTGCTGGGTGATGTTCATTATTATTATTATTATTATTATTACTACTACTACTACTACTTCTACTACTATCTCCGCTTTTAGCCGAATGAGTTATTTTCCGTCGCATTTGTCTATTTGTCTGTTTGTTCGTAGACAAGATATATCAAGACACTCTGGGTGGATCTGGTTGATCGGCCTAATCATGGACTGATTAAAGTTTGGGTTCGATCTGGTTAGGAAAAAAGAAACCTGGGTAGCGAAATAACTCGTTTAAAAATGGAAAATATTCACAAGCTCTATAATATAATTGTATCGAACACTTTTTAATACAAATGTGCACTGGTCTGACCCTATTATGATCAAAAACTAATGTCATATTGGGTAGTGTGAAAAGGAAATGGAAGGTTCATTTTTTTCACACTACCCGTGAAACATTGTCCTTTCAATGTCGAAACAAAATGTACACTTTGTAGTAGATGATAATTTGTACATGTTCTAAACTATAATTTATAATAAATATTCATAACTGTATTTCATATTGAGTCCTGTTTTAAATGAATATTTTGAACGTAGTTAAATTTTCGTTGTTTCTTATTCACTTGTATATATATATATATATATATATATATATATATATATATATATATATATATATATTAAATTATATTTTAGAATAAAGGGTAAATTTTTATCCAAAGGATAAAGTCTAGTCGCAAGATAATAAAACGTAGATCCTATCTGTTAATGTTAAATCTGTCTACAAAATTCCAAGACACTCATTAATCAACCATATTCACTACCCACACTTCTTTCTTCAAAATTCAAACGGACAATTCAAAAGATTTATTAACTTATCACAAACCCGCACCAGCATCCCCCACACAACTCACTAAATATATAAGAAAAGAGGCTTTCCATTCCTGTCCACACCACCTGATGAGACATTTTAGTTTCAATGTCGAAACAAATGTACGATTTGTAGTTGATATATAAAAAAATTTGTACATGTTCTAAAATATAATTTATAATAAATATTCACAGCTCTATATATTATATATCGAGTACTGTTTTAAAGTAATGTTTTGGGCAGTGTAAAAAATGAGGAACGAAGAAAAAACATTTTTCTTCGTTCCTTATTCAAGAATAAAAAAATGTTTTCTTCGTTCCTTATTCACTCAGATATATATATATATATATATATATATATATATATATATATGTGTGTGTGTGTGTGTGTGTGTGTGCAAAAATATACTCAGTTATGATCTGAGATTAAGGACAAGATGGTTAAATCAAATTTCAAGACACTAATTAATCAACTATATTCACTACCCATCCCTCTTTCTTCAATATTCAAACTCCGCCACTCAGTACTACGAAAACATCAATTTGCACCCCCTATTTTTCCAAATCTCACCTTTACTTATGGAAATTATAGGAAAACAGACTAACATACACAATGTAAAGTTCAAAGAAAACGGTTGAACTCTCTTCATTTTAACATCACGTGACTTTGCACTACACATGAAAGAATTTTAAAAACTAATACATTCTATTAATCTTCTGAAACGATTTGTGAGCGTCTTTGTGGTTGCCAAAATTGTTTGTTTATAGCTACGTAATTTAGTCTTTAGTAGACTAATTTTTCTCCAGTTTCTGAAAGGTTTTTTCTGTTGCTGAGGTGATGTGTCGTCCCCCGCGGGGATCTTCATATCGAAATGGCCATTCAACATCTTTGAATTAATCCTTTTTTAATATATATTTGCTCTGTAATATTTTATTACATGGAGCTCTCTTCCTGTATCATTTTTTAATATTAAAATAAATTTTTAATATTAATTAGGATCGGGTTTTTTGGAATTTACCTTCCTGCTTTTTTCCCTTGGATTGAAGTATCTGAATTAAAATATATATATATATATATATATATATATATATATATATTGAGCACTCTGGAAAATAGTAAACTTTGATAAACAGTAGCTACTCTAGCATGTACGCATCGCTCATTCAGTGAAATGAATTAGATCGCCCTAGCTATTTGGCGCGTATAATAATACGCGCTAAAAAGTCTGCCTACTTCCACCGAACGCCCATAGCCCAGGGGTAGAGTCGCCGAATGACGCCATCTCGGTCGGGTTGCAATCCTGGGTAAAAAAGCAATCGGAGTCTAACCGTACTGAAGAGCTGTGATACGGCGAAACAGATCTGTCTGCGGATGACAATATATATATATATATATATATATATATATAATGAATATATATACAAGGAGGAAAGTTGAAGAACAGTGATTGATATATGTAAAATCTGATTCAAGGCACAGATTGACTGTAATGAGTGCTTTGAATCGCGACAGTCAAGCTGAGGAAATGTAACACGTTCAAATCTATACTGACTCCAAAAGCAAAACATGTGAACAAGTTCAACAGAGAACTTAGATCAACAAAGCGAAGTTGTAGAGGGAGCCTGTCATCAGTGAACAAATTGGCTGCTCTGACGAAAATGGATGATAACCGGTGCAAAAGCCGGGGTCCCTTGTCGATGCTGCGGTTATGGGATTACCGGTCGCCTGCTTGACCTAATCCAATCTTAATCCTGCTTGACCTAATCCAATAACCGCAAAATGAAGGTCATTCTGATTGGGCGTGCCTCTTCGTTCTACAGCACGAATGCTGGTATCCCACAGGGCTCTATTCTGGGCCCGACGCTCTTCCTTATTTTCATCAACGACCTCCCAGATGAGATCAAGTCCCAAGTAGGCATCTACGCAGATGACACTACAATATACTCCCGCTCCAGTAAGAAACCTGTCGTGGCGGACAGACATAATCACGCTGCTGACCTTGAACGGGATGTACACTCTGTGCTGAACTGGGGCAAGAAGTGGCTTGTCAACTTCAATTCATCTAAGACCAAGTTGTCTGTCAACCATTACAGGAAACCTCTCCTGCCTCCCATAAGCATGGACCAAGCGATTCTCCCAGAGAGTAATACACTACACCTCCTCGGACTTATATTGAATCCATGGCAAAATCTACTGCTAAGAAGGTTGGGTCACTATGTCGATCCAGGATGTTTTTTCCACCTGAATCCATCCTGCATATATACTAGGCAACCATCCATCCGTGCATGTACTACTGCTGCCATTTATGGTCAGGTGCCCCTGCCGTTCTCCTCAGTGTTCTTGACAAGCTCCAAAGGAGAGTCTGTAATGTGATAGGTACTGATCTGGCGGCTCGACTGCAGCCACTTCCCCATCGTCGAAATGTGGCCTCCCTTTGTCTGTTCTATGAATACTTTCATGGCTTCTGCTCAGACGAACTTAAATCACTGATGCCTCCTCAACAGGTGTTTACTCGCGCAACTAGACTGGCAACTGGGTCCCACCCATTCACAGTCAGGTTAGCCAAATGCAGACGACAATTCTACTCCTGCAGCTTCTTCTCTCGCACTTCCCGCCTGTGGAACTCGCTCCCATATTCTTGCTTTCCTGACGGCTACAACCTCCAGAAATTTAAATGCAAAGTCAATACTCATCTACTAACCACTGGACTCTAGCTCTCTCCCCACCCCCGTATAACCTTCCCTTTCTCTCCACCTATGTAGCTGTCATCGCACCTGCTTTCTCAGCTTTCTATTGTTCCCTCTCTAACTAGTTTGTACTCCTCACTCTTTTCTAATTAATCTTTTTACATTTATGTAGCCCCCTGCACATCAGTGGCGTTTCCGCCTTGCTCGGGGTGAAATGATTAACAAAAAACAAATCAAGTGCAAAGTAAAGGAATCAGTGTTTCAATAAAAATGAATGGTTTACAGAGGAGCAGATAATTAAGTTTGGTGAGCGCCAATTGCAGACAAATATCAAAGACGTGTGCCTCTATCAATTATACGAATGTAACAAATTGAACTGGACATTTCATATGTAAAAGCTAAGTATCGTAAAAGCAGATAAAAAATTACATTTAATAGGCAAATTCTGAAATGATAAAATGGATTCTGATTGAAGAAGAAGAAAATGAAGATGACAGAAGATGAAGAAGAAGAAAAAGAAGAAAAAGAAGAAGAAGAATATGACAGAAGATAAGAAGAAGAAGAATATGACAACAGAAGAAGAAAAAAGCAAAAAGAAGGAAAGAAGAAGAAAAAGAAGAAGAAAAAGTAAAAGATGAAGAAGAAGAAGAATATGACAGGAGATGAAGAATAGAAATATGAGAAATGAAAAAGAATATGACAGAAGAAGGAGAATAAGAAAAAGAAGAAGATGACAGAAGCAGAAGAAGAAGAATATGACAGAAGAAGAAGAAAAAAGGAAAAAGAAGAAGAAGAAAAAGAAGAGGAAGAAAAAAGAAGAAGAACAAAAAGAAGAAGAAGAAGAATATGACAGGAGATGAAGAATAAAAATATAAGAAATGAAGAAGAATATGACAGAAGAAGAAAAAGAAGAAGATGACAGAAGAAGAAGATGAAGAATATGACAGAAGAATAAGAAAAAAGGAAAAACAAGAGAAGAAGAAGAAGAAAAGAAGAAGAAGAATATGACAGATGAAGAAGAAGAAAAAAAGATGAAGAAGAAGAAGATGATAAGAGATGAAGAATAAAAATATGAGAAATAAAGAAGAGTATGACAGAAGAAGAAGAAGATGAAGAAGTAGAAGAAAAAGAATATGAAAGAAGATGAAGGAGAAGAAGAAGATGAAGAATATGACAGAAGAAGAAGAAGAAAAAGAAGATGACAGGAGAAGAAGAAGAAGAAAAAGAAGAAGATGACAGAAGAAGAAGAAAAATATGACAGAAGAAGAAGAAGAAAAATATGATAGATGAAGAATAAGAAAAATATGACAGAAGAAGAAGAAGAAAAAGAAGAAGAAGAATATGACAGAAGAAGAAGGAGAAGAAGAAGAAGAAGAAGAAGATGACAGAAGAAGAAAAAGAAGATGTCAGCAGAAGAAGAAGAAGAAAATGAAGAAGATGACAGAAGAAGAAGCAGAACATTATGACAGAAGAAGTAGAAAAATATGAGGATGAAGAAGAAGAAGAATATGACAGAAGAAGAAGAAAAAGAAGAAGATGACAGAAGAAGAAGAATATGACAGAAGAAGAAGAAGAAAAACATGATAGATGAAGAAAAAGAAGAAGAATGTGACAGAAAATGAAGAAGAAAAATATGAGGGATGAAGAAGAAAAAGAAGAAGAAGAATAGTACAGAAAATGAAGAAGGAAAATATGAGAGATGAAGAGGAAAATGAAGAAGAAGAATATGACAGAAAATGAAGAAGAAAAATATGAGAGATGAAGAAGAAAAAGAAGAAGAAGAATATAACAGAAAATGAAGAAGAAAAAATATGAGAGATGAAGAGGAAAATGAAGAAGAAGAATATGACAGAAAATGAAGAAGAAAAATATGAGAGACGAAAAAGAAAAAGAAGAAGAAGAAGAATATGACAGAAAATGAAGAAGAAAAAGAAGAAGAAGAATATGACAGAAAATGAAGAAGAAAAAAATATGAGAGATGAAGAGGCAAATGAAGAAGAAGAATATGACAGAAAATGAAGAAGAAAAATATGAGAGATGAAGAGGAAAATGAAGAAGAAGAATATGACAGAAAATGAAGAAGAAAAATATGAGAGATGAAGAAGAAAAAGAAGAAGAAGAATATGACAGAAAATGAAGAAGAAAAATATGAGGGATGAAGAAGAATACGACAGAAGAAGAATTTGACAGAAACAAGAAATATTTGAAAGAAGATGAAGAACAAGAATATGACAGAAGAAGAAGAAGAAGAAGAAGAAGAAGAAGAAGAAGAAAAGGATATGAAAAGAAATGATATGTGAGGATATTTTTTAGAAGAAAAAATATTTGTCTTTGCCGAGACTAGAAAGAGGCATCGGCAATCATGTAATGATAGTAAATTAGATGGTTTCATACAAAGCACAGCAATTATTTAAATTTGCAGTCGTATTAAAATAGAACCTTTGTTCAACGAAGATAATGAACTTAAACAGAAAACACTGTAAATTGGTTAGAAACGTGGGTTGAAACTGTATTTAAGAACGGAAAATAAAAACACAAAACAGTAGAATCAATTTGGAGAGATTCGCTTTTTAGGGCGGTTGTTGTTTTGCTATTTTTTTCTAGATCTTTCCTCTAATTTTTGACAACCCCACGTGAAATGATTCTCTCTGTCTCCCACACACACATGCACATTATATCGGAGTCTAACCGTACTGATGAGCTGTGATACGGCGAAACAGATCTGTCTGCGGATGACAATATATATATATATATATATATATATATATAAACAGCTCATCAGTACGGTTAGACTCCACTATATATATATATATATATATAGTTTAAAAAAACAGCTCATCAGTACGGTTAGACTCCAATATATATATATATATATATATATATATATATATATTTTTTAGAAATAAAGAAATTATCCTCATGGATATTATTTCCAAAAATTAAGCAATAATTATCAACATTTCTTAGGTAAATGGATGTTTTTTTTAAACTCTGTATATATATATATATAATCATCAACATATCTTAGGTAAATGGATGGTTTTTTTAAACTATATATATATATATATATATATATATATAGTTTAAAAAAACCATCCATTTACCTAAGATATGTTGATGATTATATATATATATATATATATATATATATATATATATACAGAGTTTAAAAAACCATCCATTTACCTAAGATATGTTGATGATATCCTTATGTTAGTTAAAAAACACAGACGAAATACTTCAACTTCAAAAACGTTTCCAAAATAATTCTGTCCGTAAATTCACGTATGAACTTAACAATAATAATAAAATTCCCTTCCTCGACATATTGATAAACACAAATAATAATAAATTTACAATTTCACCATACAAACAAATCCTACCAATATAAGTTCATGCTCACTTAACTACAAGACCGAATGCCCATATTACTACAAAATAACAATTATAAAAAATCTAATACACCGTGCAGAAATTAATTCATCCACAAAACAGATTTTCGACAGTGAACTAAAGAATATAAACAAAAACTTATTAACAATAGCTTCCTAAACTCTATAATTGACGAACAAGTATTGAGACTTTCTTAGAAGTCTCAATACCAAGCAGGTGAAGCACAGTGCTACCTCAACTAATCTCAAACATATTAATCTCCTATATCGCAATCAAATGCATACTAACTATAAACAAGATGAAAATATACTAAAAAAAAATTAACAAATACCAATATATCTTCAACAGACCCTAGCAAAAAAAATTAAGTTAATCATATACGACTCTAAATCCAGTATGTCCAACTCACTCATTCGCAACGACTCTTCTCCCCCGGTTAACGATTTAAAAAAAAAAACAACGTAGTCTACAAAAGTGCTTTTTAGGAGATTGTATCTCCAACGGATTAAACAATATTTATGTTGGTCACACAACAAACTCGTTCTCACGACGCTTGTCACTACATTTAAACGACAATTCCAGCATCTTTAGACATCTATAACAACATACCAAGCCACAAACACAATTCCGTGAAACCCTCGTTGAAAACACAACCATACTTAAACACGAAAACAATAAACAAAACCTAAAAATACTCAAAGCCATTGCAACCAACACTATTTTCATCTTTCATAATGACTGATGTAAGCCGAAAGCTCAGAAAGGATTAAATACAAACACGTATCAATATTGTGATTATCTTCCCTCTTTCAACGATAATGCTATTAAGCTTATCAGACGATATGAAAAAAATTTACATAAAATAAATCTGCCAAACTTGCCTATATTATTTAATGAAACATGCATCAATGAAAAAATGCTGCCTAAATACACACAATATATATATATATATATATATATATATATATATATATATATATATATATATATACTAAAGAAATTCTAAATTGTTGACTAACGGTCAACTTAACTTTCAGATAAAGTCTCAATAAATTATCTGTCTGCGGATGACGATATATATATATATATATATCATCAATATTTATGTTGATCACACTACAAACTCGCTCTCACGAGGTTTGAAACTACATTTAAACGACAATTCCAGCATCTTTAGACATCTATGACAACATACCAGGCCACATACACAATTCCGTGAAATCCTCGTTGAAAATACAACCATACTTAAACACGAAAACAATAAACAAAACCTAAAAAAACTCAAAGCCATATACATACAACAGTTGAAACCTAAGCTGAACAAAATTAACTACGAAATCTTTACACACATCCTCAAATGCTTATAATAGATAACAGAAGCGATTGGTTATCCCAATGGCTTTCCATACTTAATACTTGTCGCCCCCACTCTCGTGTGGTCATGTGAGACACCATAAGCTGTAGTGAGATTTTCGCTTCCAGCACGCACGCACGTGTTCGCCGATCCTCCACACAAACAAAATAGACAACTACTTATCGTCGTCCGCGAATTGCCCCTTACAACCAACACTATTTTCATCTTTGATAATGACTGATGTAAGCCGAAAGCTCAGAAAGAATTAAATACAAACATGTATCAATATTGTGATTATCTTTCCTCTTTCAACGATACTGCTATTAAGCTTATCAGACGATATGAAACAAATTTACATAAAATAAATCGAAAAAAACTTGTCTATATTATTTAATGAAACATGCAAAACTCGATCCTATTAATATTAATTTTATTAATATTAAAATTGATCAAGTTGGAGGGCTTGATGTAAATAGTATTATCTATTTACAGAGCCAAATTTATAAAGTAAGTCAAAATTTTCGAAATTCAATTTCGTTGAATAACCATATAACCAATACGAGTATCGATCAAAATTAATGTTCAAACAAATAGTTTCATATATATATATATATATATATATATATATATATAATGTTGATTGGGGTCGCAAGTTCGAATCCTGCCGAATGACACATTTTCGTAACAAAATTTATCGTAAATAATAAGGCCGGTATAAATAAATATATACTGTTTGATTAACGGAAATGTCTACTTAAATACGAGTATCGATCAAAATTAATGTTCAAACAAATAGTTTCATATATATATATATATATATATATATATATATATATATATATATATAATGTTGATTGGGGTCGCAAATTCGAATCCTGCCGAATGAATGACACATTTTCGTAACAAAATTTATCGTAGAAATAATAAGACCGGTATAAATAAATATATACTGTTTGATTAAAGGAAATGTCTACTTAAATACGAGTATCGATCAAAATTAATGTTCAAACAAATAGTTTCATATATATATATATATATATATATATATATATATATATCTTATTCACTTGCATATATATATGTGCAAGTGAATAAGAAACGAAGTAAATATTTTCAACGTTCAAAACATTAATTAAAAATTGTGCTCAATATAAAAATGGAGTAATGAATATTTATTATAAATGTATACTTTAGAGCATGTTACACTCTACTACAAAATTTTTCATTTTGTTTCGACATAATTTGACATTTGTATATGCCTATGCTTTTACTTCCTACTTAAGCCATCTTTGCCTCTTAACAAATTTTATCTATAGAGATTATTGCTTGAGTTTTGCAAAGTATATTTATGGAAATAATTCCTTGATTTTTGACAAAATCTATTTCTATAAATATTTACTAATATTAAACAAAAATTAATTGGTATGTATAATTACTTGACATTTAGCAAATTTGATTACAAGGAAAATTTATTGATTTTTTTCCCAATTTTCTTTTGAGGGAAAATTCCATGATTCTGTCAAATTTTATTAATAAGTATATTCTTTGATCCTTACGAATTTTATTAATAATGATCATACATTGAGTTTTTTGGGAATTTTATTTATAGAGATACTTCCTTGATTTTATTTATAGAGATACTTCCTTGATTTTATTTATAGAGATACTTCCTTGATTTTATTTATAGAGATACTTCCTTGATTTTATTTATAGAGATACTTCCTTGATTTTATTTATAGAGATACTTCCTTGATTTTATTTATAGAGATACTTCCTTGATTTTATTTATAGAGATACTTCCTTGATTTTATTTATAGAGATACTTCCTTGATTTTATTTGTAGAGATACTTTTATTTATAGAGATACTTCCTTGATTTTATTTATAGAGATACTTCCTTGATTTCATTTATAGAGATACTTTTATTTATAGAGATACTTTTATTTATAGAGATACTTCCTTGATTTTATTTATAGAGATACTTCCTTGATTTTATTTATAGAGATACTTCCTTGATTTTATTTATAGAGATACTTTTATTTATAGAGATACTTTTATTTATAGAGATACTTCCTTGATTTTATTTATAGAGATACTTCCTTGATTTTATTTATAGAGATACTTCCTTGATTTTATTTATAGAGATACTTTTATTTATAGAGATACTTTTATTTATAGAGATACTTCCTTGATTTTATTTATAGAGATAATTCCTTGATTTTATTTATAGAGATACTTTTATTTATAGAGATACTTTTATTTATAGAGAAACTTCCTTGATTTTATTTATAGAGATACTTCCTTGATTTTATTTATAGAGATACTTTTATTTATAGAGATACTTTTATTTATAGAGATACTTTTATTTATAGAGATACTTTTATTTATAGAGATACTTCCTTGATTTTATTTATAGAGATACTTTTATTTATAGAGATACTTTTATTTATAGAGGTACTTTTATTTATAGAGATACTTCCTTGATTTCTGGTAAATGTTAAGATTAATTCCTAATTGACGGCAAATTATATTTATGAGGATGATGACTTGATTTCTGTCAAATACACTTTACAGTCATTATTGCTTGAGTTTTTGCAAAATTCATTGATAAGGATAATATTTGAATTTTTTGAAAAATATTTTATAAGGATAACTAAAAGATTTTTCACAAATGTTATTAATACCGATAATTGCTTTATTATTTTAATAATACAGATGACTTCTTTATGTTTGGCAAATTTTTTTTAATGAGAAATAATATTTGATTTTTGGCAAATTTTACATACAGAGGTAATTCCTTATTTTTGGCAAATTTTATTAATAGGGGTAATTCATTGATTTTTGACAGGTATTACCAACAAGGATAAACCTTTAATTTTTAGCAAATTTGATTTTAAGAATAATACATTAATTTTTGGTAAATTTGATTTATATTGATATATGCATAATTTATATAATTTATATAATTTATATAGATATATGCATAATTTATATAGATATATGCATAATTTATATAATTTATATAGATATATGCATAATTTATATAATTTATATAGATATATGCATAATTTATATAATTTATATTGATATATGCATAATTTATATAATTTGTATTGATATATGCATAATTTATATAGATATATGCATAATTTATATAATTTATATTGATATATGCATAATTTATATAGATATATGCATAATTTACATAATTTATATTGATATATGCATAATTTATATAGATATACGCATAATTTATATAATTAATATTGATATATGCATAATTTATATAGATATATGCATAATTTATATAATTTATATTGATATATGCATAATTTATATAGATATATGCATAATTTATATAATTTGTATTGATATATGCATAATTTATATAGATATATGCATAATTTATATAATTTATATTGATATATGCATAATTTATATAGATATATGCATAATTTACATAATTTGTATTGATATATGCATAATTTATATAGATATATGCATAATTTGTATAATTCATATTGATATATGCATAATTTATATAGATATATGCATAATTTATATAATTTATATTGATATATGCATAATTTATATCGATATATGCATAATTTATATAATTTATATTGATATATGCATAATTTATATAGATATATGCATAATTTATATAATTCATATTGATATATGCATAATTTATATAGATATATGCATAATTTATATGATTTATATTGATATATGCATAATTTATATCGATATATGCATAATTTATATAATTTATATTGATATATGCATAATTTATATAGATATATGCATAATTTATATAATTTGTATTGATATATGCATAATTTATATAGATATATGCATAATTTATATTCATGAGGCAAAGCACTTCAATTTCAGCAAATTATATTTGTTAGAATAATTTCTGGAATATAGGCAAGTTTTATTAATAATTATAGTTCCTTGAATCTCAGAAGAGTTTATTTATAACAATAATTGCTTAATTTTTGGAAATAATATCCATGAGGATAATTTCTTTATTTCTAACAAAATTAGATTAATAACAAAAATTAATTGAATTCTAACCAATTTTATTTTAAGGACAGTTACATGGGATGTGCGTTGTGGTGCATTGGATATCGGCTCGGAACGAGAAGCCGGGGAGCCGAGTTCGAATTCCAACCGAATTCATTGTATTCAATTACGCGCAAATACCCTTGGGAAAGGTATTAATCCGTCTATTCCTTCCAGTTATGGGTTAAATAACAGGACAGATTCGGTTCGATAGCCTTGGTCGGCAACCAGTCTACCGTAGAAAGCAATGGCAACCTACTGCGGGATAATCTTCTGCCCATTCAGCCATGCCTCTTTCGAGACATGATCGCCCCAGTGTGTATCACGGATGGCACTTAACTAACTGACTGAATTTAATAGTTGCAATCATGTTTAAGGCTTCTACTGTCATAAAGTGGGGGATCGGTTTTCTATTGTTATGAAGTAATAAACTGATCCTCTACTAGTTACTAGGTAATAATATAATACATCTCCCCCCCCCACTCTAGCTATGAGTCAAATAACAGGACAGATTGGGTTCTATAGTCTTGGTCGGCAACCAGTCTACCGCAGAAAGCAATGGAAACCTACTGCGTGATAATCTTCGGCCCAGTCAGTCATGTCTCTTTCGAGACATGATCGCCCAAGCGTGTATCACGTATGGCACGTTAAGACTGACATGGTTTTGATAAGTATTATAATTAAAGATAATTCCCAGATTTTGAGATTGACAAATTTTGTTTAAAAGGAAAACATATTAAGTTTTTAATCTTTAATTTATGACTAATTTTAATTATAGTGATAGTTATTTTAATTTGTGCAAATTTGTTATGTAAGAGAAATTCCTTGAATACAAGAAAGTAATATTAATAAGCTTATTTCCTTAAACCTAGGTAAATTTTACCTATTTCAGTTATTGAATAACTAGCAGTATAGCCCGGCGTTGCTCGTGTATGATGAAAGCTTTAAAACTAATCCATGCTCCTGGATCTCAGACTCTTTGGATGTTGGCACGAAAGACTAAAAAGCAATAGTTGTTTCCAGTTAAAGCAAAACCGTAGGCTGAAAGAAAACAGAATGTATGTAAGTCAAATTTTGATTTCCTGGTATCGATATCAAATAAGTTTTTTTCGTCGTAAACGGGATTTTGAAGGCTAATTAAATCCTCTGAGTAAATGGTATCATGGCTGAGACTAAGAACTACAATTATACCTACTTAGAGCCAAACCCGATGCAAAAATTAAAGAAAAGGACTGGAAAAAATACAGACATAGAGGCAGATAAACAGACACACATACAAACATCCTGCCTTTTATTTATATATTATCGATTTTCTGCACTATTGTAAGAACTGCAACCTTGCAACTTCTGAATATCGTTTCTTATGTCTTTGTCTATGAGTCTATCAAATTTTATTAAAATCGGACCACTCCTTTTATAACCCGATTTTTTCGATTATCGATTTTCGATATTTATTGGGGCACCTCGACACAAAACCTAGCTAAGAACACTCGCAGATGCTTATAGTATAACTGTAAATTTTCAAGAAAAAAGGAGTTGGAAAATATAGATTAATAGATCAATGATGCCTAAAAAACTATACTAGGATTATCATCTGATCTTCCAAATAATAATATTTAAAATCTCTGCTTGTTAAATCTTTATCTTGTATTTTTTTGTTAAATTTGCATTAAGCACTTTTTGTACAATTTTAATGTAATTTATATTCTGAAAAGAAAAAAAATCTTAAGATCATCAAAAAATTTATATGTAAAAAAAACATAACTTATTTGTCATTTTTAATGAAACCCACATAAAAGCGAGATTACTTCATATATATACAGTACTGTGCGAAAGTACTAGGACAAGAACGAGTTTATCTTTTATGAGGCATCACAAGAAACTTTAGAATCACCCCTGTCCTAACACTTTTGCACACTACTGGTAGTTTGTAAAAGTATTAGAACAGGGCTGATTTTCCTAAAAAACCTCACTGAAATTCAAATACAGGGTGAAAAGCCAAGTAAATTGCTAATAAATATTGATTATTTAAAACTAAGTGTAAAAGAAATGTATTAAAAAGAAGTTATATTTGATTTCTCCTATTTTCTATTAAATAAGTTATTTGGAAACTACTCATTATTCTATTATCCTTGGATATGACTGACTTTTTTCTTATTCCCCCCTCTCGAATTGATAAATCCAATGTTACTTCTCAAGACACACTTTGGGAACAAATACAAGCTGCTTGGCAGGAGATACCATTAGATACATTGAAGAAGCTTGTGATGTCAATGCCTGACAGAATAAAGGCTGTGATCAAAGCAAAAGGCTATTATACTAAATATAAAATTTATTTTGTAACAAGTATTTTTTTTCTTGTTAAAGCATTTGTTGAGTAAATCAAATAAAATTACTTTAATTAAATTGTCTATTTTCTGTCAATATGCCTCATAAATGATAAAATAGTTCTTGTCTTAATACTTTTGCACAGTAATGTATATATATATATATATATATATATATATATATATATATATATATTAAAAAAGGATTAATTCAAAGATGTTGAATGGCCATTTCATAATGAAGATCCCCACGGGGGACGACACACACATATATATATAAGGTGCGATTGGTAAATTGTCGCAATTATTTTATTATTTCAAAGTGAAAGGCTATTATACTAAACATTAAATTTATTTTGTAACAAGTATTTTTTCCTTGTTAAAGCATTTGTTGAGTAAATCAGATAAAATTACTTTAATTAAATTG
>JBBBDQ010001743.1:1167500-1407500 GCA_037127315.1 Ascarosepion bandense | reverse complement strand
AGGTTGATTTTAATTAATTCTTCTTTAAGGACCCTGATTAATTAATCAACTATTTTTCCTGTTATTCACATATACCTTCTTCGATGTGCCCTGTCCCTTCAGGACGTAGGCGATGATGGCTTTCCACGTTTCCCTATCCCTGGTGGCTCTTAGCACGCCTTCTTCTGTTACACCATGCAAGATTCGTTCCATCATCCACCTGATTAGGTTCTTCAAATATGTTATCCGTTGCTTTCCCCTGTCTCTTTTTCCATCTATCTGGCCTGTTAGTATCAGGTTCCCCAAGCCTTCCTTCCTCATTGTATGTCCCAGAAACTTCAGCTGTCTCTTCCTGATGCTCAGTATGAATTTCATTTTTGTTTCCATCATTTCCAAGACCTCAACATTGCTCACATGCTCGATCCACGATATTCACAGCATCCTTCTATAGAATCACATTTCAGTTGCTTCAAGTTTTTCCTTCATCTTTGATGATATTGTCCAGCATTCACTGTCATATTGAAGAACTGACATCACATAGCAATCCAGTACTCTCTTCTTTGTTTCTAGCGAAATTGTCCTGTTTCTTAATACTTTACTCAACTTCCGGAATGCATCCTTGTGCTTTTGGATCTCAGGATTATAAATGTAAAAAAACAGCTGTGACCTCAAAATGAGGGGTCAGTCTATATATTATTGTAATATGGAATTGATCCCCCACTTTATATCCAGTATGCTTCTATAGAACTACATTTCAGTTGTTTCAAGTTTTTCCTTCATCTTTGATGATATTGTCCAGCATTCATTGCCATATTGAAGAACTGACATCACATAGCAATCCAGTACTCTATTCTTTGTTTCTCGCGAAATTGTCCTGTTTCTTAATACTTTGCTCAACTACTGGAATGCTTCCTTTGCCATGCCAATTCGCCTTCGGAACTCCGTGTCGCACTTTCCATCTCCTGTTAGAACACTTCCTAGGTACTTAAATTCTTGGACTTGTTTGATTCTGTTATCCCCCACCTGTATTTGGCATTTTGGGACCTGTACCTTAGTTGTCTATATTTCGAAATAATGTTTTTCACACTACGAGATTTTTCTTAAAAAACAATCCGAAAGAAAACAAACTGTTCGATACCATTTCTACGATAATCTTTCTTAGGAAGACTACGCTTTTTGTTTTAATTGTCGATAACGCTATCAATCTTCGATGAGCTTAATATGTAAATAACTGAATATGCAAAGTTATCAAAGCCGGGTGTGATAGTGGGAATAATCTCCCACTGTGTATAAAATGCTCGCATGGCATGCTTGTTCAAGCAGTCACAGACAACTAAGTACATCTCTTGGCGTACTCGTCGCGGAACTACTTTTAAGGACTGGAGAAGCGCTGAAAGGCGGATCACTCTCGCCTCAATCCTTTGCTTCGGGCAGGTGGAGCTCGGCAACCTGGGAAGTAAAATCCTCATTTCAAACCTCCGCTGACTTGCGGCCATATCTAATCATGCAAAAAGCTTCATCCATGAATTTACTCGAGCCACAAGATTAGCGACTAGGTCCCACCCTTTTACTGTGAAACAATAAATTGCAAACGCAAATTCTACTCTATCAGCTTCTTCTCTCGCACATTCCGCCTATAGAATTCAATTCCGTTTATTTGCTTTCCCGTCAGCTACAATCGTCAAGGATTTAAATGTAAAGTCAATAGACATCTCCTATCTCATTAACTTGCATCCTCTCTCTCATGCTCCTTTCTCCATCCACTCCACTCTCATCAGTATTCTCATTCTTCTCTTACCCACTTCCTGACACACCCTGTCATTCTTTCTCATAACTTTCCTCCTATGTAAACCCTGGTCAACAGTGGCAGTAAAATGCCTTGTTTGGGGCGACACGATTATGAAAAATAAAGCTGGAGTCGAAGTCCCTAAGGCAGTTCGCTGTTGTATTCAACTAGTTCTTGCAGCTTCTGCGACGGCACTGGTCTCAAATTGTAAGGACTCTGTCGTTTCTTTATTCTGATCAGTGCGTGGAGAGTGGAAACGTGCTACATGGGCAACAGCCTGTTCTCCATAACAGATTGCTTCGGCTTGCATCCGACCATAATGCCCTAAAACGTTATACCTGGAGAGGATATTACATCTTCACCCTTGGCGTTGACACAACACGGGGAACGACAGTTACCGGTTCTAAGCTACCACCGGTTGGCGTAGAGCACAGAGCCAGGGATCGTTTTCGTCGGTGAGAGAGATTCTCTAATCTCACTGGACAGCTACTGCGTGCCTCAAGCTGGGTAGCCCCCAGCCAATAAAATATAGTCTGCCTTCTTCGTGGATATTAGGAGGCATCCGATAACTGGACTGTAACATTTTCACCAGGCAACAATAACAAATCTCAAAGGAAACAAATTCTAAAACTGGGTTGACGGAACGTCCGGACTATGCTGACCGGCCTATCTAGAACATAAGTGACTCCAGCAAAACTCCATTAATGAATGACAAATTCAAGAGCTTTCATGGGAACATTGCTACCCTGAAAGAAACACGTCTAGCAGAACATTGAAAGAGAGGTAGTACATGTTCTTCTGGTAGGGAAAGAGCTCCTGCGAACCTCGCCAACACGTGGTGGGATTCGTAGTTAGGAACAACTTTCTGAATATGTTTCAACCAGATAGTAAAAGTTCTGAGTGACTTCTCACTCCCCGTCTCAAGACCACAGAAGCTGACGTCATCCTCATCAACGTGTAGGCCTGACAACTTCTGCAACAATTACAGAAACATCTCTCTACTCTGCACCGTGGGCAAAGTCTTTGCTTGAGTCAGCTACTAGGGAAGCGAAGTGAAGATGACCCTGTAAATCACTTGCATCAATCTGATCAAGGTGTTCGATCTCGTTAGCAGGCAGGGCCTCTTCAGAATTCTAAGATTGGCTGCCCAACCAAGCTGCAGAGCTTGATTGAGTCCTTTCAAAACGACATGCGGGGGACTTTGCAGTTCAACGACAGCATCTCGGAGCCCTTCAACATCTGCAGCGGAGTTAAACAGGGTTGTGTCTTCGCTCCCACTGTCTTCGTAATCTTCTTCGCGTTGATTCTGAAGCACGCGTTCGGCACATCATGGGAAGCGATTTACCTGCGTACAAAATTAGATGGCAGGCTTTTCAACCTCGCCCGTCTCATAGCAAAGACCAAATCACGAAAAGTTTTCATCAGAGACATGTTGTTTGCAGATAATACAGCATTAGCCTCTCACACCCAGCATGAATCTCAATCACTGATAGATCATTTCTCTCAGGCCTGCATATACATTGGGCTTGGAAAAGACAAACGTCCTGGGTCAAGGTACCGCAGCAACACCGACCATCACCATCAATGACTGTGATCTGCATGCGATCCTTCGGTTTACCTACCTAGGCTCTACCATAACTGGCAACACTCCCTGAACATAGAGCCCGACAAAAGATTTTGGAAAGCAGCCACAGTTTTTGTCCTTCTCACAACACGGTGTTTGGACTCCAAGCTGACAGTGAAAACAAAGATGGCAGTGTAAAACGCCTGTGTTATCAGCACATTACTATACCACAGCGAGACATGAAACACGTATGCCAGACAAGAGAGTCGTCAGAACATCTTCCACATGAGAAGTATCTGCCGCATATTTGGAATATCATGGCAAGAAAAGGTGCCCGACACAGATGTATTGTCTCGCGTAGGTTTGCTCACCATGTTCACACGCCTTAAACAGCGCTTACTCCGCTGGCTAGGCCATGTCCACCGCATGCCAGACAGCCGCACCCCAAAAGATCTATTGTATGGAGAGCTGGCCTCTGGAAGAAGATTCCTTGGGTGGCCACTGCTGCGGTATCATGACATAAATGCTCCATGGAACGCATATATATATATATATCAGCATGCAATGTGGGTATAGAAGAATCCAAATGAGTATCCTGTACATACAGTGGTAGGATAACTCTCTAAGAGAGCTCTAAATATATATATGTATAATAAAAACGACGTTTAGAACGGCTCATGATTAAACATAATAGACGTTCATTGTCTCTTATATTTAACAGTATATGTTTAGAAAAGTATCTGCTTCTTCGATACACTATATATATATATATATATATATATATATATACACTATATATATATATATATATATATATATATATATATATATATATATAAGCATGCGGTGATAGGATAACTCTCTAAGAGAGCTCTATTTATATATGTATATAAATAAATATAAAGCAAATATAAGAAAAATGAAGGCAGACACGTTATGTCCTACGCGTGTCCTCTGATTATATGTTGCGTATATATATGTTTATGTATGAATATGTGTGCGTGTTCGCCGAACTGATGTAGTTTTCTTAAATTTTCTCTTTTAAGGGAGCGACCGTTATTTTTATTCGTTTTATTAGGTCTTTGTGAATCTCATTGGTGTAAAACGCTTTGTAAAATAAAGACGGAAGCAGATGATGGTTCGCCTCAAATAGGCCTATTCTTCTGATTTACCATGAAATAACCTGTCTGCCTTAATTTATATATATATATATATATATATATATATAAATGGAACTTTGTCTGTGTGTGTGTCCGTTACCTATAGACTCTGAAACGGCTGAACCGATTTTCTTGAAAATTTACACATTTGTACTATAAGCGTCTGCGAATGTTCATAGCTAGGTTTGGTGTCGAGATACCCCCGATAAATATCGAAAATCGATAATCGAAATATTGGGTTATAGAAGAAATGGTCCGATTTTAATCAAATTAGATACACTCATAGAAAAAGTCATAAGAAACGATATTCAGAAGTTTCAAGGTCGCAGTTCTTACAATAGTGCAGAAAATTGATAATATACATACATATATATATATATATATATATATATATATATAAGGCAAGATGTTTGTGTGTGTGTCTGTTTATCTACCTGTATGTCTGTATTTTTTTCAGCTCTTTCATTTTAGTTTTTGCTTCGTGTTTGGCTCTAAGTACGTATAATTGTAGTTCTTAGTCTCAGCCATGATACCATTTACTCAGAGGACTTATTTAGCCTTCGAAATTCAATTTACGCTGAAAAAGAGTTATTGGATATCGGTACCAGGAAATCAAAATTTGACTTTATATCCATTCATTTTTCTTTCAGTCTACGATTTTGCTTTAACTGGAAACAAATATTGCTTATTAGTCTTTCGTGCCAACGTCCAAAGAGTCTGAGCTGCAGGACCATGGATTAATTTTAAAGCTTTCATTATACTCGAGCAACGCCGGGCCATACAGCTAGTATATATATATATATATATATATATATATATATATATATATATATATATCAGAACTTCTCTATGCCTATTTCTCTTTTTATTGCTTTTAGTTTGTTGCAAAAATAATAGCCACTTTACTTTTAGACACACAATTTTATTCTTGAAAATTCTACTGGAAATGTTTATTTACGTCAAAATACGAACCTTGAGCATCTATAAACCTCTGCAAATCGGTCGATAAAGATATTTAATTTTTGTTGATAAAATGTTATTGGCCGTGATGCAACGAAATCTTTTAAAGCTGATTCCACCTTTGGTTTTTGACCTAAACATTTAATCTGCAAATGATGCGTGGCTATTGCTATTAAACATCTGAGACACTGAGGTTTTGCTCAACAACTTCTCGAAGTTGTTTGTTGTCAAGACTGAATGACTGTCCTCTACCTTCCTCAAGGCTCTCATCACCAAGTGGGAAATTCTGGAACCACCTTCATACTGTCCAATCACTTGTGGACCCCTCCCCGTCATACCTTGTTGATATTGGCAGAGGTTTTGGAAGTACTGTTTCAAAGTTTGACCCATGCAAGAAAAGTAAATGAATATCATGTTTTGTCATGTTTATAATTAAGGGCTTCGATGCTTCAAGAATATTTCAGTCTGAAAATAAGTTATTAAAGAGCACACCTCAATGGATTTACATCGATTTACAAATGCCGCTTTCATTTTGTAGGCGTTCATGCATTTCAGCAAGTTGATTGCAATAAGGCTCTACATTAATGCTCTGATTGGCTTCCAGAATGCCGTAGTGGATAATACCAATTGCAAACCACCAGACAGTCACC
Source organism: Ascarosepion bandense (assembly GCA_037127315.1). NCBI lineage: Eukaryota > Metazoa > Mollusca > Cephalopoda > Sepiida > Sepiidae > Ascarosepion > Ascarosepion bandense. Next base: position 1,401,401 of record JBBBDQ010001743.1, on the reverse strand, counting down.
ATAATCTTTTGCTGATGCAACTTTAGCTTTGGGTAATATTTAGGGGACTCGTGATCAAGCCATTGACCTGATCGTTTATGGTTTTCATCACGGGACTATTCGATCAAGAAAATGATCATTAATGTTACACAGAAAGAGCATCGGCCACATTTCAAAACGCTCATGTTTTGATATTCATCGAGATCATGAGGAGCCCAATGCTGACACCAAGCGTCTGAGACAATTTTTCTGACACTTTGACGTTGATTTTGCTTAACAACTGCTTGCAATTGTTCGTTGTCAAGACTGCATGACCGATCTCTACTTTCTTCATCTTCAAGGCTCTCATCACCAGAAATTTCTGGAACCATCTTCTTACTGTCCAATCAGTTGTGGACCCATCTCCCAATGCTCTGTTGATATTGACAGAAGTTTGGGAGGCACTGTACCCAGGTTTGAACTCATGCAAGAAAAGTAAACAAAGACCCTGTTTTGTCATGTTCATAATTAAGGGTTTCGATGCTTCAAGAATATTTCTGTCTAAAAATAAGTTGAAAATTATTAAAGAGCTAACGTTAATTGTTATGTATACTAAAAGATTCACCTAATCTATACAGTGAATACTATGTTAAAATGGCTTTTCAAAATACCATGTTATGGAGCAGGTTAAGGTCCGTAAAGAGCAACATGACCACAAGGTTAGAAATAACAAATTTAACAAGATATCACAATACAAAATATGGAAGGTGTTAGTATGACTGTCAGTCTGGTTTGGAGTGTACTACAACCAACTCAACTTTCTCTCTTTTGAGAGGCGTAGTATATATAGTGTTAGGAAAAGTTAATTTTGGAGTTACAGGTAAGTACCCATGACACTGTGTTAAAATGGTTTTTCAAAATACCACACTTCGAGCGGCTATTATTTTTGTAAGAACCTAAAATATTTTCTGAAAAGAATATATCAAATCAAACAGAACCATGGAATACCGCAATAGACAAATACAACTGATGTCATAAATTTGTTTAGCAATATCTAAACTTATTTATAAATGGAATTTTGTGCGTGTGAGTGTGTCTGCATCCGTTATATAGAAGGAGTAGTCCGATTTTAATCAAATTTGATACAATCATAGACAAAGACATGAGAAACGATATTCAGAAGAGTCAAGGTTGCACTTCTTCTAATAGTGCAGAAAATCGATAATATATATATATATATATATATATATATATATATATATATATATATATAAAAGATAAGATGTTTGTGTGTGTGTCTGTTTATCTGCCTCTATGTCTTTATTTTTTTCAGCCCTTTTCTTTTAGTTTTTGCTTCGGGTGTGGCTCTAAGCAGATATAATTGTAGTTCTTAATCTCAGTCATGATACCATTTACTCAGAGGACTTATTTAGCCTTCAAAATTCAGTTTACGATGAAAAACACTTACTTGATATCGATACACGGAAATCAAAATTTGACTTACGTCCATTCATTTTTCTTTCAGTCTACGGTTTCGCTTTAACTGGAAACAACTATTACTTTTTAGTCTTTCGTGCCAACGTCCCCAGGAGTTTGAGCTCCAGGACCCTGGATTAGTTTTAAAGCTTTCATTACATCCGAGCAACGCCGAGCTATACTGCAAGTAAAGAATAAAAACAACTGTTCTTTAATTTAATTTCACACTGTTTGATTATTACCCATCAATTTCCAAAGATCTTTTCAGTTTGGCACTGAAATTCGCTGTCTGAAAGTAAGTTAAAATTTATTAAAGGGCACACATTAATTATCGTACATACTAAAAATTCACATAAATATTATTGTTATGGAGCAGGTTAAGGTCCGAAAAGAAGAACACGATCACAAGGTTAGAAATAACAAATTTAACAAGATATAACAATACAAAATATGGAGGGTGTTAGTATGACTGTCAGTCTGGTTTGGAGTGTACTACAACCAACTCAACTTTCTCTCTTTTGAGAGGCGTAGTATATATAGTGTTAGGAAAAGTTAATTTTGGAGTTACAGGTAAGGACCCATGACACTGTGTTAAAATAGCTTTTCAAAATAAAACAAATCGAGCGGCTATTATTTTTGTAAGAACCTAATATATTTTATGAAAAGAGTATATCGTTCTATCATCATCGGACTTGTTTATTTTTCCTCTAAAAATCGTTGGTAACATTTGTGAAAATGTTTGTATCAAGTGTGAAAACGTTACAAAGATAATTATGATTATAAAGGCTGGGCTCATTACGAATGGAACCAATATAGGATCGAATCCTAAATCATCCATAAAGAAAATACAAAATAAATTGCACACCCGCACAAAGGGATTCAAACGACTTTGGACAAACCCAACTAAGAAAAATTCACAAGTCAGTGCAAAAAGCAAATTCTGAATCCTGATTGGATTAAAAGCAGCAAATTCATAAATGACTTATTTTCACGCCTAGATGTGAAAAGGCCGCTGGAGCCGGCATCATGAGAAGTTTCACTATTTAAACCACGTCACTCCACATCCAAGTCACTCAGATGGGAGCGGTTAGCTGAAGACCTCGTGGTAATGCAACGAAAGAAAACTCAAGAAGCCGACCCGGACGCAGGGCACGTCACAGATTCATTCGACCTCTTCTTCCAATTTTCTTTTTTTTTCTTTTCAACTCCACGCAGCTAAAGAGGACAAAAGCAAAAACCAAATGAACGTGTTAAGTACTACTTTTTTATTTGTTTCTCTCAACTTGCAGCGACCTATTAAAAAGAGGAAGGAACAAAGACTTTACATTCCACTACTACACAACCATGAACTCTAAACTTCTGCGGATATTTTAAATACCTACATTTCTCTACGAACAATTTTTACTACAGAACTGCATGCATTTTCTCAATGAATATTTTTCTTCTCACAAAGATATAACGAAATTTCACTTATATTTTCCTTCTTTCACTTTTTGTCATTCTGTAAATAAATCTTTGTTTTAATGTACACATGTTTCCCATTTCAACATCCAACCTTCAACCTTCTGAAATTTAAATTGTGGGGACTTCGGACGTATTTGGCACAAGGCCAATTACCATGCATCACCGAGGCTTCTAAACCAGTCTAGCAATTATTAACTGTACAGTTATCTAAACGTTGCCAAGCTTAAAGACGATCCATACATTCATTTTTATGCCCTGAATGTATTAACCGACTAATAGCAAAGTGGATGACATCATCAGCATACTCAACCATAAAACAATGTTAAAATGTCCTTCAGCTAACACCTGTTAAAGAGCAATCGTCCATCTGTTACCATTTCATACGCCCACACATAGAATTTGGGTTATAAATACCTGCAAGAGATATCTGGTGTCGGGGAAGCATTATTTTTTTTTTAAAATTAATGATTTTTTTTTGTTAATATTTTTCTGAAGGTTTTGTTTCTTTTAATTATTTGCTTTTCATTTTTAAGGGTTTTTATCCAACCTGACTCCATTCTTTTCTTTTTATACTTTTTGTTTTCTTTTCCGGCTTTTTGTTTTTTGTCTTCATTTTTATTTTCATTTGTAATTATTGTCCTCCCCATTTTTAAACTTAACTTTAAAAAAAAAATTCTTCTTCTTCATCTTTTATGTGCCATGTCCTTTCAGGACATAGGCAATCATAGCTTTGCACATTCCCCCCGTTCGTTATCCATCCACCTGATCAGGTTCTTCATATATGTTATCCGTTGCTTTCCCCTGTCTCTATCTGACCTGTTAGTGTCAGATTTTTCAAGCCCTCCTTCCTCATTGCATGTCCCAGAAACTTTAACTTTCTCTTCTGTTGCTCAATATTAATTTCCTTTTCGTCTCCATCCTTTCCAAAACCTCATCATTGCTCACATACTCGGTCCATGATATCCGCACCATCCTTCTGTAGAACCACATTTCAGCTGCTTCAATATATTGATTGTAATATGGAATTGATCCCCCACTTTATATCCAGTATGCTTTTGTAGAACCATATTTCAGTTGTTTCAAGTTTTTCCTTCATCTTTGATGATATTGTCCAGCATTCACTGCCATATTGAAGAACTGACATCACATAGCAATCCAGTACTTTCTTCTTTGTTTCTAGTGAAATTGTCCTGTTTCTTAATACTTTACTCAGATTCTGTAATGCCTCCTTCGCCGTGTCAATTTGCCTTCCGATCTCTGCGTCGCATTGTAAAAAATGTGCGTCGTGGTGTAATGAAAATTGGACCAGAATAAGAAATTGGAGAGCCGAGTTCGAATTCGGTTCATTCTCTTGCGCAAAAAAAAAAAAACAAAAAAAAAACGTGTAAAATTATTTATCTACCTCTTCTCCCTCCAGATATGTATTGAATAGCAAGACAGATTGGCTTCTATAGCTTTGGATGGTAAGCGGTCTATCGCAGAAAATAATAGCAACCTACTGCGAGAAAATGTTCTGTCTTGTCAATCATGTCTATTTCGAGACATGATCGCCCAAGCGTGTATCACGTATGGAAATTAAATGAGTGTCTGATCTAATAAATATAGCCCTGTTTTATTTAACTTTTTGCAAAAAAAAAAATACAAAAAAAAAAACAAAACAAACAAATAACAGCCTGTTTTTTTCTATCCCCCCTCTTATATTATTCAAATTATATTTCATTAAATTTTAAAAATTCACTTCAGCAATATTTTATTACGTGTTTCTCAGGCCCTGTAATCTTGGATGTGCGGGTGGTGTAAGGAATAAAGTCGCAGAATGAGAAAATCTGAAAGCCGAGTTCGAATCCCAGTCGGGATCGTTACATTCCTGGGCTAATACCCGAGGGAAAGTATGAATCCACTTCTCCTCCTCCAAGCTTTGGGTTAAATAGTAAGACCTGTATCACAAAATTTATTATTGCTAAAACTTAAAATTCGAAAATATTTCGGATGTAAATACTTTCAAAAATGTTGATAATCCCTAAAAACAAATCAGTCAACCAATAAATAAGAGGGTCATTCAATAAATAAGGTGAATTTTTCGGCATAAGGACATCTACGAGGGTCATTCAATAAGTAAGTTGAATTTCTCGCTATAAGGACTTCTACGAGGGTCATCGAATAAATAATGTGAATTTTTCGGTATAAGGACTTGTTGTGTTGCTTCGTTTTGGTATAATTAGAAGATAACGTAAACTTGAATTAATGATGTTTATGTTTGGTATGAGACTTTAGGTTTTTATATAGCAGACTAGCTAAATTCTCTTCACTGTGGGATGATAGTAGTAAACGAGCCTATCCCTTCTGGACTCTAGTCGTCAACTGACTAGCGTTTTTCCTTTTTCAAATCTCCTACACAAAACTACTCTCCTTAATTCCTACCAAAAGAAACGGTTCCTTATTTTGCCGCCCAATTTTGAATTCTTGGTCTCAGTGTGTCTATCTTTTTTCTATTTTTAGAACACTCGCCATTTTATAAAACATAACAGAAGTTCCCTTTTTAGAACGGAGTGTACTAATATTAATAGTACTTGTTATATTTCTTCCAGGAAAATTTTCGACCTGAACGAGATTTTGTATTTATCATGGGAGAATCTTCTTTTTCATTTCTTTTATTTATTTCTTGTTCTGAATCACTAAGCGTTTTGTTTTTATTTATCTTTTCTTCTACTTGTTTCTCTACTATTTGTTTTTGTACTTCTATATATGATTTCAACCTGTCCACAGAAATTTGAGTCTCCATATCATTATTTATCTTAACCAGAAAATATTTAGGTGTTCGCTGAAGGACTGTGTAGGGACCTGAATAGGGTGCCTCCAATGGTCTTCGAACACGATCCACTCTAATCCAAACTTTATCACATGTTTGAAGGTTTTCTGGGACATAAGATTTTGCGGACTTACTAACTCTTTTGGTGAAGTCTCTCACATCAGTTTGTGACATGGTTTTATGTAAATCTCTTGTGAACTTTTGAGTTATAGCCTCCTCGCTTTATTAGTATTATTATTGAGTTATAGCCTCCTCGCTTTATTATTATTATTCAATAGCTCTATTAGTAGAGCTATTGGGCATACTGCAAATCCCAAGAAGTACTATTGGAAGAGCTGAGAGCCAGGACACTTTTTGTGCTATAATAGTAGTTTTAAGGGTCCTGTGCATTCTCTCAATCAAACCATTACATTGAGGATGATAAGCAGTCGTACGTAGTCTATAAAAAACAATTATTTTTGCTTCTTCACTAAACAACTCACTTTCAGATTGTCGGCCTCTGTCGGTTATAACCTGCAGCGGGACACCCCAACTTGTGACCCACCTGTTTATAAAAGCCTCTGCTACACTAGCTGCAGTGATTTCGCTGATGGGTTGTGCTTCTACCCAACGAGTTCTGGGTCAATACATGTGAGGATATATCTATACGGGCTGATGTAACTGCTATTTGGCCTTTTTACTGGTGGGAGTGGTCCTACTATATCTATGTGGACTGTGTAAAATCTAGCTGATGGTATTTCTAATGTCTGTATAGGTGATTTTGTATGTTTGTAGACGTTTGCTTGTTGGCAGGCTGTGCATGATGCACAAAAGTCTTTGATTGATTTATCCATGTTCGGCCAGTTATATCTAGCTTTAATCATCTTAATGGATGATTTAATGCCAGGGTGATTTACGGAATGGATACTATAGAATATGGACTTACGCAATTTAGATGGAACAAAAGGTCTGGGGTAAGACGTTGATAAATCACACCATATAAATTGGTTATCTCCAGGTATGGTGAATTTTTTTAAGTCCTGAAAAGATTGAATTTCTGTATCAGATGCCTGTGCTTCTGCTAGTGCAGGTAAATCACACGCATCTATTTGGACAGCAAGAGTTGGTCGGGATAGACAATCAGCAACTATATTCTGACTACCTTTTACATGTTCAATATCTGAAATAAATTCTATCAGGTTAGCTAATTGTCATTGTTGTATGTCTGATTTAGCGGGGTTTAAACTATAAAATGCACGAACAATGGCTTATGGTCAGTTAAAAGTAGCACTTGGCGACCTTCTATGAGGTGACGGAAGTGCAGCACTGACAAATAAGCTGCTACAATTTAGCGATCGAATGTAGAATATCTCATTTGTGTTTGTGTTAATATTTTAGAGAAAAATCCGATCGGTATTGGATTTCTTTCCACCATTTGGTGCAATGCAGCAACAACAGCATAATTACTACTGTCAGTGACTAATTGATAATTTGTACAGTTAGGTTCAGGGTGAGCTAATGAGGATGTATCATTAAGTTCCTTAATTACAAAATTAAAAGATTGTCGTTCAAATTCATCTAATGTCAACGAGCCTTTAGGGGATAACCTCATTCTCTCAGATCGGGGTAAGACTATCTCTGAAACTTTTGGTATTAATTTTCTATAAAATCCTACCATTCCAAGAAATCTTCGTAGCCCTTTTGCGTCCTTAGGGTAAGGAAAAGATTTTAATTCTTCTATTTTACTAGTTGTAGGTTTAATGCCATCTACGCTAATATGAAAGCCTAAGAAATCTAGGGAAGTCACATTGAAAACAGATTTTGTGGCTGAAATTTTTAAATTGTGTTCATTTGAAATATTAAAAACAGTTTCAATGTCTTTTTTATGAGAAATCTCATCATTGCTGAAAATTAAAATGTCATCAGTATATATAAACACAATCAATGTCTTCAAAAATTTTGTCCATATACCGTTGAAATGTAGCTGACGCATTTTTTAATCTAAACGGCATATAATTATATTCATAAAGACCAAATGGGGTGGTGAGATCAGTTTTTGCTACATCGTCCGGATGCATTTTAATTTGGTGGTAGGCTGAAATCAAATCGATTTTTGAGAATCGTCGTTTGTTCGCAAGTTTTGCTGAAAAGGAGCTTATATTTGGTATAGGGTACCTGTCAGTCTTGGTTATGCTATTGAGAGAACGATAGTCTCCACAACATCTAAATCCTCCGCTTTGTTTAGATACTATATGTAGTGGGCTAGACCACTCGCTTTTGGAAAGGGAGATCACTCCGTCTTTTTGTAGGGTTTTAAATTCGCTACGCGCGGTTTCCAGTTTTCTACATTAAGCCGCCTGGGTTTTGAAAATACTGGCGTATGGCTTCCTGTGTCAAGTCTGTGGTAGACGCCGCAGTTTTTTTTGTTACTGTTCTTATGTGGTGTGATTAGGTTCGGATATCTTTCTTTAATCATGTTCCGTATGAATGACGGGAGCTCCGTTTTATTTACGACTAGATTCACCGCTGATGCAGATATTTTTAAACTCTTTCTCTGGGTTGTTGTAGGATCGTAAATGGTTTTGTTAATGCAGTCTACTATTAGACCAAACTTGTTGAGGAAATCCAGTCTAAGAAGTGGGTTGGTGATATCAGCGATCACGAATGTCCAAGTAAAAGATCTCCTTAAACTGAGTATTCCAGTTTCAAACTCGCTTGTCCGTAGCATTTTATTTTCTCCCCGTTTGCAGTGGATAGTGATATGGGAGTTGGTTTTAATGTAATACCATTTACTGCAGAAGTTGCTAATATTGAGATACTTGCGCCAGTATCTACAATAAATTTTAATTTGGTAGCCCCTAATTTTGCGGTCATTTCTAATAGCGGCGAACCTCGTGGGACTGAACTTGTTCGCCTTATTAGTTTTCCGAATCACTTCCCGTAGGTGTTGCTGGTCGGGAACTAGGCAACATTTGTAGATTTTTCTTTTTGGGCCATTTACACCAAGGTTTACATGTTCTTGCTTCATTGGCGAAATAAATATGTGCTCTGCAATTTTTTGTCCGTTGTTTATTCCGATACGGCCTGACATTTAGTGGCACTGAAGTGTCTTGGCTGTATTTTCCTTTATAATTTGTTTGTAAGTTATTCTTAGTAGATAAGGGTCGGTGAACAAGAAATGCCTTATCGTTATTCAATAATGGCATCAGTTCATCTGCTAACCTGCCAAGTTGGGTATGGTTTAAATCTTTTTGCGAGGCTATTACTGGAGCTATTGTTGACGGTAATGCCTGCAGGAATTTGTGTCTCACACTGTCGTCCTTAATACATATCCGTTTAGTTACAGATAGCATTTCGTGCAAATATGTCGACGGTCGTCCTGAAATAGTCGAAGTCGACATTAATTTTTCTAGAAGCTCCGGTTTTGTTTGTTCGTGAGCTTTTATCAGAGTCCGTTTTAATTCCTCGTAGTCTTGTGATGCAAGGGTAGTATTTGGTAATTTACCCACTTCTTCGGCTGGTAACGACGATATTACTGTATAAAATTTTGTTTTCGACGCTGTCACATTTCGCAAATGAAACTGGGGTTCTAATATCGTAAACCATCCATTTACAGTAGTTTCCATGAATTCCGGTGCCTTGATATTGACTTGATGAGTCGTTTCCTCTCCTGTCTGCTCCATTTATCCTTTTATATGTGTATATATATATATATATATATATATATATATATATATATATATAATAATAACAAGACCGACTCTGTAAGTATCTAAATCCTAAAATTATACGAAAATAAACTTTGAGGACAACAAATAACAGACAGAATCTAACTCCGTTATTGTCCGTCGCTATAAGGCGTTGGACAAGAGGGGAAAAAAAAAAGAAAACTGCGGAATACAGACAATACATACAATATCCCGTAGTAAAGAAAAAAACCCCAAACGGAACCAACCACAAAGAAAGAAAAAGTGCTCGATACAGAACTAACCAAAGCGAAATAACAAATAGGAAGCAATGTAGAGCAAAGACACGTAAAAAAATCACAAGATCGCCAAAACCTACCGCGGTTGCCGTTGTGTGAAACCGCGGTAGGTTTTGGCGATCTTGTGATTTTTTTACGTATATATATATATATATATATATATATATATATATATATATATATATATATTGTATATGAGGTTGCTTTCTGCTGTGTTGCTTCGTTTTGGTATAATTAGAAGATAACACAAACTTGAATTAATGATGTTTATTTTTGGTATAAAACTTTAGGATTTTACATCAAGTTACAACCTTTAAATTTTGTGTGGATACAGGAGCAGACTAACTAAATTCTTTTCACTCTGGGATGACAGTAGTAAACGAGCCTATCCCTTCAACTGACTAGCGTCTTTCCTTTTTCAAATCTCATACATAAAACTACTGTCCTTAACTCCTACCAAAAGAAACGGTTCCTCAGTTTGCCGCCCAATTTTGAATTCTTGGTGTCAGTGTGTCTATCTTTTTTCTATTTTTAGAACATTCGCCATTTTATAAATCATAAGAGACTTCTGCGAGGTTCATTCAATAAATAAGGTGAATTTTTCGGCATAAGGAGTTCTACGAGGGTCATTCAATATATAAGGTGAATTTTTGGATAGAAAGACTTCTACGAGGGACATTCAAAAATAAGTTGAATTTCTCGCTATAAGTCCTCTACGATGGTCATTCAATAAATAAGGTGAATTTTTCGGTATAATGACTTCCACGAGGGTCATTCAATAAATAAAGTGACTTTTTCTGTATGAAAACTTCTGCAAGGTTCATTCAATAAATAAGGTGAATTTTTCGGTAGAAGGACTTGTACGAGGGTCATTCAATAAATACACACGAATGGAGATTCTGCCTTGCTTAGAGTGAAATGATTATTTTAAAAATTCTGCTGTCTCAGGTCTATTCCCCATCAGTGATTCACTGCCAGATAGAAATTCAGATATGACGTTTTTGTTTCCATTTTTTTTGTTTCTCATGGAATTATTCCCTTCTATTTAGAGAGATTAAAGTATTAAAAATCTGATGTGAAAGTGTAAACATTACACCACAATTCTCATCCCATTTACTAACAAAAGTAGTGAAAATATTTAAAAAAAAAAAATAAATGAAATTTGTTAGACTGTATCTCCAAACACATGTAAAAACATTTTAAATGTTTCAATCTCTATTTTTTTATTTTCATTTTTCCATCATGTGTATCTGTAATCTTATAAATGTAGACATCCTTAATTCCAAATATGTCATAAAGAACGAGTCTCGTCACACGAAGCCTTTTTCACTTTTTCAAATTTTCCTTGTATATATATATATATATTCGTTTGTAAACAAGTAATTACGCAAGACATAATATTTCCGTAACATGATGATTGTGGTAATTACTCAGGCCGGTAGAAATAAATATATAATACTGTTTGATTATAAACAGAATATCTATTTAAATACGAGTATCGATCAAAAATAATGTTCAAACAAATCATTTCAAATTGTCGGTTGTTTATAACCAGTTTTGTTAATCTTCGTTAATTTCCGTAACATGATGATTATCATAAATAATCAGGCCGGTAGAAATAGATATATAATACTCTTTGATTATTAAACAGAATATCTACTTAAATACGAGTATCGATCAAAAATAATGTTCAAACAAATCATTTCAATTTGTTGGTTATTTAAAACCAGTCTCGTTAATCTTCGTTAACTTCCGTAGCATAACTATAATCGTAAATAATCAGACCGGTAGAAATAAATATATAATACTGTTTGATTATAAACAGAATATCTACTTAAATACGAGTATCGATCAAAAATAATGTTCAAACAAATCATTTCAAACTGTCTGCTGTTTATAGCCAGTTTTGTTAATCTTCGTTAATTTCGGTATCATGAAGATTATCGTAAATAATTTGGCCGGTAGAAATAAATATATAATACTGTTTGATTATAAACAGAATATCGACTTAAATACGAGTATCGATAAAAATAATGTTCAAACAAATCGTTTCAAATTGTCGGTTGTTTATAACCATATTCGTTAATCATCGTTACTTCCCGTATCATGATGACTATCGTAAATAATCAGGCCGGTAGAAATAAATATATAATACTGTTTGATTATAAACAGAATATCGACTTAAATACGAGTATCGATCAAAAATAATGTCCAAACAAATCATTTCAAATTGTCGGTTGTTTATAACCAGTTTTGTTAATCTTCGTTAATTTCCGTAACATGATGATTATCGTAAATAATCAGGCCGGTAGAAATAAATATATAATACTGTTTGATTATAAACAGAATATCTATTCAAATACGAGTATCGATCAAAAATAATGTTCAAACAAATCATTTCAAATTATCAGTTGTTTATGACCAGTTTTGTTAATCTTCGTTAATTTCCGTAACATGATGATTATCGTAAATAATTTGGCTTGTAGAAATAAATGTATAATAGTGTTTGATTATTGACAGAATATCTACTTAAACACGGGGATGTATAAAAAATGATGTTCAACAAATTATTTCACTTATAAAAATCTATACAATAATCCAGTTTCCTTTTCGCCCTATAAACAATTCGCAAGATCAAACACTTTAAAATCTTGAAATTTGGCTCCAGAAAGAAATATTTTCGAATGATCTGTTGTATATTGCATGCTCAAAATTTGATTTTTCTCTTCCCTCCAGTTATTGGTTAAATAATAGAAAAGATTGGGTTCTATAACCTTGGCTGGCAACCAGTCTACCGCTGAAAGAAATGGCAAACTACTACGGGATAATCTTCTACCCAGTCTGTCATGTCTCTTTCGAGACATGATCGCTCAAAGCGTGTTTCACGTATGGCGATTAACTGACTGACTGTAATAGTTGGAATCATGATCAAGGCTTCTAATGGTCATAATGTGGGGGATCGGTTTTCTATTGTTATGAAGTAATATATTGATCCCCCACGTATTACTACGTACTTATATAAAATATCTTCTAGCTATGAGTCAAATAACAGGACAGATTGGGTTCTATAAGCCTTGGCTGGCAACCAGTCTACCGCAGAATGTAATTTCAACCTACTGCGGGATAATCTTCTGCCCAGTCAGTCATGTCTCTTTCGAGACATGATCGCCCAAAGTGTGTATCACGTATAGCACTTATTCTTATGAAAAAATGTTTAATAGAATTATATTTTAGAACTTGAGAATATTATTTATTTTTAAACGCGGCTTAGGTTTCTTAAAATAACTTTAAAAATTGTACAAAATTGGTTAGCCACGTATGGAAATTGAAATCATTATAGAATAGACCCAAACATAACGTGGATTATAGTGAAAACAGCCAAGCATTACAAAGGTGGCAGAACATGTAGTCTATGCCAAGAAGACAAGTTAAAGATTTTGCTATTCCCAAACGAAAATGAACTATTGAATGAAAGAACGGAAGTGTAACCAGACCAAAAAATACCTATTAGGTTCATACAACCTGGAATGAAAACGTTATAATTCCTTGTAATTTTAAAAATTGCGCGTTCAAAAATTCCCCGTTACCTGTTCTTAAAAAAAAAGAAAAGGTAAACGGTAAAATCAGTTATTTCAAATTACCTGAAAACACCACTTATGGTACAAACTTAGGTCACGTAATAACTCGTTTAAAAATGAATAGTATATATATATATATATATATATATATTCAGAAATTATAATATGGCTAGCTACAAATGTAGCTACTTTGTTTCGACGATTCTTGTGTCTTGTCAAGTGATGTGATTTATATCAAATTGAATGGTTTTAAAAGGTTAAAAACAAGCAAAACCCCTTTAATCAAGGAGGCATTGTTGTATGTACAATGTGGACCACTCAGAGTAAAGCAACTTCTATTTTGAAGAATATGTGGACAGACTTAAAAATAATTTTTGTGAGGCGTTAGTATTAATATTTAATTAACTAGAGATCAGCATTATTAATTAACTATTAGATCTACTTTCTTATTTTTGCGAAAGTTTTAAAAAATTTCTAAGTTTAAGAATTTATAAGGTTTAGAAAGTTATTCATATATTAAACGAGGAAGAGAAAGAACGCATACATAAATAAACCTACAAACATCCACACATGGAAAAATAGACGAGTATATTCACAAACACTGGCAAACAGACACATATACAGATTAATATACCTACGCATATATACATACACGAATTACAAAATTTTGTTTATATCGACTTGTCAATTTATTTGTTAAATTTTAAAGCTCTATTTGTACACAGACTAAATTGCTACATATTGGCTACAGTCAGGGCGAATTCGTAACGTGAATAGCCTTGAATGAATGAGGTCGTGGCAGACACAATTATATTTCAATGCATATACACACATATACGCAAACATATATATATATATATATATACAGAGAGAGAGAGAGAGACACCCATACATGGACATCTGAACATACATACATACAAATATGAATATATATATATATACGCACACACATACATACATACATACAGATATATATATTTATGCACCCACATACATATATATACACATATATCAATACAAAAGCATACAGACATACATGTAAGACATACAAACACATACAAGTCAATGCATATGTCTACTAGTACAAAACAACAGATGTACACTTATATATATATATATATATATATATATATATATATACTAATATTTAGACATTAATTTTCCTATATTTGATGGGTACCTTCATCTGGCTCGGACGCTCCAACCAACTCTTCCCCAGGTACACAATCCGGTACATATCAACACAATAACACTTATGAAGCACCCAACCCAACACCGACCGTCAACCTAAACAGCCATGAGGCATCTAATCCGACATCGATTATTGCGCCAATACACGACAGAGCCCAGACCAGTACAAACCATCCGGCCAAAGCCCAACACGTTTCCCCATAGCACCGACTGTCAAACCAACAACTAATAACTATGATACTCAATGACAGATGTAAGCAGCACCCAGTGAGGATTGAACTCACTACACAAAGGTAATTGGTCTAGCGAGACAATCTTGTTAACCCACCACGTCGAAGTGTTCCTTCCATAATCCGACATATTTTCATAATCAGAATTTTCACTTATATCTATACAATTATTTCAGTAATGAACGTCAGCCTTGAGTGTCTCTTGGGTCAGAAATTGTTTGAACAGTTCTTGAATGAAAAAAAAAACACGACAGATTTCAGCGAATTTGAATGATGCCACACTGGAAGCCATTATCGAGAGGTTTAGTTACAGCAATGGGCCTCAGATACTGAGACGATGACGGGATAAACTTATAAATTTATGTCTGCGACAAATCATAATGACAGCGATTTTAGAGCTTGTTTTTTTTTTATAATCGTGTCGTTTTTTTAGCATTTATTGCCAAGTGAATAATTGTAAATGAAAGCAGAATGGTTCTTTTGTTCATATTGCACAATAACATGTGCATCAACTGAACTTATAAGTATTTAATAATTACCTATATTGCAGTTTCATCAATGAAAAGATGAAGAAAATTTAGGGTGATTCAGACGAGTTCATCTTTGCTTCCTTGTCTTGTAAAATTTTGCATAATAATAATAATAAACATTCTGTTTTCATGTGGAAATAAATACTAAAAATAGTATGAATACATCATTTCTTTTAAAAAATTCGGGTGGCCTAATAATTATGGCCAGTAGTGTGTATACATATATATACATATATATACATATATATATATATATATATTACGTGTATACATATATATACATATATATATATATATATTATGGAAATTAACGAATTTTAACGAAACTTGATTATAAACAACCGACAATTTGAAATGAATTGTTTGTATATATATATATATATATATATATATACTATCGGGCATAATTATAAGGCCACCCTAGTGTTTCAGAAAATTTATATATTGTATTGCAAATGAAAGCAGAATGGTTCTTTATAAAAGCAATAATAACAAAAGAACCATTCTATTTTCATTTAGGATTATCCACTTGTCAATAAATGTGAAAAATAGTATGAAATCTTTTTTTTAAAACTAGGGTAGCCTAATAATTGTGGCCGGTAGTGTATATATATAAATATTTTAGACTTCCGTGGGTTGCAGAGAAGGCTGAAAATCTAACTAGATAAATTTTTTCTGGTGTACCGTAATATTATTTTTCTGCTGAGATTCGTGTTGCGTTTGAGACTAAAACTGTTTTAGCTTCAAGTCGTAAGGACTTTGTGCCCCTTCATCAAATAAATTATATAATTTACAAATATAATTGTGGCTCCGGTGTCAGTTATATAGGTAGAACCACTCAACGGCTTGACCGTAAAATCAAACATCATGTTCCACTGAAAATCAGGAACCATAACTGGCAAGAAAATCAACTTGTCCATAACACGTATTGTTCCTCAAATTGTGAACATCTTAAAAAAAATATAGAAAGTGTGCCATGAAGTTTTATGTGGAATGGTATGTGGAATGTGTAAAATTTTGCAAAGTTATAACAAAAGAACTGTTCTATTATCATCTGGAAATAAATTCTAAAAATATTATGAATACATCATTTCTTAAAAAAAAAAACTGGAGTGGCCTAATAATTATGGCCAGTAGTGTTTGTATATATATATATATATATATATATATATATATTTGTGTGTGTGTATAAATATATATATACACTACTACCCATAATTATTAGACCACCCTAGTGTTTTAAATTAATTTTGTATTTCAAACTATTTTTTAGTATTTATTGCCAAGTGAATAATTGTAAATGAAATCAGAATGGTTCTTTATTAAAGTAATAATAACAAAAGAACCATTCCATTTTCATTTAGAATTATCTACTTGGCAATATATACTAAAAATAATATGAACTACATAATTTATTTTTAAAAAACTGGGGTGGCCTAATAATTATGGCCGGTAGTGTACATCTAGAATGTTACTCAATTATGCGCAGTCGAGGGAAGCGCACGTTATCTAACGAAATCAAAGATCAGGTGATGTCGTGGGGTGAAGGCCTCGTTGAACGGGAAGTAAACCCCGAGTGAAGAGAGATAAAGGTAGCAGTATAAGATCAAAGATAGGTAAAAAGTATGCCGAGGCTATGAGAAAAGACAGCACTGGTAAATATGTTTGCCAGGTTAGAAAAAAACTCTCGTGTTGAAAAGAAAAATTATTACTTTTATTGTTGTGACTGCAGGGAAGTTAATAAAAAACAGGTAACACATTTAAATATATGAATATTTCATTGGTTTTTTTTACTCTGGGAAAATGTTACGTCTTTGCAGAAATCGTCAGTTGGAAATTGAATTAACGCTGAGACATTGTTTATTGTCGATAAAATATGTGAAGTTATAACGGCCAAAATTTAAATCAAAGCGTTATTCCAAATAAAATTTGTTTATTTTTGTTTCGGATATTCAAAAGACGCGATATCTTAATGAGAAGTAAAGGCTTTGTTTTTTTTTGTTTGTTTTTTTTTTAGCAATGAACTGACTGATTATTTATTCATTAAATTCGATTTTGATTCTTGCCTTAAAGACAATTCATGACAACTAACAAATGACAAACTCAGATTAAATCTATCATTTAAGCATTTAGTACAATGATTCCTAAACGATGCCGTACGACTCTTGGGTGTTGCGCCCCTTTAAAGCTTTGGCGCCCCTCATAGGTCCGGTGCTCCTTATAGGTGAGGCACCCCTTATCGTTCCAGCGCCTTTTATAGGTACAGCGTCCAGCATAGGACGGGCGCTCCTTATAGTTGCGGCGTCTCTTATAGGTCAGGCGCCCCTAATAGATACTGCGTCCCTCATAGATCAGGCACCCCTAATAGGTGCGGTGTCCCTCATAGGTGCGGTTGAAGAGGATAGCAGTTGATTGAAAGGCATTTAGAGATTCAGAAAGAGTTTTAAAAAAATCAGAATATAATAATTTGGTTCCGCAAATTGAATGAGAGAGTTATCAATGATAATGCTCTTAATTTGAATCGGTACTTATCTACCTTGAACAATCTTTCTTTTATTTATTTATTTATTGTAATTATTTTTCACATAAAATTTGGCGAGGTAAGAATAGATTTGCATTCCAAAAATGCGGCTGCGAGAGAAAAAATATTTGGGAAAATTTCAATTTTTATGATGGCATTGATTTTTTCTTCTTTTTGTAAAATTCGCGACTGTGGAATTCTCTTCCACATGATTGCTTCCCCGACGGCTACAATCTCCAGGAGTTTAAATGTAAGGTCAATAGACACCTCCTAACACACTAACCTGCTCCCATTCTATCAAACACTCTTCCCATCTGCCCAACCCTCATCCTCGGTATCCTTACTCTTCTGTCACCTTCCTCCTGACATTCCCTATGTCTAACCCTCCTTCTCTTTATCTTCCCCTATGTAGCCCCATGCGCAATAGTGGCAGTGGAATGCCTTGCTTGGGGTGAGATGATTAAAAAAAAAAACCATTTCATGACAATATCCCGCAGTATGTTTCTATTACATTCTGCGGTTAACTGATTGGCAGCCAATGCTATAGAAGCCAGTCTGTCCTGTTATTTAACCCATAACTGGAGAGAAGAGATGGATTAATACCTTTCCCAAGAGTATTTGTGCGTAAGTGAATGCAACGAATTTAACTGGAATTCGAACTCGGCTCCCCGATTTCTCGTTCCGAATCGATATCCACAGCCCCTACTCATACAAAGCCCTTAGTCTGATTTCAGCCAAAATTGGGTCACTTGTCGATCATGACATGAACCTTTGATGTAGGCAAAACCTTTTCAAATCGATTTATAGGGTAAGGTAGAAATCACCTAAATGCTTAGAATTTACGAACTCGTCTCCTGTGAGTTCAATCAAAACCAGGTAACTTGTAGATCAAGGTCCAACCCTTTGATGTATACAAAAGTTTTTCGAATCAATGTACAGGTTTCTTAAAAAATCAACGACAAACATCATCTTTTGCGCACTTTTGTCCATTTCTCTGAGACGCTTTCCTCAAACTCAATCAAAATCCAGTCACTGGTAGATCAAGGTCTGATCCCTTGATATGCGTACAAAAATTTCAATTGATACCCAGGGTGCGACAAAAATTAATTGAAAATGTTGCTTTTTGCAATGGTTTGTTTCTCCTAAATACAACAAAAAGCAATGCTTACTTCGCATTGTTTTAAACTTACGTGTCACGGCAACCTGATACTGGTGCTTTTTGTCCCGTATATAAACATGATTCAATTCCACCACCATCTATCAAGTTCAATACTTTCAAAAAATAGATCAAGTTCCGAACCTCATTTGTACATAAAAAGTTTTCGAATCAGTGTACAGTGTTCATCAAAAAATTTTCAATAGTCACAAAGGCTGCGACAATAATTAATGAAAAAATGTTGCTTTTTGTGATCATTTCTCCGAAACGCTTAGTTGAATTCCAACAAAAATCTGGTCTTTTTTGCAACTTCTCCATTATCATATGCCATAACAATGTTGCTGTTGGGAATTCTATTCTTGTTTTGACTTTTCAATTATAATTATAAATCAAATTCAAGACCGGGGACGCCAACTCCAGAAGTTGTGGATTTGTTTGATTCTTGAGGCCCGGTTGGAAAGTGACAACACTCAACGCAAAAATAAAATATTTACTGTCATTATCCGATTAAGTCATATATTCTTATTAGTACTGAACGAACATGCCTCTTAATACTATCATACTAACGCGGGTGTCCTTCAAAGCTATATTCTAGGTACTACGCTTTTCCTTGTCTACATTAACGATCTCCCCGATGTAATAAGATCCCAAGTAAGCGTATATGCTGACGACACTAAGGTTTATTCTCGCATCGATCAAAAATCTACCGAGGCTAACAAAGCAAACCTCGCTGTCGAGCTTGAAAAGGACCTCCAATCCGTGGTAAACTGGAGTAAGAAATGTACTCGTGAATTTTAATGCTTCCAAAACGAAACTGTTATCTATTAAACATCACAGACAATTGCTCCAGCCCCAGATTAGCATGGATCGGCTAGTCTCCCTGAAAGCAAAACACTGCGCTTAGTCGGGTTAATTCTCATAACAGACTTCAAGTGGAATGGCTATATAGATTCCATAGCTAAATCCGCTTCTAAGAAGGACGGTTCTCTGTGTAGGGCCAGGAAGTTTTTCGCGTCTGAAACAATCCTGCACATATTTAAATCTACTCTGAGACCGTAAATTGAATACTGCTGCCATATCTAGTCGGGTGTTCCTGCTATCCACCTATGGGTCCTTGATAAAATCCAACGGAGACTCCGTAAACTGACCGATCCCGACTTGACAGCTCAGATACAGTCACTTTCTCACCGGCGCAATGTGACTTCCCTGTGTCGCTTCTACAAATATTTTCACGGCTTCTGCTCCGATGAATTTAGCTCACTGGTGCCCCCGATATATGAATTTACTCGGGCCACATGATTAGTAAGTAAGTTCCTCCCTTTTACTGTGAAACCAATAAAATGTAAACGCAAATTCTACTCCAACAGCTTCTTTTCTCGCACTTCCCGGCTGTGAAATTGCCTTCAATTTACTTCCTTCCTCGACAGCTACAATCTCCCAGAATTTAAATGTAAAGTCTATAGTCATCTCCTATCACACTAACCTACATCAACTCTCTCATGCTTCTCTCTTCGTGCATTTCACTCTCATCAGCATTCTCATCCTTCTCTTACCCACTTCCTGACACCCCCTATAACCTGCCACTCTTTCGTACAACTTTCTTCCTAATTTAAAGAGAAAAACCGTGGCAGTAAAATGCCTTGCTTGGGGCGATATGATTATAAAAATATCTATCTATCTATCTATCTATCTATCTATCTATCTATCTATCTATCTATCTATCTATCTATTGTCTATTTTTATCTATCTCTTGACATATTTAAGACATATTTAAATGTAAATTCAACAGTCATCTCCTATTTTACTCACCTTCATCCTCTCTCTCATGCTCCTTTCTCCGTCCACTCCACTCTCATCCGTATTCTCATCCTTCTCTTACCCACTTCCTGACACCCCCTATAACCTGTCACTCTTTCTCATAACTTTCCTCCTATGTAACTCCCTGCACAACATTGGCAGTACAATATCTTGCTTGGGGCGATATGATTTTAAAAGAAAATTTAAAAAATAAGGTACATACTTCATACCAACGATCAAACTATGACAGTATTACTGGCGATGGAACTAGCATATATTCCATGCTTAAAATAGGAATTTATTTGCTGCCTCCTAAATAGTAGACATTCAGTTCTATTAAATAATTCAGTAAACGTCAGAAACGTAGATAAACATCGTAATAAAATCAATCTATCAAACTTACGTGTTGATTTATTTTACAGCCATGACAGACAGGCATGTGCAATATTTAGATTTGGCACAAAACAACATAAACGCACACATACAACGTAAAACACTTATTGTGAATTGATTCTGAACAGGCTTTGGTTTTGAAGAGTGTTATCGTGTTACTCATTCGATTTTGGCTTTTAACGGCGATGATTTACGAGATTTGGTCACGGAATGAAGAACGAGATTTGAATAGTATGAGCCCAATAACACACGGAAGGAAATCGGGTAAAATGAAGACAAAAAGAGAGAAAGAATCTGCCACTGTCGAAAATCAAGAGTGTTGATTTAATGGATATGTATGCCTTAATGAAAAAGATGCGTACGTACTACCTCTTTTTCTCTTTTTGACTCTGTTGATCTATCTTTTTTTAAGTTTTTTCTTCTTCTCATAAACAAATTATCACTGTAGATGCTTATAAACAAGAAAACCACTATTAATATACAGAGTGCTACTAATGTCTGGATAGATATGAAACCTCATTTACTATATTTTTTTAAATCTCCACAAATTAAATATGGTTTTGTCAAAAAAAAAATATATATATAATTTATCTAGCTTATGCTAAAGTAGAAGGCGTATTCAATGAAAATCACAAATACAAAATACTTAACTGAACGTATCTATATTATAATTCTGCTTGTTCCTTTCTTAGTTAGTTAGTTCCTCCGTCCGTTACGCCACTTACTCTCTACACAAGCTTTTCATTCCCCTCTATCTCTCCTCAGCCTTTCGCTCACCGTTGCCAAACAGAAAGATAGTAAAGAGTGAGGGAGTAAGAGGAGAGAGCCTATAGCATTACCGTATCAGTAGCAGCTTAAGCTGGTGGGTGTAGAATAATTGTGTTTATATGTGTGTGTGTGTACTGTAGAATATAGTAAAAATAGGTCGGTTTGTTGTCGTATTCCGCGGCCTAATAAAGAAATTTTTGGCCTCTACACCCTCTACTTAGTTGGACGTTTCTGTTTACAATGGACACAGGAGCCTTTAAAGTAACTTTAATTCTTTTAAAAAAGATTTAATCCCTTTTAACAATTTCGAAATTTTATCAGCAAGTTTTGTTTTGATTTGAGTTAGCGGTTAAAGAAACATTACGACTGTTTTACGATGGAAACGTAATGATTGTATCACCCACTTTTTTTCGGTGACAAACAGATTAATTTATAAATTCTTGCAAAAATCAAATAATTGTTGGATTTTAATGAACCTATCAGTACTCATTCACAAATGAATGAAATTATTTTTGAAATTATTACTTTTTAAAAATCTTGTTAACAATGTTTACAATGGACACAGGAGCCATGATTTTTCAGAAATAAAAAAAACACTTTCTCTTTCAAAATCTCTCACAAAATACGCCGCTTAATATAATATAAGATTACAGTAAAGTAGCTTCTATGGACATTACTTTTATAGATATTTTAATAAACTTACACTCTGTGTTATCGTTATTTTATTATCCAATACCTTTATGTTTGAAGACGTTACTATCATTTGTAGTATGACAAAATAACATTTTTCCAGGAAATCATAATTGTCCTTCCGTGGAAATTCCACAGGTTCCGCTAGTAAAGAATAAATGTTCTAAAATTGACAGCAATATGGATTTAGGGACCTCTGTTGTGGACGTCGATATTCTCTTAGCTATAAGGAACGTCGGCGGTCTCCACATTATAGAGGGTTTCTGAAAATATCACATCAAATTGAAGACTGCGTCTGGTTCAAGGACAATGAATTTCAGATTTATCCTGATCTGGTAAAATAACATCTCTGAAACTCTCAAACAGTATTTATATTCGATTTGATACAACATTCATGATTACGAAATGAAGACACAATATGAAATAACGATACAGCTTCGAATCAACAAGAATATAATATATAGTCAAACAATAATATACAAGGTGATGTGCGTTGTGGTACAGTGGATATCGGATCGGAACGGGAAACCGGGGAGCCGAGTTCGAATTCCAGTTGAATCCATTGTATTCACTTACGCGCAAATACCCTTGGGAAAGGTATTAATCCGTCTCTTCCTTCCAGTTATGTGTTAAATAGCAGGACAGATTGGGTTCTATAGCCTTGGTCGGCAATCAGTCTACCGCAGAAAGCAATGGCAACCTACTGCGGGATAACCTCCTGCCCAGTCAGTCATGTCTCTTCCGAGACATGATCGCCCAAGCGTGTATCACGTATGGCACTTAACTGACTGACAGCGATACACGCAAAATATATTGCCATATTACGTTGAAAAACCCGTTCCCATTTGAACATACAACATCTATAAGATTTGCCTGAGAGTTAACAATGAAAAAAGATGGAATTCATAGCGAAAACCTCTGCTAATAAGGTCGGTTCTCTGTGTAGGGCCAGGAAGTTTTTCGCGTCTGAAACAATCCTGCACATATTTAAATCTACTCTGAGACCGTAAATTGAATACTGCTGCCATATCTAGTCGGGTGTTCCTGCTATCCACCTAGGTGTCCTTGACAAAACCCAACGGAGAATCTGTAATGTGATAGATCCCGACGTGGCAGCTCAAATACCATCATTTTCTCACTGGTGCAATGTGGCTTCCCTGTGTCTCTTCTACAAATGCTTTCACGGATTCTGCTCCGATGAACTTAGCTCACTGGTGCCCCCCATACATGAATTTACTCGAGCTACAAGATTAGCAACTCGGTCTGCAACAAATTGTATACGCAAATTCAACTTGATCACGTTCTACTCTCGCACTTCCCACTTGTGGAATTCAATTCCGTTTACTTGCTTTCCCGACAGCTACAATCTTCAAGAATTGAAATGTAAATTTAATAGTCATCTACTATCTCACTAACCTCTTTCCTCTCTCTCTGTCTCTTTCATGCTTCTTTCTTCGTCCACTACACACACTTCTACCCTCTTCCTGACACCCTCCTGTAACCTGTCACTCTTTCTCATAACTTACCTCCTATTTTACCCCCTGTTCAACAGTGGCAGTAAAATGCCTTGCTTGGGGCGACAGGATAAAAAAAAAACAAAAACAGAAACAGATGAAATACCGATTCGCGTACGATCACCGAAGTTAAGCAATGTCGATCCCAGTCACTACCCAGATGGATGACCGCTATATACCAAGCGCTGTAAGCTTGGATGAGCGGATGGCGTACTGCATAACGGCTCATAATTGTGAATCATACAGTCGAGTTCCAATTCCCATTGGGATCGTTATATTCACTTATGCACAACAATCCTGGGGAAAGGTCAGTCAGTTAAGTGCCATACGTGATACACGCTTTCAGCGATCATGTCTCTTTCGAGACATGACTAACTGGGCAGAAGATTATCCCGCAGTAGGTTGCCATTGCTTTCTGCGGTAGACTGGTTGCCAGCCAAGGCGATATAACCCAATCTGTCCTGTTATTTGACCCATAACTGGAAGGAAGAGAGGGATTAATACCTTTCCCAAGGGTATTTGCGCGTAAGTGAATGCAATGAATTCAACTGGAATGCGAACTCGGCTCCTCGATTTCTCATTCCGAGCCGATATCCACTGCACCACAACGCACATGATTCCAATTCTGCTCTCCCAACAGATATGAGTTAATTAATAAGACTTTTGAACCTGATACTGACAGGCCAGACAGAAGCAAAAAGAGACAGGGGAAAGCAGCGGATAATATGTTTGAAGAACCTGATCAGGTGGATAACGGAATGAGGGTTGTGTAACAGGAGAAAGTGTGCTAAGAGCCACCAGGGATAGGGAGACGTAGAAAGCCATGATCGCCTATGTCCTAAAAGAACAGGGCACATGCAAGAAGAATATATATGCCAACTGTTTAGAAGAAATTACAATGCGGACATAAAGTGGGGGATCAAATCTACATTATAATCAATATATAAACTGATCCCTCATTTTGTGGCCATGCTAGTTTCTATACATTTAAATTCTAGATTTATGGGCTTGAGCAGGTGGACGGAAGAACGTGGGTTGCGTGGAGTAACAGGAGAAAGCGTACTAAGAGCAACCAGGGATAAGGAGACGTGGAAAGCCATGATCGCCTACGTGCTAAAAGGTCAGGGCACATAGAAGAATATATATATGAAAACTTTTTATAAGAAATTAAGATGTGGTGTAAAGTGGGGGATCAGATCTATATTATAATCAATATATAAATTGATCCCTCATTTTTTGACCATGCTAGTTTCTATACATTTATATTCTAGATTTATGGGTTTGAGTAGGTGGATGACCGTAAAGGAGTTGTGTGGAGTAACAAGAGAAAGCGTGCTAAGAGACACCAGGGATAGGAAAACGTGGAAGGCTATGATCGCCTACGTCTTGAAAGGACAGGGTACATAGAAGAAGAATCACTAAGCAATTATTGTGCCCCAAAAATAAAAGTTATTTATATTTAAAAATGTTATGACTTTAAATAACAAGTAAAGCTGTAGAAAATATAGCAATTAAAAATTAACCAGCAGACACACACACACGCACAAAAATAGGTTTATTAGCCTTGGTTGGGAACTAGTCTAAGAGAAAGAAAAATTTTGAGAATCTACACTTTAGAAAAAAGCAATGAGAATCGATGAAGCTATATTTCACATGCATTAATGACGCACTGCAGATATAGACAAGTCGTGCTTATATATGTTCTTGAAAGACATGGCATTTAAAATAGATATTCTAGAGATGAAAGTCGGCTCTCTGTGCAGAGCCCGGAAGTTTTTCCCACCTGAATCTATTCTGCACATATACAAATCTACCATCCGCCCGTGTATTGAATATTGCTGCCATATCTGGTCGGGTGCCCCTGCTGCTCTCCTTGGGCTTCTTGACAAAATACAAAGGAGGATCTGTAACGCGGTTGATACTGACTTGGCAGACCGGCTGCAGCCGCTCTCTCACCGGCGTGATGTGGCTTCCCTGTGCCTCTTCTACAAGTACTTTCATGGCTTCTGCTCCGATGAGCTTAGATCACTGGTGCCGCCTAAGCACGAATTTACACGAGATACTAGATTAGCAACTAGGTCCCACCCTTTTACAGTTAAACAGATATGATGTAACCGTAAATTCTACTCCAACAACTTCTTTTCTCACGCTTCCAGCCTGTGGAACTCCCTTCAACAAGTCTGCTTTTCCAACAGCTACAATCTCCAGGTGTTTAAATATAGGGTCAATAGACACCTCCTATTACACTAACTCCCAATTATTCTCACAACACTCTCATCAACCCAACCCTCATTCTCGGTATCCTTACCCGCCTATCACCCACCCTCTGACATTTCCTATATTTAATCATCCTTTCTCCACTCTATGTAGCCCCCTGCGCAGTAGTGGCAGTGACATGCCTTGCTCGGGGTGAAACGCTTATAAAAAAAAAATATCAATTGATCAGTACAAGACAACTAATTGAACAAAATTTGTACAATTCGGAAATTCAGAGAAAAAAAAATTACATCCGCCATTTTGAATTTCATTTTTATTTATCAAATACAAAAGAATAAAAAAACTGTTTCCGTTCTTATAACATGTTATTCGCCTAAAGAAATTAAAAATTTTCAGTGATGAAATAATTTTATACTTTCAAACGGAATAAATACAAAAGTCTTAAATATTCCAGGCATTCCTTATCTTTCTGGAAATATTTTTCAATAAATAAACTCAGCGCTGAAAATTTCACTAAAATAGTCCAAATACCAAATCAATAGACATAAAATTGGAAGACAGTGAATAGGTTATAATTTTGTTCCATAAGAAGGCTCGACCATAGTCAGTTATTTGAGTGCCATACGTAATACACGTATTGGGCGATCATGTCACGAAAAAGACATGGCTGACTGGGCAGAAGATTATCCCGCGGTGGGTTGCCATTGCCTTCTGCAGTAGACTGGTTAGCAGCCAAGGATATAGAACCCAATCTGTCCTGTTATTTGACTCATAGCTAGAGGGAGAAGTGATGTATTATATTATTACGCAGTAATTAATGGGTGATCAGTTTATTACTTCATAGCAATAGAAAACCGAACCCCTACTTTATGACCAGTAGAAGCCTTAAACATGATTCCAACAATTATATTCAGTCAGTCAGTTAAGTGCCATACGGAATACACGCTTTAGGCGATCATGTCTCGAAAGAGACGTGACTGACTGGGCAGAAGATTATCCCGCAGTAGGTTGCCATTAGTATCTGCGGTAGACTGATTGCAAGCTAAGGCTATAGAACCCAATCTGTCCTATTATTTAACCCATAACTGGAGGGAAGAGATGGATTAACACCTTTCGCAAAGGTATTTGTGCGTAAGTGAACGCAAGGAATTCAACTGGAATTCGAAATCGGCACCCCGATCTCTTGTTCCAAATTGATATCCACTGCACCACACCCACATTCGCTCGACCATAGACAGCGCAAAACCTCAGAAGAGATTCTATTTAACCTTTAAAGAATTGCTTTGTTTATGTGTCGGTTACGAAATCGATCAGCGATAGATTTCGTAACCGACACATAAACAAAGCAATTTCTAAATAATTAACAGATTTTTGTTTATTCTTGATAGATTTTTTTGTTATTTAAAACTTCAAAATTTATATATTAGGCATCCATATACACGCCTGTTTCGCTTTATCACAGCTCATCAGTGTGGATAGACCTCCACATACTTCTAGCCAGGATCGAAACTCCACTGATCTTGTGTCAGCCGGAGTCCCTACTCCTTAAGCCAATGACGCATGCAATGAGGGCTGTGTAATTTTAGTGTATTACATATATATGCGGTGTATACACACGCCTGTCACCGGGAGCACTCAATTCATGACTAAGAGTAACGAGTAACTCTCCAATTTTGTAACTGTTTTTAAAATTTTCCTTTCTGGAGAGCTCAGTTGTAATGAGAATATATTAGTCATCCACATTACAAGCTTATTTCACTGTATCATAGCTCATCAGTGAGGATAGACCTCTACTGGCATCCAGCCTTGATCGAAACTCGTGTTGTTAGTTAGAGTCCCTACTCCCTAAGTCCTAGGCGCATGGAATAAGAGAGGGGAAAATTTAGCCTGTTATATATATATATATATATATATATATATATATATATGATGTATACAAACGCCAGTCACCGGGAGAACTCAATTCATTACTGAAGAAAACAGATCTCGATATGTAAAGTCACGAGTTTATTCCCCCGAAGAGAGTCAACTTTGGACTTGAAACACGCGGATGGAATTTTAAAATTGTTTATAGTAATTCCTTATAGATGAGTTTTCATCATAGTATGCAATTATATTGTTCTGGGAACACCATTTGTTAGAAGACAGCGGGAACATATTCACGGTCATAATATATATATATATATATATATATATATATATATTACTCTCGCATCGATCAAAAATCTACCGAGGCCGACAAAGCAACCTCGCTGTCGAGCTTGAAAAAGACCACCAATCCGTGGCGGACTGGGGTAAGAAATGGCTCGCGTCTATAAATGCTTACAAAACGAAGCTGCTATTTATTAACCATGACAGACAATCGCTCCTACTCACCGTTAGTATGGATCAGGCTAGTCTCTCTGAAAGTAAAACACTGTGCGCTCTCGGGTTAACTCTCACAACAGACCTCAAGTTAATTGGAATGACTATATAGATCCATAGCTAAATCCGCTGCTAAGAAAGTCGGTTCTCTGTGTAGGGCCAGGAAGTTTTTCCCGTCTGAAACCATCCAGCACATATATAAATCTTTCGAGACATGATCGCCCAAGCGTGTATCAGGTATGGCACTTAACTGACTGATCTAGAGTTATAGAAATTATAATAGTTGGAATCATGATTAAGGCTGACACTGGTTATGAAGTGGGGGATCGGTTTTCTATTGTCATGAAGTAATAAACTGATCCCCCTTTTATTACTATCTAATAATATAGTGCATCTTTTCTTGCTCTACCTATGAGTCAAATAACAGGACAGATTGGGTTCTATATAGCCTTGGTCGGGAACCAGTCTCCCGCAGAAAGCAATGGCAATCTACTGCGGGATAATCTTCTGCCCAGTCAGTCATGGTTCTTTCGAGACATGATCGCCTAAGCGTGTTTCACGTATGGCACTTAACTGACTGAAGGTTGTTTGAGATTATATAACGCTAGTATATATGTTCCGACGATGGGTTGTATTTAAATCTTTAAGGATTCATTCGCTTAAATTCACAACGGACCTCGAGTGGAATGACTATATAGATCCATAGCTAAATCCGCTGCTAAGAATGTCGGTTCTCTGTGTAGGGCCAGTAAATTTTTCCCGTCTGAAACCATCCAGCACATATATAAATCTCCTATCCTCCCGTGCATTGAATACTGCTGTCATATCTGGTCGGTTGCCTTGCTATCCACCTATGGGTCCTTGACAAAATCCAACGGAGAATCTATAATGTGATCGATCCCAACTTGGCAGTTAAGATACAGTCACTTTCTCACCGGGCAATGTGGCTTCCCTGTGACTCTTCTACGGCTTCTGCTCTGATGAACTTAGCTCTCTGGTGCCCCCTATATATGAATTTACTCGAGCCACAAGATTAGCAACTAGGTCCCACCTTTTTACTCTGAAACCAATAAGACGTAAACGCAAATTCTACTCTATCAGCTTCTTTTCTCGCACTTCCAGCCTCTGGAATTCGCTTCCATTTACTTGTTACCCCGACAGCTACAATTTCCAAGAATTTAAATGTAAAGTCAATA
Source organism: Ascarosepion bandense (assembly GCA_037127315.1). Classification (NCBI taxonomy): domain Eukaryota; kingdom Metazoa; phylum Mollusca; class Cephalopoda; order Sepiida; family Sepiidae; genus Ascarosepion; species Ascarosepion bandense. Next base: position 1,371,585 of record JBBBDQ010001743.1, on the reverse strand, counting down.
GTCATCCTTCTCTTACCCGCTTCCTGACACCTCCAGTATTCAGTCATTCCTTTTCGTAACTTTCCTGATATGCAACCCCCTGCACAACAGTGGCAGTAAAATGCCTTTCTTGGGGCGACACGATTAATTAAAAAAGTAGTAATTATGGATTTGATCAACGTACAATGACCCGTCTGTAGTGCAAATTTTCTTCTATGTTTGAACTTATGAATTTTTTTTAACTGCGTAAATTAAGGCAAGGATTTCTTTCTCGATCTGGCTATAACTTTCTTCTCTAGGAAGCAGGGTTCTAAAAGGCACTGGCTATAGGCTTTGTAGAATTACCGTTCCGATCCATAGTTGCTAGCGTCAGATGCTACAATTATTTATTTTTTAGAAGACACGGGGAGACCTGATTTAAGTAATTAAAATGAATTGTGCAGTACACTGTGCAGTACAATTCGGGAGTTACCTGTGACTCCAGAAGATATACAAAAAAGCAGCTGAGAAGGACGAATTAATTTTAAAAAAATGAAGAAACAGGTACGATTAAAAGAAAAACTTAAAAAATGATCTAAAATACCCTTTTTCTCAATTTGCGAGCAAAGTGCCATTATATGCAGATACAGTGGCAATACCATATACACTGAAAAAACAAAAATCTTGAAGAAATTTCATATAGGTCACACGAGCATGTCAAGAATGAAATCATCAATTCGTAGCTACACGTATTATACTAAGATAGACCAAGAGATCAAAAACATGAAAAAAAAAGTGCAGAGAAAGACCAAACTTTGTGTGAGGAAAATGCTTTTAGGTCTTTCTGGGATTTTTGAGGGACAATACATTCAATTAGCTTATGAGATCCGACGACCAGGAACCAGAATATGTTTTTTTTTTTTTGCTTTAGAGTCAATGCATTATCCCTTTAGTCAATAGATTTGCCTCTTGATCAGACTGGTTAAAAATGTCATCTGGTTTATTACGGTAAATTGCGAATGCTTCTAAAGCATTGTTATGCAGTCTGAAGACATAGACACCCCCACATCTAAACTTATTTATAAGTGGAACTTTGTCTCTGTGTGTGTGTGTGCGTGTATGTGTGTTTGTGTGTTTGTGTGTTTGTGTGTGTGCGTGTCCGTTACCTATTGACTCCGAAACGGCTGGACCGAATTTCTTGAAAATTTACACAGTTGTACTTATACATGGATTATGAGAGGGTTGGCACATTTTGGCTGTTGATAATGTGAGCAGTTTATACCCAACCTGTAAGACGCATACAGACGCAATTGCCGTTGTATTTGCGTAATATATATAAATATGCATATCTTCTATGTTACTTTGGTCCCTACAACAATGGTTGCATTGCTACATTTGTCAAAACGTAATATATCTAATCTAAACTTATTTATAAACGGAAATTTGTCTGTGCCTGTGTGTGTGTGTGTGTCTGTGTGTGTGTGTGTGTGTGTCTGTATGTGTCCGTGACATATAGACCCCGAAATGGCTGAACCGATATTTTTGAAAATTTACACAGTTGTACTATAAACGTCTGCGAGTGTTCTTAGCTAGGTTTTGTGTCGAGGTACCCCCGATAAATATCGAAAATCGATAATCGAAAAAATCGAGTTATAGTAGGAGTGGTCCGATTTTAATCAAATTTGATACACTCACAAGGCATAAAAACCGATATTCATAAGTTTCAAGGTTACAGTTCTTACAATAGTGCAGAAAATCGATAATATATATCTATAAAAAGCAAGATGTTCGTGTGTGTGTCTGTTATTCTGCCTGTATGTCTGTATTTTTTTCAGCCATTTTATTTAAGTTTTTGCTTCGGGTTTGGCTCTAAGTAGGTATAATTGTAGTTCTTAGTCACAGCCATGATGCCATTTACTCAGAGGACTTATTTAGCCTTCAAATTCAGTTTACGACGAAAAAACTTATTTGATATCGATACTAGGAAATCAAAATTTTACTTACATCCATTCATTTTACTTTCAGTCTACGGTTTCGCTTTAACTGGAAACAACTATTGCTTTTTTGTCTTTCGTGCCAATGTCCAAAGAGTCTGAGCTCCAGGACCATAGATTAGTTTTAAAGCTTTCATTACACCCGAGCAACGCCGGGATATACTGCTAGTATATACATATATACGAACTTAGGCCCAACTGAATGACATCCACATTACCCCCTCGGTGGTCTCTAACATAATTTTAAAGCTTGACAACCATAAAGCGAGCGGCGGCGACGGAATCCCAATCATTGTCCTGAAGAACTGTTTCCCCGAACTCTCCTCTGTTCTCTCCAAACTCTATAACTACTGCCTCTCTGCTTCTTGCTTTCCTGCCTGATGGAAGTCTTTCTCCGTGGTTCCAATATATAAAAACACTGGTGAACACTCTGACCCCTTGAATTATCGCCCTATCAGCCTCCTACCGAACTTTGGTAAAATGTTCCAGGCCATCATCAACGCTGTGGTCGTTCAACATCTGACAAACAGTATGGTTTCCGATTCATCAGGTATACTGCTGATATACTCACGGCCATCACTGAGTATATACACCAGGCTCTCGACAAGAAAGGCGAAGCCCGAACTGTTGCCCTAGATATCTCCAAATCGTTTGACAGAGTCTGGCATGCTGGCCATCTAAGCAAGCTGCGAGGTTATGGCATAACTGGACATTTGTTTGACCTGATCCAGTCATTACTTTAAATCGCACAATGAAGAACGTATTGAACGGACATGCCTCCCAAAACTATCATACGAACGCGGGTGTCCCTCAGAGCTCTATTCTAGGTCTTATGCATTTCCTTATCTACATTAACGATCTCTCAGATGTAATACGATCTCAAGAAGGCATATACGCTGACGTCACTACAGATTACTCTCGCATCGATCAAAAATCTGCTGAGGCTGACAAAGCAAACCTCCCTGCTGAGCTTGAAAAGGACGTCTGATCCGTGGTGGATTGGGGGTAAGAAATGGCACGTGAATTCTAATGCTTCCAAAACGAAGCTGCTATCTATTAACCATCACAGACAATTGCTCCTACCCCTCATTAGCATGGATCAGGCTAGTCTCCCTGAAAGCAAAACACTGCGTCTCCTCGGCGTAACTCTCATAACAGACCTCAAGTGGAATGAATATATGGAATCCATAGCTAAATCCGCTGATAGAAAAGTCGGTACTTTGTGTAAGGCTAAGATTTTTTTCCCGCCTGAAACAATCCTGTACATATGTAAATCTACCATCCGCCCGTGCATTGAATACTGCTGCCATATCTAGTTGGGTGCTCCTGCTATCCACTTAGGTGTCCTTGACAAAATCCAACGGAGAATTTGTAATGTGATAGATCCCGACTCTTCTACAAATACTTTCACGGCTTCTACTCCGATGAACTTATCTCACGGGTGCCTTCTATATATAAATTTACTCGAGCCACAAGATTAGAAACTAAGTCCCACAATTTTACTGTGAATCTAATAAATTGTAAATGCAAATTCTACTCCATCAGCTTCTTTTCTCGCACTTCCTGCCTGTGGAATTCCCTTCCATTTACTTGCTTTCCCGACAGCAACAATCTACAAGAATTTCAATGTAAAGTCAATAGTCATCTCCTATCTCACTAACCTGCATCCTCTTTCTCATGGAATTCCCTTCCGTTTACTTGCTTTCCCGACAGCTACAATCTCCATGAATTTAAATGTAAAGTCAATAGTCCTCTCCTATCTCACTAAGGTGCATCCTCTCTCTCTCATGCTTATTTCTCCGTCCATTCCACTCTCATCAGTATTCTCATTCTTCTCTTACCCACTTCCTGACACTCCCTATAACCTGTCACTCTTTCTCATAACTTGCCTCCTATGTAACCCCTTGGCCAACACTGGCAGTAAAATGCCTTGTCTGGTTAGATATGATTATATAAAAAAAGGAAAGGTATATAGCTAGATAGATACCCCGACAGCTAGCTACAATCTCCAAGAATTTAAATGTAAAGTCAATAGTCCTCTCCTATCTCACTAAGGTGCATCCTCTCTCTCTCATGCTTATTTCTCCGTCCATTCCACTCTCATCAGTATTCTCATTCTTCTCTTACCCACTTCCTGACACTCCCTATAACCTGTCACTCTTTCTCATAACTTGCCTCCTATGTAACCCCTTGGCCAACACTGGCAGTAAAATGCCTTGTCTGGTTAGATATGATTATATAAAAAAAGGAAAGGTATATAGCTAGATAGATACCCCGACAGCTAGCTACAATCTCCAAGAATTTAAATGTAAAGTCAATAGTCATCTCCTATCTCACTAAGGTGCATCCTCTCTCTCAGGCTCCTTTCTTCATCCACTTCACTCTCATCAGTAATCTCAGCCTTCTTTTAACCACTTCCTGACACCCACTATAAACTGTCACTTTTTCATAAACTTTCCTTCTATGTAATCCCCTGCAAAACAGTGGCTGTAAAATGCCTTGCTTGGGGCGATATGGTTATTTTATATATATATATATATATATATATATATATATATATATATATATATATAAAATAAAATAAATTTTCAATATTCAAAAAGGTTGAATGAACATTTCGAAATCAAATCGCTAAGGGAGATTTTCTATCACCTCAGCAAAAGTACATCTTTCAAAATGGAAAAAAATTAAAATAAGAATAAAAAGAGATAAAAATAAAAATTAAAAGAAATAAAAAATAAAATAAAAAATGACGGTTAAGATTTAGAAAATTTTTGTCGCCAAAAATTACGGAAGTAATTCATGTCTAATTTTAGATTTGAAGTTTTAGATAGAGTTGTAAGTGAAGAAATGGGAAATTTGGATTCGTCTAGCTTACAAAGGAAGGGGTTAGGAGTGGTGTTAAAATGAGAATCAGGTTAAACAGAACAGAAAGGGGAGTGGGAAGTAAGAGAAATAAATAAAAAATAATAAAGACAAAGAAAGGGAAGAACAGAAAGGGAAAAGTAGAAGAGAAAAGAAAAAAAAGAAAAAATTCACATTAGAAACGCTTGATACGTGTCAAACAAAAATAACCTTATACATGGGTCAAAGTATTAGAAAACAGAGACTATATATATATATATATATATATATATATATATATATATATGTTCCTCCATATATATATATATATATATATATATATATATGTAGGTACCTCTATGAAATCGCTAATAAACCAGCATGCCGTGATAGAAACATGCCTCAAATATAATGGAAACATAGTTGATTTCGTCAGAATCTTCTTTAAATTATTAAGAGGAATGATCAAGTTGTTTTTTAAAATGAAATATTTTACTCTTTTCTAGATCATTCGAAATTTTGAGTAAAATCTTGTTATTTTTGTGTGTCAACGGATGGACTAATTTTTAGCAAACCAAATTCCTTTTCGGATGACAGAAACATTAATTTGGAAATTCTCGAGATAATTCTTGTATCATAATTACATTTTCAAGACTTAAATTATTTTATTAGAAAATGTGAGTAAAAAATGTTTTTATATGTGTTTCATACTCCTTATTTCTTTGTATGAAAACTTGAGAAATTCAACACGAAATTCAACATGATAATATTTATCGACTCTGTGTTATATATCCTTTTGCTGCGGTGTAAAATTTCGCCCAGAAGTGTATTCGCATTGAACGACCCAAAGCCGGTATTATTTAAAAGAAAATATATATTATTTTGAAATATCAGTGAGTGCGAAAATCCAGGTCGAGTCTGGGTTTTGTTTTGATGAACAGAGGAAATATAAATAAAATGTGAGATTGAAAATATATCATAGATCAGACAGCAGTCCAGATCAAACACAAGCAAGAAGGGAAGACGAACGCAGCAGTCAACTGCGTTTCGTGTGCGCCTGTACCTACCTACGATCAAACTCTATTTCACACAAACCAAGTCACCGAAAAAAAAATATAATTGTATATTTTTATGTATCTATGTAGGCTTTTATCTCAATAAAGCTGAGAATATCATCATTTTGGTTCAAGCTTAATTCTTCGTTAAATTGGTATACAACATATGTTAGTCAAAGCAGAATTCTTTGAAGAATTTAAATCACCGATAATTTTTATTTTTATTTTTTTAAAAATTGGACCGAAAATTTGTTGTGAATTGAAAAATAAAAGAAAAGAAAAAGAAAAGACATTTATTTATAAAAGATTTTATTTGTTTTTATAAATAATATATACAGAGTGTCCATAAAGTCCGTGTGCGCTTTAAAAAATTTATAACTTTATTTGTATTTGTGATACAAACAATCTGTAAAAAAATGTTATAAAGTTTAATGTACCTAGTTTTAAGTATAGAATAATTCTTTACCATAAAATTTGCAACAATTTTTAGATAAGTAAACAGATGAATCAGAAGAGGCGGACCATTTTATTGGCCTCCACGTTCACCAGATTTGACTCAATTAGATTGTTTTATGGGACACACGTGACAACAATTGTGCATGCAACCAAACCATGTTCATTAGAAGATTTGAAAGCTAAAATAACTAATGTGATTTCAGGCATTACTGTAAATCAGTTGACAAATGTTTTCTGTGAACTGCACAATCGCATTACCCTTTGTATTGCTAATGATGGAGGACATGTGGAAACTTAAATAAAATTTCGATAAAACCTTAAAAAATGTAGATTTACTTCTTTCTAATCCTTTTTACAAATTATTCCTATCGCAAATACAAATAAAGTTATACATTTTTTAAAGTGCCCACGAACTTTATGGTCACCCTATATTAAAAAGTATGTTGTCTGAAGAAAAAATCTTTTTCAATGAAAAATTAATTTTTACAAAATTTGTTTTCATTTTTTTACAATTTTAAATTGAATAATTTATAAATTTTGAATTCTTTTAAAATTTAATTTGTGTTTAAAAGTCCTACTTTTTCGCAACATGCAAGTTCGTACATGACACTTTCATTAAAAGGTCATGAGTTTTTACGGTTGTCCTCCCACTTACAGAGAAAATAATCCCATATAAAATTTATCATCTGCTATTAATTCAGTAACATCATACTTGTCAACGTCAGAAAACAAGACTCCGTGGATGAGGAATGATTGTATACTATATTTCATGCTATAAGTAAGAGCTCTGAAAATGACGTAAACTTAGGGAATCGGCACATATGCTAGGTTACAAAAATCTCTTAAACCGATCAAGCACAGAGATGAACACAATAATGGAACCAGTAATACGAAGTGCCATAGAAAATCATCAGTGTCAAAATTGCAATATGAGATATAGATATATACCATAAACAAATTGCAATATGAACTCTGCTAAAAAAAAGAATTACTAAACATTAGGTCCCCAAAATGTGATGATGACACAATCTCATCATCCAAAATTAAGTCCCCAAAATTCTTGTCCTTAACTGGATATAGACGGTTAGTTCCTGTGACCCTGTTGTGAGTTCAATACCAGGCTACAGCAGTGGTGAGTAAGTAACTTATAGTGTTAGAGGAAGGTAATTCATGATTACCAGAAGAGGCTGTACTACGCATGAATGAAGATCATATACCCTTGTAATAAAGGGTTCGGTTCGAAATCCCTGAAGAAGGCCGGAACATACAACGGCCGAAAATGGCAACAAAGATGGGAACAATAGTCCGAATAATGTAAATACTGTAAATACTACCTCATCTCAGAAATATAGACAAAAATAATTATTTATTATTAAATGTCATACAAATGGCAACAAAGATGAGGACAATTGTAGGAATAGTGTAAATACTGTATATTCTACCTCATCTCAGAAATATAGGCAAATAGAATGATCTATTATTAAACGTCGTACAAATGGCAACAAAGATGAGGACAATTGTCCAAATAATGTAAATACTGCAAATACGACCTCATCTCATAAATATAGGCAAATAGAATGATCTATTATTAAACATCGTACAAATGGCAACAAAGATGAGGACAGTAGTCCGAATAATGTAAATACCGTAAATACGACCTCATCTCAGAAATATAGACAAATAGAATGATCTATTATTAAACGTCGTACAAATGGCAACCAAGTTGAGGACAATAGTCTGAATAATGTAAATACTGTAGTTATCATCTCTTGCCTTTCTGAATTCTTCTATTTTACTGTCTTTTCTAGTCACAAATATTTTCTCATTCTCTTCAATTTCCAGTAAACCATTGCGCTATTGTGTCATCATCACATTTCTTCTTCTATATGCCCCGTCCCTTCAGGACGTAGGCGATCATGGCTTTCCACATTTCCCTATCACTGGTGACTCTGAGCAGCACCGTGCAACCCTCATTCCACCATCCACCTGATTAGGTCATTCAAATATGTTATCCGTTGCTTTCCCCTGTCTCTTTTTTCCGCTATTTAGCCTGTTAGTATCCGATTCTCCAAGCCCTCCTTCCTCATTGCGTGTTCCAGTTACTTCAACTGTCTCTTCCTACCAGCGCAGTATTATTTTCCTTTTTGTTTCCATCATTTCTAAGACCTCATCAATGCTCACGTGCTCGATTCATGATATTCCCAGCATCCTTCTGTAGAACCACATTTCAGTTGCTTCAAGTGTTTCCTTCATCTTTGACGGTATTCTCCAGCATTCACTGCCATATTGAAGGACGGACATTACGTAGCAATCCAGTACCCTCTTCCTAGTTTCTAGGGAAATTGTCCTGTTTCTTAATACCTTACTCAACTTCTGGAATGCTTCCTTCGACATGACAATTCGCCTTCGGATCTCTTTGTCGCACTTTCCGTCTTCTGTTATTTATTCGGGTTAAATGTTTTTTTAAAAAAAGTCGAATATTCAGGCAATTGTAACATTTTAAAGTTTGCAGTTCAGCTGATAAAACGAACACTCCCGAATCGTCTTTAGTACTTCACAAATATTTCGTATCTTATTTGCGTATTAGAACACAATGCTTCACAAGCTCGTGAGTGTGTATATATATATATATATATATATATATAGTAATGTAAATTAAAATCTATCCAATACCGGATACTTAAATAGCTAATTTCAATGTGCCTCTTATAGAATGTGACCCAGGTCATCCATACATAATCTTCCGATTACAGAAGTGCCTTAGGCTGAGAAATGCATTACAATATATCAAAACTTCTCAAAAGAAAGCTATTAATTTAATAATAACTTTCTTAACAAAAACGCTCTTATCTTTACTCAGCTTTGACCCCCCTCTCGACCTCCACACCATCTCTGTTGATCGCCGTCCAATAAGACTGCAGTCATTCAGTCTAACGCTTTCTCCTTGTAAACCATTACATTGATAGCTGACTCTCCTAGAGAAGTGGCTTAGCGTCAAGGACATGAAAGCAATTCATTTATGGCCAAGTATGCAATCATCACAAATCCAAGACTTTTCGAAATACAGCTTCAGCTTGTTTGCTGACAAATATTCCTGCAGCATTGCAATATTTGACTATATTTGTTAACCAAATAATCAGCTCGATACACGGTTGGTCCAATCAAATACACAGTATAACTGTGACTCGAGCATGGTGTCTGATTAAATTTCACCTTTTAACTCTTTCACTGAAGCAATGTTACAGCATTTTTGCCTGGATGTGCTGACCTGTTTTGAGAAAAATATAAACGTGTCATTTACATTTGACAGCAAAAACACTGGAAGTTGTATTAGTAAGTTAAATGCCATACGTGATACAGGCTTTGGGCGATCATGTCTTGAAAGAGACAAGATTGACTATGCAGAAGATTATCATTATTATTATTATTTGCCATTGCTTCTGCGGTAGACTGGTTGCCAGCCAAGGCTATAGAACCCAATCTGTCCTGTTATTTGACTCATACCTAGAGGAAGAAGCGATGTATTATATTATTATGTAGTAATTTGTGGGGGATCAGTTTATTACTTCAGAAAAATAGAAAACCGATCCCCCACTTTATGACCAGTAGAAGCCTTAATCATGATTCCAACTATTACTCAGTCAGTTAAGTGCCATACGTGATACACGGTTGTGCGATCATGTCTCGAAAGAGACATGGGTGACTAAGCAGAAGATTATCCCGCAGTAGGTTGCCATTGCTTTCTGCGGTAGACTGGTTGCCAGAAAAAGCTATAGAACTCAATCTGTTTTATTATTTAACCCATAACCTGAGGGACGAGACAGATTAATACCTTTCCCAAGGGTATTTGCGCGTAAATAAATACAACGAATTAAAGCTGAACTCAGACTCGGCTTTGCAATATGTCGTTTCGAGCCGATATCCACTGCACCACAACGCACATCGCTCCCAGTGGGCCATAGGTCATCAATGAGTGGGTCCTATTCAGTTAAGTGCCATACGTGAAACACGCTTGGGCGATCATGTCTCGAAAGAGACATGACTGACTGCGCAGAACATTATCCCGCAGTAGGTTGAAATTACTTTCTGCGGTAGACTGGTTGCCAGCCAAGGCTATAGAACCCAATCTGTCCTGTTACTTGTACCATAGCTAGAAATATAAGAGATGTATTATATAATAGGTAGTAATTAGTGGGGGATCAGTTTATTACTTCATAACAATAGAAAAACGATCCCCCATTTTATGACCAGTAGAATCCTTCATCATGATTTGAACTATTAAATTCAGTCAGTCAGTTAAGTGCCATACGTGATACACGCATGGCGATCATGTCTCGAAAGAGACATGACTGACTGGGCAGAACATTATCCACCAGTAGGTTGCCATTGCTTTCTGCGGTAGACTGGTTGCCGACCAAGGCTATAGAACCCAATCTGTCCTGTTATTTAACCCATAACTGGAAGTAATCGACGGATTAATATCTTTTCCAAGAGTATTTGCGCGTAAGTGAATGCAATGAATTCGGCTGGAGGGGGTCCTAATACAGACTTATAAATTAAAATCCCAGGATTGATTATTAACAATCACAGTCTTAGCAATATTAGATATGCAGATGACATACATTTAATAGCATCCAGGGAGATAAAACAACAAAGTCTCTTATAAATGAAGTAAAGAAAAGCGGGAAAAAAGGACAAAACTCAAATTGCAAGAAAATGGTTCGCTTGATTATTAGAAAGAGTGAAAAAGCAAATTACAAATCAGAGATACCAAAATCATAGAAATAAAAATAAATATCTGGGAAGTGTTCTAACGAAGGATAGAAAATGTGACACTGAGATCCGAAGACACATTGTTACAGCCAAAAGATGCATTAGAAAAGCCGATTAGATTATTAGGAACCATTAAATACTCGTGTGACGACGCTCTCAGGTCGCTAGCCGCGATGGCTTCGATACGGTAGCTGCTCCTCAAGTCATCTATTGCAACGGTGTTTTCCCTCACCCACGCTGAGAACTTTGATCCAGAGGAAGGCACGTTGAAATCTTGCTAGCTGCCTCCTTACCACGTTAACCAGACCGCGCGCGCACAATTGGGCTCATAAGAACGGAACCAAAAGTAAATCGAAGAACGCCTGAATGAATTGCGGAAAAATTCCTTACATACAACCCCGCCCCCAAAATGAAAATAGAATAAAAATAAATATCTGGGAAGTGTTCTAAATAAGGATAGAAAATGTGACACTGAGATCCGAAGACACATTGTTACAGCCAAAAGATGCATTAGAAAAGCAGATTAGAGTATTAGGAACCATTAAATACTTGTGTGACGACGCTCTCGGGTCGCTAGTCGCGATGGCTTCGATAGAGTAGCTGGTCTTCAAGTGGTTTATTACAACGGTGTTCTTCCTCACCCACGCTGTGAATTTTTGATTCTAATGAAGGCACGTTGAACTCAAGCTGTCTCTTTATGATGTAAACCAGACCGGACGCGCGCACACAATTAGGTTAATGAAAGCGGCAGAAAAAGTAAATCGAAGAACGCTTGAATGAAGTGCGGAAAAAGTCCTTATATACAACCCCGCCCCCAAAATAAAAATAGAATATAACAGTCGTCAAAAATCTTATCCTTACAACGGATCGAAAGTTTTCATTTCAGAGTAATGCTTGTCTTCTCAACATTAATTCAAATTCTCCGTTAATATCGTTTATCACTCCAATCGGAGTTTTCAAGTTGTGACGATTCAAAATGTCTTATTCAAGCTTTCCATCCAAACTTTACGGAAACTGCCGAAGGTGGGTCATCGTGTGTTTGTATGACGGCGGCGGTCAATTCGTCCTGTCTTCTTAACTCGGCACAGCAAGAACAACTGAACTTGGCTCTTTCAGCTATAGTTTTTTTTATGCCTGTCCGAAATTCTCTTGGGGAGTGCATGACGGACACGGGTGTGCATGCCTTTAACCAATTAAATTATTTCTGCCTCTACATTTTGAGCTGGAAGTATTTTCTCCCCTTGGTTTAACTAATGACATAGCAAAATTTCTGTTGACGTAATTTCTTTTCGTCTTCTTCTTCTGATTCAACTGACTACGTCGACAATACAGTTTTATGTTAGAAAATTTTCTTCAACTTATCTCCCACAGCTATCAAATGTGACCTCTGTTGCTCTTGTCAAAAGCCCAGATACGCTAAATCTCCTTTTTCTGTGTTTTGTGACAATCCACCGCCATTATTTGAGAAATTACAAACAATCGAATTTTCATGTCTTTTTACTCACTTCTAGCTGGTTACCAGCTGCGTTGTATGAGAACTTTCGCTTGTCAATAATGTGATGACCTTCGTCTGACCCCGACTGGTTAAATTTTGGGCAACAATGCATCTGCACGCATGCAAATGTTTTAATTAATATTTATTCTCGGCTTTGTCGGAATCCTTATTTTTTTCTCTACTCATACGGGAAAATAATCGGCCCAACTTTTAATACAACTAATGAAAATTTCTTTCGCTCAGTCGTACTAAACTTAAGATTACATTTTTTTCACATGCAAAAATAGTGTTACACTAGTTAGAAACAAAAAGAGAGTACTGGAATTTTACGTGGTATATGTCCTTCTAAAGGGCATTGGATGCTGCACAATTTCCACGTAGATTGAAACAAGGTAAACGTGGTTCTACAGTTGGATACTGAGAATATTAACGACGAGATTTTAGAGAAAGTAGAAACAAAAAGAAAAGTTTTTCTTAGCATGAAAAAGAGACAATCTGAAATTTCTAGCGCAAATAATGAAGAAAGAGAGCTTGGAAAATCTGATACTCACAAGACATTTAGGGCAAGACAGAGGAAACATCGCATAACGTACTCAACGCGTTAGTTAGTTTATAAAACAAAAGCCAATGAACTGGGACTTGAAAACGTGTACACAAGCCGACAGCAGACAATGTACGAAAAGTATTTAAGAATTTTCTAGACTTTTTTTGTTGTGTGTTGCGGTGCATATCGGCTCGGAATGAGAAATAGGAAAGCCGAGTTCATTTTCTTTCATTCACTTACGCACAAATACACTTGGGAAATGTATTCAAATTATTTGTTTGAACATTATTTTTGATCGAGACTCGTGTTTAAGTAGATATTCTGTTCATAATCAAACAGTATTATATATTTATTTCTACCGGCCTGATTATTTACGATAATCATCATGTTACGGAAATTAACGAAGATTAACGAAACTGGTTATAAACAACCGACAATTTGAAATGATTTGTTTGAACATTATTTTTGATCGATACTCGTATTTAAGTAGATATTCTGTTTATAATCAAACAGTATTATATATTTATTTCTACCGGCCTGATTATTTACGATAATCATCATGTTACGGAAATTAACGAAGATTAACGAAACTGGTTATAAACAACCTACAATTTGAAATGATTTCTTTGAACATTATTTTTGATTGATACTCGTATTTAAGTAGATATTCTGTTTATAATCAAACAGTATTATATATTTATTTCTACCGGCCGGATTATTTACGATAATCATCATGTTACGGAAATTAACGAAGATTAACGAAACTGGTTATAAACAACCGACAATTTGAAATAATTTGTTTGAACATTATTTTTAATCGATACTCGTATTTAAGTAGATATTCTGTTTATAATCAAACAGTATTATATATTTATTTCTACCGGCCTGAGTAATTAACACAATCACCATGTTACGGAAATATTATGTCTTGCGTAATTACTTGTTTACAAACGAATATATATATATATATATATATATATATATATACAAGGAAAATTTGAAAAAGTGAAAAAGGCTTCGTGTGACGAAACTCATTCTTTATGACATATTTGGAATAAAGTGATGTCTACATTTATAAGATTACAGATACACATATTTTATAATTTAACAGTATTATATATTTATTTCTACTGGCTTGATTATTTACGATAAATTTTTGTTACGAAAATGTGTCATTCGGCAGGATTCGAACCTGCAACCCTTATCCATGTAGGGAAAACCACCAAGTGACATGACGCGTCTTAGACCTCTCGACCACTGAGATCCGAAGACGAAGATATTAATCTATGTCTTCTCTCTCCAGCTATGAGTTGAAGAGCAGGAGAGTTTAGATTCTGTAGCCTTGATTGGCAACCAGTTTACACTAGAAAGTAATGGTTAACTACTCCCTATAATGTTCTGCCTAGTCAGTTATTTCTTGAAAGAGACATGCTCGCCCAAATGTATATCAAGTATGGTAGTTAACTGACTAACTTTAATTATCACGGCCCTAGAAAATTTTTATTTTAGTATATCATTAGTGTCTGTCGAATAAGCTGATTTGCCAACTTACGTTATTCTATATTGAAGAAGATGGATATCACAGCTTTTAGGGCAAACACTATTAAACAATTATTTTCACAGCTGACTAATTTGGATAACACAGTCAGAACGTGAAGGCAATTTGGAAGTTCGCCATGCAATAAAATTTTGCGTTATCAGAAAGAGCAATACACATGAAGGTCAAGAGAAGGACGGGGTACCTGTGTTTTATAGACTACTCAGAGGCGTTCGACAAAGTACGCCACAAAGATCTGTTACAGCTGCTAAGCAACCATATATATTCAAAAAATACATTTCGATGACCTTAGCTCTCTGGTGTCCCTTATGTATGAATTTCCTCGAGCCACAAGATTAGCAAATAGTTCCCACCCTTTTATTTTGAAACCAATAAAATGTAAATGCAAATTCTGTTCCATCAGCTTCTTTTCTCGCACTTCCCGCCTGTGGAATATCCCTTCTGTTTACTTGCTTTCTGGATAGCAAAAATCTCCAAGATTTTAAATGTAAAGTCATCTCCTATCTCACTAACATGCATCCACTTTCTCATGCTGCTTTCTCCATCTACTCCACTCTCATCAGTATTCTCATCATTCTCTTACCCACTTTCTAACACCCCCTATAACCTGTCACTCTTTCTCATAACTGCCCTCCTATGTTACCCCCCTGCACCCTCCCACCCTTTTACTGTGAAACCCATAAATTGTAAATGCAAATTCTACTCCATCAGCTTCATTTCTCGCACTTCCCGGTTGTGGAATTCCCTTCCATTTACTTGCTTCCCCGACAGCTACAATCTCCAAGAATATAAATGTAAAGTCAATAGTCATCTCATATCTCACTAACCTGCATCCTCTTTCTCATGGAATTCCCTTCCGTTTACTTGCTTTCCCGACAGCAACAATCTCCATGAATTTAAATGTAAAGTCAATAGTCATCTCCTATCTCACTAACCTGCATCCTCTTTCTCATGGAATTCCCTTCCGTTTACTTGCTTTCCCAACAGCTACAATCTCCATGAATTTAAATGTAAAGTCAAAAGTCATCTCCTATCTCACTAACCTGCATCCTCTTTCTCATGGAATTCCCTTCCGTTTACTTGTTTCCCCGACAGCTACAATCTCCAAAAATTTAAATGTAAAGTCAATAGTCATCTCCAATCTCACTAACCTGCATCCTCTTTCTCATGGAATTCCCTTCCGTATACTTGTTTCCCCGACAGCTACAATCTCCAAGAATTTAAATGTAAAGTCAATAGTCATCTCCTATCTCACTAACCTGCATCCTCTTTCTCATGGAATTCCCTTCCGCTTACTTGTTTCCCCGACAGCTACAATGTCCAAGAATTTAAATGTAAAGTCAATAGTCATCCCCAATCTCACTAACCTGCATCCTCTTTCTCATGGAATTCCCTTCCGTTTACTTGCTTTCCCGACAGCTACAATCTCCATGAATTTAAATGTAAAGTCAATAGTCATCTCCTATCTCACTAACCTTCATCCTCTTTCTCATGGAATTCCCTTCCGTTTACTTGCTTTCCCGACAGCTACAATCTCCATGAATTTAAATGTAAAGTCAATAGTCATCTCCTATCTCATTAACCTACATCCTCTCTCTCATGCTTTTTTCTCCGTCTACTCCATTGTCATCAATATTCTCATCCTTCTCTTACCCACTTCTTGACACCCCTATAACCTGCCACTTTTTCATAAATTCTCCTTCTATGTAACCCCCTGCAAAACAATGGCCGTAAAATGCTTTTCTTGAGGCGACACGATATGACTATAAAAAATCCTAGGATTCTTTCTTTCTTTCTTTCTTTCTCCTCTCTCTCACACTCCTTTCTCCATTTACGCCACTGTCACCAGTATTCTCTTCCTTCTCTTACCCACTCCCTGACACCCCCTATAAGCTATCACTCTAAATCATAACTTTCCTTCTCGCGCTTCCCGCCTGTGGAACTCCCTTCCACATGTCTGCTTTCCTGACAGCTACAATCTCCAGGTGTTTAAATGTAGGGTCAATAGACACCTCCTATCACCCTAACTCCCAATTATTCTCAGAACACTCTCATCTGCCCAACCCTCATTCTCGATATCCCTACCCGCCTATCACCCACCCTCTGACATTTCCTATATTTAACCATTCTCGGTATCCTTACCCGCCTATCAGCCACCCTCTGACATTTCCTATATTTAACCATTCCCGGTATCCTTACCCGCCTATCACCCACCCTCTGACATTTCCTATATTTAACCATTCTCGGTATCCTTACCCGCCTATCAGCCACCCTCTGACATTTCCTATATTTAACCATTCTCGGTATCCCTACCCGCCTATCACCCACCCTCTGACATTTCCTATATTTAACCATTCTCGGTACCCTTACCCGCCTATCACCCACCCTCTGACATTTCCTATATTTAACCATTCTCGGTATCCTTACCCGCCTATCACCCAACCTCTGACATTTCCTATATTTAACCATTATCGGTATCCCTACCCGCCTATCACCCACCCTCTGACATTTCCTATATTTAACCATTATCGGTATCCCTACCCGCCTATCACCCACTCTCTGACATTTCCTATATTTAACCATTATCGGTATCCCTACCCGCCTATCACCCACCCTCTGACATTTCCTATATTTAACCATTATCGGTATCCCTACCCGCCTATCACCCACCCTTTGACATTTCCTGTATTTAACCATTCTCGGTATCCTTACCCGCCTATCACCCAACCTCTGACATATCCTATATTTAACCATTCTCGGTATCCCTACCCGCCTATCACCCACCCTCTGACATTTCCTATATTTAACCATTCTCGGTATCCTTACTCGCCTATCACCCACCCTCTGACATTTCCTATATTTAACCATTATCGGTATCCCTACCCGCCTATCACCCACCCTCTGACATTTCTTATATTTAACCATTCTCGGTATCCCTACCCGCCTATCACCCACCCTCTGACATTTCCTATATTTAACCATTATCGGTATCACTACCCGCCTATCACCCACCCTCTGACATTTCCTATATTTAACCATTCTCGGTATCCTTACCCGCCTATCACCCACCCTCTGTCATTTCCTATATTTAACCATTCTCGGTATCCTTACCCGCCTATCACCCACCCTCTGACATTTCCTATATTTAACCATTCTCGGTATCCCTACCCGCCTATCACCCACCCTCTGACATTTCCTATATTTAACCATTCTCGGTATCCCTACCCGCCTATCACCCACCCTCTGACATTTTCTATATTTAACCATTCTCGGTATCCTTACCCGCCTATCACCCACCCTCTGACATTTCCTATATTTAACCATTATCGGTATCCCTACCCGCCTATCACCCACCCTCTGACATTTCCTATATTTAACCATTCTCGGTATCCCTACCCGCCTATCACCCACCCTCTGATATTTCCTATATTTAACCATTCTCGGTATCCTTACCCGCCTATCACCCAACCTCTGACATTTCCTATATTTAACCATTCTCGGTATCCCTACCCGCCTATCACCCACCCTCTGACATTTCCTATATTTAACCATTCTCGGTATCCCTACCCGCCTATCACCCACCCTCTGACATTTCCTATATTTAACCATTCTCGGTATCCTTACCCGCCTATCAGCCACCCTCTGACATTTCCTATATTTAACCATTCTCGGTATCCCTACATGCCTATCACCCACCCTCTGACATTTCCTAGATTTAATCATCCTTTTTCCATTCTATGTAGCCCCCTGCGCAGTAGTGACAGTGACATGCATTTGCTCGGGGTGAAACGCTTATAAAAATAAAAAAAATATATCAATTGATCAGTACAAGACAACTAATTGAACAAAATTTGTATAATTCGGAAATTCAGAGAAAAAAATTACATCCGCCATTTTGAATTTCATTTTTATTTCTCAAATACAAAAGAATAAAAAAAACTGTTTCCGTTATTATAACTGCAGTACTGGCAGTGACATGCCTTGCTCGGGGTGAAACGCTTATATATATGGTTAAATATAGGAAATGTCAGAGGGTGGGTGATAGGCGGGTAGGGATACCGAGAATGGTTAAATATCAGAAATGTCAGAGGGTGGGTGATATATATATATATATATATATATATATATATATATATATATATATATATATATATATATATGTAACCCCAGTGGCAGTAAACTGCCTTACTTTGGGCGATATGATTAATGAAAAAAGGCATAATAATGAATCTATTCTATCAGCAAATCGCCTGCATACGGAAATGATAACGATATGACTATAAAAATCCTACGATTCATTCATTCTTTCTTTCTTTCTTTCTCCTGTCTCTCATGCTCCTTTTTCCGTCCACTCCACACTCATCAGTATTCTCTCCCTTCTCTTACCCACTTACTGACACCTCCTATAACCCATCACTCTTTTTCATAACTTTCCTTCTATGTAAACCCCTGCGCACCAGTGGCAGTAAACTACCTTACTTTAGGCAATATGATTAAAAAAAAAGGAATAATCAAGAATCTATTCTATCAGCAAACCTAATTGGAGTATCGCCCGGTTCACACTCCACCCACGTCTGTTGAACAGGTGAAGTGGCTTATCCCTTTTTTTCTGTTTAGGTTGTGGTTTCCGGTTTTCTCTTTTCTAATCTTTTCACTCTCTTTTATTTTTTTTCAATTGGAGTAGATTGTCTAAACTATCGCCCGGTTCACACTCCACCCACGTCTGTTGAACAGGTGAAGAGGCTCATCCCTTGTTTCCTGTTTGTGAAAAACGGTCGTTAACAACAGGTGGTTGCTGACGAAGAGACTCGCATTCGGCAGGTTTTATTGTTTTAACAAATAACATTTTAGGATTTTCATCATTTGTGTGCAAATATTGATGCTCTTTGCAAGATTCACATGAACACGATACAATTTGTGTGTGTGTGTGTGTTTTTCTGGTAAAAGCATATAATATACAACAGTGCTCTTAAATGTGTGCACAAAATATATATTTATAACTTTGGGTGACAATCCACGTCACTGGAGACTAAAAGGTGGACGATATATCCGATATATTAAACATAAATAGTTATCGCTGCAGCTGTTCGACATTCGAAGCAAAGGGGAAATGCTCATAGATGGATTAGTCACTAAGGACTTGGGAAAGAAAAATCTACATATTCCCTTCCGTTTACTTGCTTCCCCGAGAGCTATAATCTCCAAGAATTTAAATGTAAAGTCAATAGTCATCTCCTATCTCACTAAACTGCATCCTCTTTCTCATGATCCATTCTCTGTCCACTCCACTCGCATTAGTATTTTCATCCTTCTCCTACCCTATTCCTGACACCCCCTATAACCTGTCACTCTTTTCATAACTTTTCTCCGATGTAATTCCCTGCTAAAAAGTGGCAGTAAAATACCTTGCTTGGGGCGATATGATTATAAAAATATCTATCTATCTATCTATCTATCTATCTATCTATCTATCTCATGCTATTCATATCTATCTATCTATCTATCTATCTATCTATCTATCTATCTCAGTCAGTTCATATCTATCTATCTATCTATCTATCTATCTATCTAGATCAGTCAGTTCATATCTATCTATCTATCTATCTAGATCAGTCAGTTCATATCTATCTATCTATCTATCTAGATCAGTCAGTTCATATCTATCTATCTATCTATCTAGATCAGTCAGTTCATATCTATCTATCTATCTATCTAGATCAGTCAGTTCATATCTATCTATCTATCTATCTATCTATCTATCTATCTATCGTCTGTTTTTATCTATTGACATTTATATTCAAATGTAAAGTCAATAGTCATCTCCTATCTCACTAACTTGTGTCCTCTTTCTCATGCTCTTTCCTCCGTCCACTCCACTCTCATCAGTATACAGATCCTTCTCATACGCAATTCCTGACACCCCCTATAACGTTTTACTCTTTCTCATAACTATCCTTATATGTAACCTCTTGAGCACCAGTGGCATTAAACTACCTTGTTTGGGGCGATATGATATAAAAATAATAAAATATATATAACAAATTGCACATATATATATATATATATATATATACTTCAATTTAGTTTATCAAGGCCGCAAATTGTTTTCTAAACATATACTGTTAAATATAAGAGATAATGAATGTCTGTTTCGTTTAATCATGAGCCGTTCTAAACATCGTATTTTGGCTTTAATTTCACCTGAAATTAAAGCCAAAATACGACGTTTAGAACGGCTCATGATTAAACATAATAGACATTCATTGTCTCTTATATTTAACAGTATATTTTTAGAAAATATTTATATACATTTCACACACACACACACGCACACACACACACATATATATATATATATATATATATATATATATATTATGGTGCCCTATGTACATTGGAATATACTCTTCCACCCTCATAAAAACTAACCTGTGAAACTTCCTTGGGGAGGAAGTCGAGACGCAGTGTCACTTGACAGTTCGGACGGACACTACTACCTGCTGATTAATAACATTCTTATTTTGCATATATGTTCTGTTATTCCAATACACTGGTTAGACCAACCTTCTTTTTTTCCTCTCTTTCTTCCTGGCCCTAACAAAACACAAGAATATATATATATATATATATATATATATATATATATATATATATATATATATACAAACTGTGTGAAACGATACAGACAACATAGATGCTGCCAAAATATAAGTACTATATATATATATATATATATATATATGCTGAAAATCCATATGAGTGTTTAGTCTAGAGGGGATTAAGTGTACATAAATAGGGGCTTTCGCATTAAACAGCGGTTTTTGGGTACGGAATTTTTTCAAGGGTCACATGGCACATATCTTCGCTAAATTCTGGAATCATAAAGCACTTGAGGAATGCGGATTTTTTCCCATTCGTTAGCAGTTGAAAATAAATAAAATAAGTCGAAAATTTTTAAAAAAATGGGCAGGAAATAAGAGATTTATACAGATAAAGCGAATTAGAAAGGAAGAAGGAAGAATGTTTCGAGTCAGGAAAAAAATTAAAGAAGAACATGGGATAAACAAAAAAGGCCCCCCTCCCACATCCCCCCTTGCAAAAAAAAAGGCATGGTGATAACGAGAGATTTGAAGACTACGTTCAGGAAGACTTAAGAAAGATAAACATGAATAAATGGGAAAATGGAGGAAAGAAAAGAAGAAAAGAAAAAAAAAAGAAACAAGAAAAAAAAAAGAAACAAGAAAAAAAAAAGGAAAGAAAACCGACGATGAAAGTTGAGAAATGAAGCAAATATGAATGTAATAAAAAGAAAAGATAAGAACCACATGTGAAAAAAAAAAAAAGAAAAAAATAAGAAAGGTTTGTATGGAATGGAAGGAAAAAAATGTATGATAACGAGAATATGTTCAGAAAACGCGCAAAGAAAGAAAGAAAGAAAGAAAGGGCAAGGAGAAAGAAAGAAAGAAAGAAAGAAAGAAAGAAAGAAAGAAAGAAAGAAAGGGCAAGGATAAAGAAAGAAAGAAACGGAGAAAGAAAGAAAGGAAAAAAGAAAGAAAGAAAGGCACGGAAAAAGAAAAAAAAAGAAAGAGCAAGGAGAAAGAAAGAAAGGCACCAAGAAAGAAAGAAAGAAAGAAAGAAAGAAAGAAAGAAAGGCACGGAAAAAGAAAAAAAAGAAAGAGCAAGGAGAAAGAAAGAAAGGCACCAAGAAAGAAAGAAAGAAAGAAAGAAAGAAAGAAAGGCACAGAAAAAGAAAAAAAAGAAAGAGCAAGGAGAAAGAAAGAAAGGCACCAAGAAAGAAAGAAAGAAAGAAAGAAAGAAAGAAAGAAAGAAAGGAAAGGCACGGAAAAAGAAAAAAAAAGAAAGAGCAAGGAGAAAGAAAGAAAGAAAGAAACAAAGAAAGAAAGGCACGGAAAAAGAAAAAAAAGAAAGAGCAAGGAGAAAGAAAGAAAGGCACCAAGAAAGAAAGAAAGAAAGAAAGAAAGAAAGGCACGGAAAAAGAAAAAAAAAGAAAGAGCAAGGAGAAAGAAAGAAAGGCACCAAGAAAGAAAGAAAGAAAGAAAGAAAGAAAGAAAGAAAGAAAGAAACGGAAAGAAAAAAAGAAAGAAAGCAAGGAGAAAGAAAGAAAGGCAGAAAGAAAGAAAGAAAGAAAGAAAGAAAGAAAGGCAGAAAGAAAGAAAGAAAGAAAGAAAGAAAGAAAGAAAGAAAGAAAGCACGAAAAAGAAAAAAAAGAAAGAGCAAGGAGAAAGAAAGAAAGGCACAAAGAAAGAAAGAAAGAAAGAAAGAAAGAAAGAAAGGCACCGAAAGAAAGAAAGAAAGAAAGAAAGAAAGAAAGAAAGAAAGAAAGGCACGGAAAAAGAAAAAAAAAGAAAGAGCAAGGAGAAAGAAAGAAAGGCACCAAGAAAGAAAGAAAGAAAGAAAGAAAGAAAGAAAGGCACCAAGAAAGAAAGAAAGAAAAAAGAAAGAAAGAAAGAAAGAAAGAAAGAAAGGCACGGAAAAAGAAAAAAAAGAAAGAGCAAGGAGAAAGAAAGAAAGGCACCAAGAAAGAAAGAAAGAAAGAAAGAAAGAAAGAAAGCACCAAGAAAGAAAGAAAGAAGGAAAGAAAGAAAGAAAGAAAGAAAGAAAGGCACGGAAAAAGAAAAAAAAGAAAGAGCAAGGAGAAAGAAAGAAAGGCACAAAGAAAGAAAGAAAGAAAGAAAGAAAGAAAGAAAGAAAGGCACGGAAAAAGAAAAAAAAAGAAAGAGCAAGGAGAAAGAAAGAAAGGCACCAAGAAAGAAAGAAAGAAAGAAAAAAAGAAAGAAAGAAAGAAAGAAAGGCACGGAAAAAGAAAAAAAGAAAGAGCAAGAAGAAAGAAAGAAAGAAAGAAAGACCACGGACAAAGAAAAAGAAAGAAAAAGAAAGAAATATACAAAGAACAGAAACGAAAATTATAAATATCAAAGAAAACAAAATGGTAATTTTCTAAGCGTATTAAAATAATGGGGCACCCAGTGAGGATAAAAAATCAAACGAATATAACTTGAAAACATGTTAGACCACAATCGCCATTAAAAAAAAAAAAAGAAAAAGCCCAACCATATCGTGTCGCAACAGCGGTTCGCATAGGAAAACTGAAATGAATAATATGAATCTATTCATCAACCTACTCGACCTAAATTGAGGGATATTGAATAAAAGGATGAAATAAAAGTCAATCCACGGCCCAACAAGCATCCATCATAAACAAGAAAAAACAATGATGCACAATTTGGCCTCAATGACAAACATTATTAAGTAGAAAGAAAATAAAAAGAATAGAATTCAAAAACTCAAACCTGGTAAGTATCTAAAGGGGTGACACTTTAGTTTGAGTTTGAGTTTTGTTTAACGGCATATCAACACCTATGTGGGTTATTTATTGCCAAAAAGGTGGGGTTTTAATGTATTCTTTTTTAATGTTCGATTAAAATGAAGAAAGTAATTATATTTTCTTTAAATTTCGAGGAATCAAAGTTAAAGTGAGATGTTTCTGGGAGTGATATTTTTTGAAGTTGCATATATGATTTATAATAACTCTATTTTTTTTTTTTTTTTTTTTTTTTTTTTTTTAATCATTTCACCTCGAGCAAGGCAGAAACGCCACTGATGTGCAGGGGGTTACATAAATGTAGAAAGATTAATTAGAAAAGAGTGAGGAGTACAAGCTAGTTAGAAAGGAACAATAGAAAACTGAGAAAGCAGGTGCGATGACAGGTACATGGGCGGAGAGAAAGGGAAGGTTATACAGGGGAGGGGAGAGAGAGCTAGAGGCCAGTGGTTAGTAGGTGAGTATTAACTTTGCTTTTAAATTTCTGGAGGTCGTAGCCGTCAGGAAAGCAAGAATACGGGAGCGAGTTCCACAGGCGGGAAGTGCGAGAGAGGAAGCTGCAGGAGTAGAATTGTCGTCTGCGTTTGGCTAACCTGACTGTGAATGGGTGGGACCCAGTTGCCAGTCTGGTTGAACGGGTAAACACCTGTTGAGGAGGCATCAGTGACTTAAGCTCATCCGAGCAGAAGCCATGAAAGTATTTATAGAAGAGACAGAGGGAGGCCACATTTCGACGATGGGAAAGTGGCTGCAGTCGAGTCGCCAGATCAGTACCTATCACATTACAGACTCTGCTTTGGAGCTTGTCAAGAACACTGAGGAGAACGGCAGGGGCACCTGACCATAAATGGCAGCAGTACTCCATGCACGGACGGATGGTTGACTTGTATATATGCAGGATGGATTCAGGTGGAAAAAACATCTTCCTGAAATGTAATTTCTTCTCAAATCGGACTTTCGGTTTTAATCGGTCTTTAGGAGAGAACTGAACTAAAATCCGAATCAGACTTCTTCTTCTTCTTCTTCTTCTTCTTCTTCTTCTATGTGCCTTGTCCATTCAGGATGTAGGCGATCATGGCTTTCCACGTCTCCCTATCCCTGGTGGCTCTTAGCACGCTTTCTCCTGTTATTCCACGCAACCCCCGAGCTGTCATCCACCTGCTCAAGCCCATAAATCTAGAATATAAATATGTAGAATCCAGCCTGGCCACAAAATGAGGGATCAGTTTATATATTGATTATAATATAGATTTGATCCCCCAATTTATATCCACATTATAATTTCTCATAAACAGTTGGCATATATATTCTTCTTCTATGTGCCTTGTCCTTTCAGAACGTAGGCGATCATGGACTTCCACGTCTCCCAACCCCTGGTGGCTCTTAAGACGCTTTCTCCTGTTCTTCCACGCAAACCCCGTACTGTCATCCACCTGCTCAGCCCATAAATCTAGAATATAAATGTATAGAAACTAGCATAGCTACAAAATGAGGGATCAATTAATATATTGATAATAATATAGATTTGATCCCTCACTTTATAACCACATAATTTCATATAAACAGTTGGCATATATATTCTTCTTCTATGTGTCCTGTCCTTTCAGGACGTAGGCGATCATGGCTTTCCACATCTCCCTATCCCTAGTGGCTCTTAGCACGCTTTCTCCTGTTATTCCACGCAACCCCCGTACTCCCATCCACCTGCTCAGGCCCTTCAAATGTGTTATCCGCTGCTTTCCTCTGTCTTTTTCCCCTTTACCTGGCCTTTTAGAATCAAGTTCTCTAAACCCTCCATCCTTATTGGATGTTCCAGGAACTTTATCTGTCTTTTTCCTGATGCCAAATATTAATTCCCTTTTCATTCCATCCTTTCCAAAACCTCATCATTGCTCACATGCTCGGTCTTTTATATCCGCAGCATCCCTCTGTAGAACCACACTTCAATTGCTTCAAGTTTTTCCTTCATCTTTGATGATATTGTCCAGCATTCACTTCCATATTGAAGAACTGACATCGCATAGCAATCCAGTACTCTCTTCTTTGTTTCTAGTGAAATTGTCCTGTTTCTTAATACTTTACTCAACTTCTTGAATGTAATCCTTGTGCTTTTGGATCTCAGGAATATAAATGTATAAAAACAGATGTGAGCACAAAATGAGGGGTCAGTTTATATATTGATTGTAATATAGAATTGATCCCTCACTTTATATCCAGTAGGCTTCTGTAGAACCACATTTCAGCTGCTTCAAGTTTTTCCTTCATCTTTGATGATATTGTCCAGCATTCACTGCCATATTGAAGAACTGACATCACATAGCAATCCCGTACTCTCTTCTTTGTTTGTAGTGAAAGTTTCCTTAATACTTTACTCAGCTTCTGGAACGTGTCCTTCGCCATGTCAATTCACCTTTGGATCTCAGTGTCACACTTTTCGTCTTCTATTAGAACACTTACCAGGTATTTAAATTTGTGTACCTGCTTGATTTTAGTATCCCCCACCTACATTTGGCATTTTGGTCTGCTCTTTTTGCTGATGACCATGCATTCGGTTTTCTTGCAGTTTATTTGTAGTCCTTACTTGTCACTCTCTTCAGCTACCTTCTGCAGGAGGTTTTGTAGTTTTACTCCGTGTCTATCAGCAATGTATCGTCTGCCTACCTTATGTTGTCCAAATTGCGGCCTCCGATGACGAATCTTGGTAGAACTTCTAGAGTCTTCAGAATAGTCTCACTGTACAAGTTGAATAGATCCGGTGAAAAGACACGTCCTTGTCTTACGGCTCTTTCAGCGTTAGTAAGCGTTATTAAGTTCCGTGGAGTGAATTGAGAAATCCTAAGTTATTTCTTTAAAATTATTATTGCTGATTTTTCTGCTGGACCAAAGGTCGTTTTTTTGCTTGGTCCATGGATTCTGTTATCCCTCTGCCAGATCTACAGTCAAAACCGCAAGCAGATAATAATAATAAATAGAAATTAAAATCAGTGAGTAAAGAAAAACATTGTAATCATCTTGATACGCTACCTCATAAGACTCTGAATACGTTTCTTACTGACATTCATGACTGACTAGCGGAACCCATGGAATTTCCACGGAAGGATAATTATGATTTCCTGGAGAAATTTTACTTTGTCATACTACAAATGATAGTAACGTCTTCAAACATAAAGGTATTGGATAATAAAATAACGATAACACAGAGTGTAATTTTATTAAAATATCTATAAAAGTAGTGTCCATAGAAGCTACTTTACTGTAATCTTATATTATATTAAGCAGCATATGCACAGACCATAACCAAAATACTGTACTGATTTTGTGAGAGATTTTGAAAGAGAAAGTTTTTTATTTAAGACTGAAAAATCATGGCTCCTGTGTCCATTGTACACAGAAAAGACCAACTGAGTAATGGCCAAGAGTGTAGAGGCCAGAAATTTCGTTATCAGGTCGTGGGTACGACAACAAACCTACTTATTTTTACTATGTTGTACAGTACACACACATATACACACACAAAATTACTGCTAGAACCACCAGCTTAAGCTGCTACGGCTACGGTAATGCTATAGGCTCTCTCCTCCTACTCTCTCACACTTTACTACCCTTCCGTTTGGCAAAAGTGAGAGAAAGGATGAGGAGATGATGAAAATTTATTCAGTTTTCTTTCTTCAAATATTATTTATTGTTTACTTTCCGTGTCAGCTTTCAGAACTCTTTTAGCTGCGTACCTCTTCTGAACTCTATAATGTCATCCATTTACACAGATTAGATATATAGGTTACCCGGTGCTTTCCACTTATTTTGAATATGTCTTCTATGACATCATTGTGTGCTCTAGAAATTTCAGCTATTGCTTTCTTCATTTTTTTTTTTTCATTTTCTTTAAAACTTTGTTGCTAACTAGCAGTATAGCTCGGCGTTGCTCGGGTGTAATAAAAGCTTTAAAACTAATCCATGGTCCTGGAGATCAGACACTTTGGACGTTGGCACGAAAGACTGAAAAGTAATAGTTGTTTCCAATTAAAGAGAAACCGTAGACTGAAAGAAAAATGAATGGATGTAAGTCAAATTTTGATTTCCTGGGATCGATATCAAATAGATTTTTTTCGTCGTAAACTGAATTTTGAAGGCTAAATAAGTCCTCTGAGTAAATGGTATCATGACTGAGACTAAGAACTACAATTATACCTACTTAGAGGCAAACCCGAAGCAAAAAGTAGAATAAAAGAACTGAAAAAAATACAGACACACAGGCAGATAAACAGACACACATACAAACATCTTGTCTTTTATAAATATATATTATCGATTTTCTGCACTGTTGTAAGAACTGCAACCTTGAAACTTCTGAATATCGTTTCTTATGTCTTTGTCTATGAGTGTATCAAATTTGATTAAAATCGGACCATTCCTTCTATAACCGGACTTTTTTGATTATCGATTTTCGATATTCATCGGGGGTACCTCGACACAAAACCTAGCTAAGAACACTCGCAGACGCTTATAGTACAACAGTGTAAATTTTCAAGAAAATCGGTTCAGCCGTTTCGTAGTCTATAGTTAACGGACACACACACACACACACACACACACACAGACACAAAAGTTCCATTTATAAATAAGTTTAGATAGGTTTAGCCCATGGTATTCCCAGAATGTTTCTTTAGAATCATCTTTCTGTCTACTCATGTCTGATCTTCCAGCACTCTCTGACATATAGAAGGATCGATATTACATAACAGTTAAGTTTGAGTTTGAGTTTTGTTTAACGGCATATCAACACCTCTGTGGGTTATTTAATGCCAAAAAGGTGGGGCTTTAAGGTATTCTTTTTTAATGTTCGGTTATAGTAAGAAGTTGATTTAGTCAGATTTTGAGTTTGAGTTTGAGTTTAGTTTAACGGCATATCAACACCTCTGTGGGTTATTTAATGCCAAAAAGGTGGGGGTTTAATGTATTTTTAAATGTTATTGATCAATGCTAATGGGGGGGGGTAGGAGCGATTGTCTATGATGGTTAATAGATAGGAGCTTCGTTTTGGAAGCATTGAAAATTACGAGCCATTTCTTAATCCAATCCACCACGGATTGGCGGTCCTTTTCAAGCTCGGCATCGAGGTTCGCTTTGTTAACCTCAGCAAATTTTTGATCGAGGCGAGAAAAGGGTACAGTTTAGGCGATTACATGCGAAAGATAAGGGATAACCCTAGATTTACAGAAATGATGGCCGGTAAGACCTGATCCATGGATTTTCTTCTACACGGCAACATTTATGGGTGAAGACTGTAGACATTGATCGGACTGCCTACGTAGAGTGAATGCGGCACAAGGTCATTTTTACTGTGTGATATCCGAGCCCTTACCACCAACCAAAAATAGTCCGTAAAACTTTCATAAGGCAAGGTCAGACACCTGTCTATTTTCTCGTTGTATATATGCAGAAAGGAACAAGTACATTTAAGGCGGGCTTACGGCCATATCACGTTAAATACACTGGTTCTCCATCGATAACCAAAGTTAAGCAACGTTGAGCCTGGTCAGTACTTAGATGGGTGACCGCTTGGGAATACCAGGTGCTGTCAGCGTATAGTGACGGATGTGCGTGCTTACGGTCATATCACAACTTGGCTCGATCACCGAAGTTAAGCAACGTTGAGCCTGGTCAGTACTTAGATGGGTGACCGCTTGGGAATACCAGGTGCTGTAAGTGTATAGTGACAGATGTGTGTGTGCTTACGGCCATATCACGTTGAATACACCGGTTCTCGCTCGATCACCGAAGTTAAGCAACATTGAGCCTGGTCAGTACTTAGAGGGTAATCGCTTAGGAATACCAGGTGCTGTAAGCGTTTAGTGACGGATGTGCGTTGTGGTGCAGTGGATATCGGCTCGGAAAGAGAAATCGGTGAGCTGAGTTCGAATTCCAGTTGAATACCCTGCATTTACTTAAGCACTGGTACCCTTGGGAAAGGTATTAATCCGTCCCTTCCCTCCAGCTATGGGTTAAATAACAAGGGTAGGACTTGGGGACCCTGCCCTTAAAACAAATCCTAATGAATCTTGATACTCAAAAAGAAAAAAGTATTACTGGACACAAAAATTATATAAAAAATAATAAATTGTTGAAAGAAAAAGGTATTACCAGCAATAAATGAATAAAAATTTAGCTGCCAATAAATGACCCACCGAGGTTGATGTAATATAACAATCTGGGCCCACCCGAGGACGCAAGCGGGGGCGTTTCCTGTCGTTGAAAGGAACGGATGTTTGTTTGACCTTATTTCCGGCAGTAGCGGAAATGGCTACAAGAGGCAAACAGAACAGGTGTCTCTGAGAATTACGTGGGCGTGCGTGGGCGAGGCAAAAGCCGGAAGTCCCGGTTTGGAGATTATAAAAAGACCTCGGCGCACGGATTTCACCAGACAGAGAGCCAGACAGACCAGAGTAGCAGGAGAGAGACACAGCAGATACTACGACTCTCCCGTCAACCCCATTAGAAGCGCGCTATCTAAATTCTCTGTCCCTGTGCTACACGGTTCATCGTCATTAATAAAAATATAACTTTATATTTTTATATATATGCGTGTTTGTTGTATATTGCTATATAACAGTTGATTCGCCATAAAAACAAAGCAACCAACCAGCATTTGAGGCATGTTTTGCTCTAAAATGTAGCAACGAACACATAACACCCCTCAAACAACCCACCATTTAATTACAACCCAACCAGGAGAAGATCACATATATATAGTATATCTATATACAGCATTTGAGATTTCACTCGCCCGATTGACACAGTCGATTAAAAACTTAATTGGGCGATTAAAGTTTATTGCTTTACTCGCCCGAGGTTCATTAAAAATCTCGCAATGAAACGCGTTTCTTAAAAGGAAATCTAATTCCTTTTACAACTTAAAAGTATGCCATTGAAGATTCACAAGTTACTTAGAATTATCTACAATGACATTATTGAACTCTTTGGTCTTACGCATAGCCGGTCATTGTAAACATTCATTTAATTAACGCTTCCACAGTGGAAACAAAGTTTCTTTGTCGCCCAGATTAAAGACACTCACAGATTTTTAGAAACTTCCCCGCTTACGAAAAGTAAAAACGAACATTTGAAAGAAAGAAAAAAATTACGCATACTTCTTTTAACCACGCACCGAAAAACAAATTGTACAAGTCAGTAATGTTTTTATAGAAAATCTTTAAAAAATCAGATTTGTTATTTTTATCATCTATGAGAAGGAGGTTGAAGTCAAACAGAAGAAAGAAACTACGATTTTAGGTACCTCCACTCAACTGCCAAAAAGAAAAAAACAAACAAAAAACAAACAAAAAAAAGCATATCATGATGTTAAAAGGGCTCAAACTTAATAAAAACAAAGTTTTATCATCAAAATGTTTATGCTATTATTGAGAGGAAAAATCAAATTTTGTTGTTATTATTTTAAAGAAATTTTTAAATCCTTTTTAACACGTTCGAAATTTCACTTAAAATTTAATTTTTGTTTTCTGTCAGCAATTCACGCCATGTTTACGCAAGGCGACTTTTAAGAAAATGGACTCGGTCGAGTAAAATTATTTTGGGTCGAGTAAATTTTCCCTCGCTCTCAACCGCAAGCAGAGAAATTTCTTTTTCAAATCTTAAAGGTTGTCTATATACATGTGATCTTCACACTGTACACTTGTCCTTTAAATATTTTTCTGTCGCTTTTTTTCAGCTCTCTGTATACACGAAAATATAATTTCATTTTTCTTGCGATCTATAGTGTACTTTATATAAATATATGTATCAATTTCTGCGGAAAAGATTGAAGTATTTTATTTTTATTTATTTATTTATTTATTTATTTATTGAAATATAGAAACTTCATTAGCAACAAATTGTAACTCCTCTCACGGCAAAATATTCAAATTTAAAAAAAAAAAGGAAAATATACGAAAAAAATAGAATCGGACAAATAAAGATGAAATAGAAACGTTTACAGGAAAAGAAATTTTTGAAAAGAAGAAAAAAACACATTGTGAACTAAAAATTAATAGGGAAAATGCCTTTGAAAAAATGTGAAAAAATAAATAAAATGATTACGTGCAGGGCGCACTGAAATAAATGAAGTCATTTTTCATGGAGAAAGAATTATTTTATGCAAGATATTCACAGAAAATATTGTCGCTGAAAGCAAGATTGATTTAAGAAAAAAAAAACGATTCACTTCCACATGATTCGATATATCGGTCAAATTGTTTAGAATAAAGTTTAGCTTTATTTAACACAAGGCCATAATTTAATGGTAAGAGAATATATTCAAGGCTGGTAAAGTCGTACAAGCCGACGGGGGTGGCTTATTAAATTGTGCTCTTCGTAATATATATATATATATATATATATATAGTCGAGCCTGTCGTATGCGTCCACCTCTACTTTCACCAAAAGCTGGTCGCATACGACAGGTGGTCGCTCACTAAAGGCTCATAGTCATTACCTATTTACGCCAGGAACGTATATTCCACTCATCAGAATGCACATATTAGAATTTTACCATGTAATCTGGTAATAAATAAATGAGAACATAAGAAAATGGCCTAACTTTAAAGAAATTTATTCAGCATAATTCATTTTAAAATTTTAAAAAACGCATTTACAACGGTCAACAAGAAACTAAAATATTTATTCACAAAAAGTATTTATTAAGTGGACTTAAAAAAGTATATAGTTTTAGGTTTTCTTTTTCTTTCAAATGAGTGATAGCAAAAGAGAATCTACGATAATACATGGAAAAAATATACAAAAAACTGACAGTGATCGTGCGTGGGGGTAAAGAAACAGAGAGATAGAGATAGATATACCCAGGTAGAAATAGAGTAGATAGATACACAAAGAAATAAAGGAACGAACAGATAGACATTTGAGAAAGTAACATAAATTTGATTTTCCCAATCTCTGAATTTATCTAAGTCAGTACAGAGACTGCGATAAATCCCTTGAACATGTCAAATGCAATACATGTTGTACAAAACAGGCAATGTATATTTTAACAAGAAATAACAGATTGATACAACACTACAATAACAAAACAATGAGGAAGTGTTCCAGGCTCAGATCAAATCAAAATGAAATAGATTACTCATTTAGTTTCTCCTAATTTAGAAGTTCGCAGTGTACGACTAAAATGGATTTTTTTAAAGCGGTCGCTTGATCAGTGATTTTCACTCGTTGATGTTAGTGGTTGTTCGCGTTTTAGGGGGTGGTCACTCACTAAGGGTAAATTAAGATTTCATCCGTGCATAGAAACATAGAAAAACGGTCGTTAACAACTGGTGGTCGCTGACGAAAATGGTCCCATACGGCAGGTTCCACTATATATATATATATATATGTGTATGTATGTATGTGTGTGTGTGTGTGTGTGTTTTCTTAATTTTTTATTCATATTTCAATGTATGTAAGTTAACATTCGCATACGTATGAAACTCTCATATCTCTTACTTCTCGATCTATATAGATCTATATATATAGCCGAATGTAGGAATATCAGACGTTATAAAAAACACGCACCCCCTGCCCGGCCATCAGTTATAAGCCGGACCGCTGTGAGAAGGATGAAAGTGCCTAGAGATTTCGTTTGGGGCTGTTTGCTTTACGACTTCAAAGTGGGATTATCAGCAGCTGCATCAAGTCGCCGCATATGTCAAGCGTTTGGGGATAGTGCAGTGGATGAACGTACTGCAAGGCGTTCGTTTCGAAAATTCAAGTCGGGAGATTTGTCTCTCCATGATGAGCCTCGCAGTGGACGACCGGAGTTCTGAAGGCGGCCATTGAAGAGAACAGTAGTCTAATGTGAGGTGAACTTGCAAGACAGTTCAACGTTTCCGCTGAAACAGTTAGACTTCACCTGCACCGCCTAGGTAAGTCGTACAAACTGAGCAAGTGGTTTCCGCAGACTCTGTTGGAGGTCTCCAGTGGCATCCTGCGTATCGCTGCTCTCTCTCCACCGTACCGCATCGTTATTGAATCGAGTGCTTATCAGTGATGAAAAGTGGGTTCTGTACGAAACTCCCAAGCATTCCAGACATTGGTGGTGTCCTTTAAGATGCTGTCCATCACACCGCAAGACCGCCTATGCACCCACGCTTTGTGTTTGATGGACAGGTCATCAAGTGGTTCATTATAAACTGCTACCAACGGGCCAAACGGTCACTGAAGACCAATACTCGCAGCAATTGAAACGTGTGCAACAGGCATTGCACCAGAAGGAGCCAGCACTGGTGAATCGCAAAGGTGTGCTTTTTCTCCATGACAATGCCAGTCCGCATATCGCACGAGTGGTCAGGGATACCATAGGCAACTTGGGTGGGAGACTTTTTGCCATCTACCTTATTCACTTGAACTTGCGCCATCCGATTACTAACTTTTCAACTCCCTGGATAATCCATTGGGAAATCCTTCACCAATGAAGCCCCCACGGACTTCTTTGCGTCAACCCCGCCTTCCCGAGTTTTACAGCAAGAGCACTGAACAGCTGGAGACACGTTGACAGAAGGTGCTGGATGCCGATGGCGATGATGTCGAAGACTAAATATATTACACATACTGGCAAGCGTTTTCTTTTTTCCTTTAAAAACGGACAGAATTTTTGGTTACCTTGTATATAGTGAATTGATTGAAAAATTTATTAAATAAAAAGCCCTGAGAAGTGAAGACATTTTAATGCTTTTACAAAACTTTGAAGTCGGTATTAATTTTCTGTTAAGTGACAAACTCCTCCAAATTAATGCATGGATGTCACTCGTATCCGAAGATATGTCCACTAGGGCGGATACCTAATCCCCATTGCAGACGCCTGCTCAGGTATACTTCTGTATGTTTAACACCAACATAACAGATTTATACAAACACCTGTGGTTTATACTGCAACTACACTGAGTAGACCTTAGTTACAGTTTCTGAGGGAGAACGCGTTATCTGGCCTGGACCACCGTTTAAACAAAGCCAGGACGCTGAAACCCTCTGTCACGATGACTAGTGACTTCCAGCAGCAAAACTATCGACGTTTCTTCAGAGAGAGCCGTCTACCCAGTTTTAATCACAAGGCTTAGGTCAACTCGTGGTATGGTTTTCAGGTACTTTCCAAAGGAATCACCTCCCCCATACCAATAATATCAAAAAATCAGCTTCCTTAAAATGAATCATAGTGAGATTCGAACGCAGCTTCTGAAATCGAATGTTCTAACAACTCGGCACGAGCCCATAAAGCACTAGCAGTATAGTCCCGCGTTGCTCAGGTATAATGAAGGCTTTAAAACTAATCCATAGATTGAAACAAAAATGAATGGATGTAGGTCAAATTTTGATTTCCGGTATCGATGTCAAATAAGTTTTCCGTAGCAAACTGAATTTTTAAGGCTAAATATGCCCTCTGAGTAAATGGTATCATGGCAAAGACTAAGAACTACAATTATACCTACTTAGAGACAAATCCGAAGCAAAAACAAAAATAAAAGGCTGAAAAACTAATTTTGATCAGACCCGATAGAATATCGGGGTATTGATTTCCAAAATCAGGGTCAAATAAGCTATCCAAAGATAAACTAACCTATGTAAGTCCATGAAAACATTTCGTACCCATCGGGAGTAACAGTGGAGAAAATTAGCCATACTGATGCCTGAATATCGGTTTCTGATCAAATTCGATAGAATATCGGGGGTATCCCCCATAATTACTACCTAATAATATAATACTTGTCTTCTTCCTCTAGCTATGATTCAAATAACAAGATAGACTGGGTTCTATAGCCTCGGCTAGCAACCCGTCTACCGCAGAAAGCAATGGCAACCTACTGCGGGATAATCTTCTGCCCAGTCAGTCATGTCTCTTTTGAGACATGATCGCAGAAGCGTCTATCACGTATGGCACTTAACTGACTGACTGAATTTTATAGTTGGAATCATGATTAAGGATTCTACTGGTCATAAAATGGGGGATCGGTTTTCTATTGTTATGAAGTAATAAACTGCTCCCCCACTAATTACTACCTAATAATATAATACATCTCTTATACTTCTAGCTATGTGTCAAATAACAGGACAGATTGGGGTCTATAGCCTTGGCTGGCAACCAGTCTACCGCAGAAAGTATTGGCAACCTCCTGCGGGATAATCTTTTGGCCAGTCAGTCATGTCCCTTTCGAGACATGAACACCCAAAGCGTGTATCACGTATGACACTCGACTGAATGACTGAATAGTTGGAATCATGATTATGACTTCTACTGGTCATAAAGTGGGAGATCGGTTTTCTATTGTTATGAAGTAATAAACTGATCCCCCACTAATTACTACGTAACAATATCATAAATGTCTTTCCCTCTGGCTATGAGTCAAACAACAGGTCAAATTGGCATGATCACCCAAAGCGTGTATCACATATGACATTTAACTGACTGACAGAACAGAACAGTTGGACTCATGATTAAGGCTTCTACTTGTCATAAAGTGGGAGATCGTTTTTCTATTGTTATAAAGTAATAAACTGATCCCCAACTAACTATTACGTAATAATATAATACATCTCTTCCCCCTCTAGCTATGAGTCAAATAACAGGACAGATTGGGTTCTATAGCCTTGGCTGGCAACCAGTCTATCGCAGAAAGTAAAAGCAAACGACTGTACATATTTGCCTTGATAAAATCCCTCAGAATCTTCCTTTCACCTTTATTCACCCCACCTTCTCTCTCCTGCTCTTTTTTTTTCCAAACACGGTCAACACATTGTGGCCTTATTCATAGTTGTTATTACTGAGTGTTGACTTTTCTTTTTCTTAATAATACATTATTTATCAAATACACAGAAAACGAGCGAATACTGGGAAACAGAAGGGTTATGGAAACGAAACCAGTTCCAGCAACGAAAGCTAGATTGTAGGTAAACACTTTATTGATCCTGTTTCTAATACATGTCGGCAAGCAGGCGGACAAATATGAACACATCAGAGAAAAATTGTCTCCGATAAAATCTAAACATTTCCTTTAATCTTTGGTGACACCGATTCAGATCACCGACGAAAGTTTAAGAGGAATACGTATCTACACACGCTGTTGATATGTTTATGGTTACGTAAATAAACCGACTTGGAAAAATACACAAATTAATTTGGTGAAACAAAAACACGAAATTAAACATATAGATACACTACTTACATTTTGTATGAGTATAAGGCAATATATATTCGAGTGCATATAGATATATATATATATATCAAACGGAAATTTACGAAGATTAACGAAACAGGTTATAAACAACCGACAATTTGAAATGATTTGTTTGAACATTATTTTTGATCGATACTCGTATTTAAGTCGATATTCTGTTTTTAATTAAACAGTATTATATATTTATTTCTACCGGCCTGATTATTTACGATAATCATCATGTTACGGAAATTAACGAAGATTAACGAAACTGGTTATAAACAGCCGACAATTTGAAATGATTTGTTTGAACATTATTTTTGATCGATACTCGTATTTAAGTAGATATTCTGTTTATAATCAAACAGTATTATATATTTATTTCTACCGGCCTGATTATTTACGATAATCATCATGTTACGGAAATTAACGAAGATTAACGAAACTGGTTATAAACAGCCGACAATTTGAAATGATTTGCAACTACCACATTTCAAAATGAAACAAAAAAGAAATAAAAAATTTGAAGGTTAAAGAATTCACGGGCGGTATTTTTAAAATTTACGTCACCAAAAAATCGGTTAGCAATCAATGTCTATTTTTAGATTGTGGACAATTTTACTTTTAGATTTAGTTGTAAGTGAAAAATTTGAAAATTTGGCTTTGTCTAGCTTTACTAAGGGAAAGGGGTTAAAGGATGGAATAGGAAGTGGTGTTTGATTGAGAAGTGGGTTAAACAAAACAGGAAGAGAGGGAGGGAAAGGGGGAGAAGGAGAAGGAAAAAGAAAAGAAAAAAAGAAAAATTTCCATATTTTAGAGACGCTTGATACATGTCAAACAAAACTAGCGTTTATAAATGGGTTAAAGGATTAGAAAAAAGATTTATAGAAAAAACATATTTAGGGGAAAAAGCTGATATATATAAAAAAAGCTAATTAATGATAAATCAAAATTTAAATAAAAGAAAAAGAAAAATATAAATAAATTTAAAAGAGAAAATAAAAAATAATAAAGAATAACAAAATAAAATTTAATTTTTTAAAAAGATTTTGTAAAAATTATTTTTAAATTTTTTATAAAAAATATAAAAAATTAATGTAGTGAAAAAGATATATACTTGCAGAAGAAATCGGGGGTTAAATTAGTATCAGTCAGTTAAGTGCCATACTTGATACACGCTTTGGGCGATCATGTCTCGAAAGAGACATGACTGACTAGGCAGAAGGTTATCCCGCAGTAGGTTTCCATTGCTTTCTGCGGTAGACTGGTTGCCGACCAAGGCTATAGAACCCAATCTGTCCTGTTACTTGACTCATAGCTAGAAGTATAAGAGATGTATTATATTATTAGGTAGTAATTAATGGGAGATCAGTTTATTACTTCATAACAATAGAAAACCGACCCCCACTTTATGACCAGTAGAAGCCTTAATCATGTTTCCAACTATAAAATTCAGTCAATCAGTTAAGTGCCATACGTGATACACGCTTTGGGCGATCATGTCTCGAAAGAGATATGACTGACTGGGCAGAAGATTATCCCGCAGTAGGTTTTTTTTTTTTTTTAATCATATCACCCCAAGCAAGGCGGTAACGCCACTGATGCGCAGGGGGCTACGTAAGGGTAAAAAGAATGGAAAAGAGAAAGCCAGAAACTACATCCTAAACAGGAAACAAGGGATGAGCCTCTTCACCTGTTCAATAGATGTGGGTGGAGTGTGAACCGGGCGATAGTTTAGTCTATCTACTATTGCTTTCTGCGGTAGACTGGTTGCCGACCAAGGCTATAGGACCCAATCTGTCCTGCTATTTAACCCATAACTGGAAGGAAGAGACGGATTAATACCTTTCCCAGGGGTATTTGCGCGAAAGTAAATTAGTATAAGTATCCTTATTTTATAAAGGTAGATATTCATAGAAGACAGGAAAAAGAAGGTAGAGGGGTTAAAATTACCATTTAAGTTAAATTAATTTATCAAAAATAATTTATATATAAATTCAGATAAAACTTAGCGGGGAAATAGCCATTTTCAAAATGTTATTTAAGACATGTATTTTTTAACCCATTATAAACACAGCATGAGGAAAATTCTAAGCCCAGAGGTTAGCTTTGGTGAAGGGAGTAGTTGCGAGGTATTGGTTTTATTAGAGTAGGGCTAGGAAAAAATTTAGTACTAATTCCTCTTTGGTAGTGAGAGGTATGTGGCTTGACACATGGGGAAGTAACTGCTTGGCCAAATTTTAAAAAAACCTATTTGGGAGAATATCTAAATTATAGTGATTTGCACTTATTGCACTTATTTCTATGGCGCTACATATTTATGTTCTTCCTTCGTTTATTCAGGAATATACTTTGCTATTGAAATTTTAATATTATAATTCTTACTAGCAAACATAGATTACATTTTTCTCTTAAGCAATTAGGGGTTCAAGGCTTGCTTATGAGCTTCCATTTCCATTTGAGTTACATTCCTTCAATTCCCAGTATTTCCGAGAAAGGGCTGTTTGGTTCATGATCATATGATTGCATCGTCTTAATTTATGTTGTGTTATTTACTGAAAAATATATACTTCAATAATCATAAGATCCTACAATATATATATACTAACAGTATAGCCAGGCGTTGCTCGGGTGTAATGAAAGCTTTCAAACTAATCCATGGTCCTGGAGCTCAGACTCTTTGGACATTGGCACGAAAGACTAAAAAGCAATAGTTGTTTCCAGTTAAAGCGAAACCGTAGACTGAAAGAAAAATGAATGAATGTCAGTCAAATTTTAATTTCCTGGTATCGATATCAAATAAGTTTTTTCCGTCGTAAACTGAATTTTGAAGGCTAAATAAGTCCTCTGAGTAAATGGTATCATGGCTGAGACTAAGAACTACAATTATACCTACTTGGAGCCAAACCCGAAGCAAAAACTAAAATAAAAGGGCAGAAAAAATACAGACATACAGGCAGATAAACAGACACACACACAAACATATTGCCTTTTAAATATATATATATATATATATATTATCGATTTTCTGCACTATTGTAAGAACTACAACCTTGAAACTTCTGAATATTGTGTCTTATGTCTTCTCAGTTGGGGATATCAAGACAAGATATTTAGCTCATTTACATGAATAATAAATTATAACCAATTTAAATGACGTTTTGAGTTTTCCTTTATAAATATCATATTGCTCTAGATAACATCCATTGAGCTCTCTATATGAATATAACACTTAATTTTATGTCGGCTCAGAAAAGGAAATCGGTGAGCCGAGTTCCAATTCCAGTCGAACCCTCTGCATTTACTTACGCACTGGTACCCTTGGGAAAGGTATTAATCCGTCCCTTCCCTCCAGTTATGGGTTAAATTACTGAGGTCTGTTGTTCATGCGATCTGTGGCAGACTTCTGCACCGATTGTTTGTTATCAGCAGTTCCAAAAAGTGTGGATGGTGCTACACAATGCCTTCACTACTTTAAACAATTCTTTGCGTGGCAGTCTAACTGTGTTAGATACTCATACGTCGAAATCGACGGGAGAGTCTATTATATATATATATATTCATGATCATATGATTGTGTATGTATTAATTTATGTCGTGTTATTTACTTAAAATATATTCTTCAATAAGCATATGACCCTACTATATATATATATATATATATATATATATACAAATATATTCGAAATAACTCGTTTAAAGATGAAAAAAATTCAAAAGCTCTACAACATAATTGTATAGAACACTTTTTAATACAAATGTTCACTGGTCTAACCCTATTAGGACCAAAAACTAAGTATTAAACAATATATATATATATATATATATATATATATATATATATATATATATATGTGTGTGTGTGTACACGCATATATACGTGTGTACGTAACATTGTATGTAGAATTTTCTTGTATAACCTGATAATTATATATGCCTATAAATTCGCTAACATAATAATACATATCTTTAAAACGTTTTATGTTTATATGCATATGTGTGTACGCATAAACGCGTGTGCGCATATGTGTTTGCCGTTGTGTACACACCTCGCCTTATGAATATTTCAAGTGGGCCACCTGCTCCGACCTAAGCTTGAAATTCTTTAAATCCACACTCGACGTACCCTCTTCTATACATCGTCTGTCTACTCATACCAGGGCCAGTCTGTTTAGTTCTGGCGGGAAACGATTTGTGGGCGTGGTCATCACCGGATTTCCAGCGATTTGATTGGTGGAATTTTGGGACAAGTATTGATCAGAAAATTACTAATGCATATCCTTGTGTGTGAACAGCAGCGGTTATGTAATGCCTTTCAGGAATAAGCCAGATGTTGGCAAGTTAGCTTAATGGACTTATCTATTTGAAATGCAGGACGGGTTCATTTGTTTGCGAGAAATTATTAAAGAAGGAAAAAATGTCTTTTTTATTTGTTTACTGTTATGTCTGATGATTTTGTTCTTTATTTTCCGAATAATATACAAAATGGCGTTTGCTTCATATGCCCGTTTTGTATGAAATTATTCATGGAACTAAGTCGAAAATTTATGTTTTATTTAAACGATTAAAACAATTATGCTGTTGAGTAGTGAAGAATATATATGGTTAGGTCTTGAAGGCTGTCACAATGCGTTTAGTAAAATAAAGAAATAGATATTTGAGTATATACATTTACGAAACACTTGTATATCGTTATATGGGGCCTCACATTAGTGAGTGGGGACTGGTGTGCAAGTGAAACCGTTGAGAAGAAGGCCTCAAAACGGTGCACATTATCTCCTGATGACCCCAGGTTAAATATAATTTCGAGAGGAACACAATAAATTAAATGAAATTTTCCGGTTTTCTCTTTTCCAAACTTCTCAGGTTTTTTTTTTCAATTGGAGTAGATAGACTAAACTATCTCCCGGTTCACACACCACCCACGTCTATTGAACAGGTGTAGAGGCTCATCCATTGTTCCCTGTTTAGGATGTGGTTTCCGGTTTTCTCTTTTCCAATCGTTTCACTCTTACGTAGCCCCCGGCACATCAGTGGCGTTACCGCCTTGCTCGGGGTGATATGATTAAAAAAAAAAAAAAAAAAAGGAAGGTAAAAAAGGTGTTGGGTATTACCTATTTATTATATATTAATATTTCGAGATCAAAATCTCATCTTCAGAATGGCAGAGGAACGTGTGTCTGTCCGAGTGAGTCCGAGCCTTTCAAAGAATGGTAGTTCTCGGCTGGTGCTGGTGATGCTGTCATTAATTTTACTGTGTGTTTGTGTGCGTAAGTGTGTTAGAGCATATGTGTGTGTGTGTGTGTGGGGGGGGGGTGTTTATGATATATGTGTGATTTACAGTTGCGACCGTTTTCTGGTCTAATGATATCAGTATATATATATATATATATATATATAATGATATAATGATATCAGTATATATATATATATATATATATATATATATATATATATTATTTAAAATTTCTATTAGAACATGTACAGAATTTTTTTTATATAATTTTTTTATATTTCATACATAAAAATATAAAATATATACATATAATATATATATTTTATATAAAAATCTGTGCATGTTCTAAAATATAATTTGTAATAAATATTTACAGCTCTATATATTATATATCGAGCACTGTTTTAAATTCATGTTTTGGACGTTGTAAAAAAACTTTTCTTCGTTCTGTATTCAATCGGATATATATATATATATATATATATATATATATATATATATATATATATATATATTACTTTAGAATATTTGCAAACTACAAACTA
This sequence comes from Ascarosepion bandense, assembly GCA_037127315.1. Taxonomy (NCBI): domain Eukaryota; kingdom Metazoa; phylum Mollusca; class Cephalopoda; order Sepiida; family Sepiidae; genus Ascarosepion; species Ascarosepion bandense. The sequence goes on along the minus strand of JBBBDQ010001743.1, from coordinate 1,328,591 downwards.
CTACAAAATTGAACACTTTGTTTTAACATTGGAAGAAAAATGTCTCATCAGATAGTGGATAATGATTAGTTTTCACATGTTTGAATTCAATAAAGTATTATAAATGTTCATTGGTTTATTTTTACATTGAAATCTTTTAAATTGTTTTGAACGTTGTAATTATTTTCTTCCTTTTTACTTATTTGAATATATATATTCTCTTTTATAATAAAGACCATTGTGTATATATATATATATATATATATATATATATATACTAGCAGTATAGCCCGGTGTTGCCCAGGTGTAATGAAAGCTTTAAAACTAATCCATGCTCCTGGAGCTCAGACTCTTTGGACGTTGGCACGAAAGACTAAAAAGCAATAGTTGTTTCCAGTTAAAGCGAAACCGTAGACTGAAAGAAAAATGAATAGATGTAAGTCAAATTTTGATTTCTTGGTATCGATATCAAATAAGTTCTGAGTAAATGGTATCATGGCTGAGACTAAGAACTACAATTATACCTACTTAGAGCCAAACCCGAAGCAAAAACTAAAATAAAAGTTATTTTCGTCGTAAACTGAATTTTGAAGGCTAAATAAGTCCTCTGAGTAAATGGTATCATGACTGACACTAAGAACTACAATTATACCTACTTAGAGTCAAACCTGAAGCAAAAACTAAAATAAAAGGGCTGAAAAAAATACATACAGGCAGATAAACAGACACACACACAAACATCTTGCCTTTTATATATATATATATATATATATATATATATATATATATATATATCATCAATTTTCTGCACTATTTAGTAAAATCCTTTGTACATTAAAGACGGAAGCTGATGATGGTTCGCCTGAAATAGGCCTAAACTTCCGATTCACCATGAAATAACGTATCTGCTATATATATATATATATATATATATACGCGAGAAAAAACTGCAAGATCGCCAAGACCTACCGCGGTTTCGCACAACGGCTCGTGTGTTTTTGCTCTACGTAACTGCCTCTTAGTTTTGTATCGAGCACTTTTCTTTCTTTGTGGTTTGTTCCGTTTGAGGGTTTTTTTCTTTGCTGTGAAGTGCTGTATGTATTGTCGGTGCTCCGCAGTTTTCTTTTTTTTCCCCTCGTTGTCCAAAGCTTTATAGCCGAGGACGATAACGGAGTTAGATTCTGCCGGTTATTCGTGGTTCTTAAAAATTACTTGTGTAACATTTTAAGATTTGAATACGTACAGAGTCAATTTTATTATTATTATTATTATTATTATTATTATTATTATTATTATATATATATATATATATATATATATATATATATATATATATATATATATGTTGACAGTGAAAGCTTGGTTTGGACATAGGTGGAAATATAAAAATTGACAGTCAAGTTGCAGTGGTGATTCTTATGTATACAATTTGTTATCTACAAATGCCCTTCAGATTTGAACTCCCTTCCCTGATGATTATTTCAAATTTTAAGCAGTCTGCATACATATGGGTGTGTGGTGTACTGTCATGGACATCGTCATGGAATGAGAAAACGGAGAGCCGAGTTCGAATTCCAGTCGAATTAATTTCATTCAATTAGGCACAAATACCCTTGAGAAAGGTATTAATCCATCTCTCCTCCCTTCAGCTATGGACCGGTTTGCGTTCTTTGGCCTTGGTTGGCAGCCAGTGTATCGCTGAAAGTAATAGCAATCTTCTGCCCAGTCAGTCATGTTTCTTTTGAGACATAATCGCTGAAACGTGTATCATGTATGGCGCTTAAATAAAAATAATATTTGGAAATTTCTACTGGGCATGTGCTGTGTCCCTCCAGGACGTAGGCGATCATGGACTTCCACTTCGTTCTGTCTCTTGTCGCTCTCAATAATTTTTCTCTCCCAAAACCTGCTCTGCAATCCCTTTTCTCGAGCCCATAAATCTAGAAAATAAATGGATATAAAGTAGCATGGCCACAAAATGAGGGATCACCTTATATATTGATTATAATAGAGAATTGATCCCCCCTTTAAACCCACATTAGAATTTCTGTTTTGTTTGTCAAATTCTGAATAGGCATGAATCCACCTCTTCTCATTACTGATTAGCTACACAGGAATGCTTTTAGTTTTATTTCTTCTTATTCATGTACCGTGTCCCTTCTGGACGTAGGCGATCATGGACTTCCACTTGGCTTTGTCTCTTGCCGCCCTCAGTAATTTTTCTCTTGGTATCTCTCCCAAATCCTGCCCTGCAATCCCTTTTCTCAAGCCCTTAAATCTACAATATAAATGGATAGAAAGTAACATGGCCACAAAGTGAGGGATCACTTTATGTATTGATTATAATAGAGAATTGATCCCCCACTTTATATCCACATTTTAATTTATTTTTTGTTTATCAAATTCTGAATAGGTATGAATCCACACATCTTATTACTGATTAGCTACGCAGGAATGCTTTTAGTTTTATTTCTTCTTCTTCTTCATGTGCCGTGTCCCTTCAGGACGTAGGCGATCATGGACTTCCACCTGGCGCTGTCTCTTGTTGCTCTCAACAATCTTTCTCTTGGTATCTCTCCCAAACTCGCTCTGTTCTCCATTTGCTCAGGCCTATCAAGTAGGTCTCGTGCTGCTTTTCCCTGTCTCTCGTTCTCTCTATCCGTCCTGTGAGTATTAAATTTTCCAAGCCCTCTTTCCTCAGTACATCTCCCAAAAACTTAATCTGTCTCTTTCTTATATTAAGTATGACTTTTCTTCTCGTTCTCACCCTCTCCAACACCTAATCGTTAGTCACGTGCTCAGCCCATTGTATCCTCAGCATCCTTCTGTAAACCACAATTCCGCTGCTTCAAGCCTCTCCTTCATCCTTGAAGAGATTATCTAACATCCACTGCCATACAGAATAGACATCTTTTTTGGTTCCAATGATTTTTTCCAGTCGTTCAGTACTCTGGTTTAGCATGTGCGCTGGGTTTAGCATTTTCGTATCTCCTTAAGGTCATAAAACGGCGCCTACCACCATTCTGAAGGAGATGCGAAAATACCAAACCCTGCGCACACGTTAAACCATAAATTAAATCATCAAATCGTAAAACGGTGCCTGCTATCACTTAAAAAAAAGGCAAAAAGCCATATCTTACTACCGCTTATATAAACCACCAACACACACACACATGCATGAACTATCCCAATTACAGGTACACACACACACACATACTCACTACCACTAACTACAGCAGTACCAGTGAAAGAGGACCATTCGTTTAAAGGCACGATGCAACAGCGGACAACATGAAACCAAGCTCCCTATCATTCTGAAGATGAGATTCTGATCTCGAAATATTAATGAATAATAAATAGGTAATAACAAACACATTCTTTACTTTCCTTTATTATACTAAACGCATTGTGATAGCCTTCTAATACCTACCGCTACACCATATATATATATATATATACGCTCGCTTATTCTATAAACTTATGCACCATCTCTGTCGGGGTGAGTTATCTGTATCGCCCTGCAACATTGGGTCACCTTGCCTTCTCTCAAAAGTCAACGTGACATAGTATAGCTAGGGTCACCCATTTCCCGACCTCTCAAGTCATCTCTGTATCCTTTGTCGTGAGTCACCGAGGAATTATAGATGATTACTCCTTTAATAAATTCGCATATATTCCTCCGATATTACGCTTTGATTTGTACATAATTATTTAGTGCAAGTTAATTCCAATGCAAATTTTGGCAACTTAACAGTCGGAAGAGACCGTTTGAATTACCATCTTCCAATAAGAACTCGCACCTCTTTTTTCTTCGGGTTTTACAGCCACCATTAAAGACGAAACATCTCCTATGAACGCAAGTCACGACGAAGAATGAAATTAAAAATTATTTTATGAAAAAAAAAAAAAATATATATATATATATATATAATTTCTGGTGTATTACTATTCTTTTGTGCAAAAATGCAAAAACTTCATGTATAAGCTAGAGGAATCCAAATTTTCCATTTCTTCACTTAGATAGAGTTGTAAGTGAAGAAATGGAAAATTTGGATTCCTCTAGCTTATACATGAAGTTTTTGCATTTTTGCACAAAAGAATAGTAATACACCAGAAATTATATATATATATATATATATATATATATATATATTTTTTTACTCTTTACTAAAATCAGACATGAATTACTTCCGTAACTTTTTGTGACGAAAATTTTCTAAATCTTAACCGTTATTTTTTATTTTATTTTTTATTTTATTTCTTTTTCTTTTTCTTTTTCTCTCTTTTTATTCTTATTTTTGTTTCCATTTTGAAAGATGTTCGTTGCTGAGGAGATGTAAAATCTCTCTTAGGGATTTTATTTCGAAATGTTTATTCAACATTTTTGAATATTGAAAATTTATTTTATTTTATATTAGCTCTGTAATTTGAATTACATTGAGATCTCCTGCTGTATCTTTTTTTAAAAAAAGAGTAAAATATTTCATTTTAAAAAATGGCTTGATCATTCCTCCTAATAATTTAAAGATTCTGACGAAATCAACTATGTTTCCATTATATTTGAGGCATGTTTCTATCACGGCATGCTGGTTTATTGGCGATTTCATAGAGGTACCTACATATATATATATATATGGAGGTACATATATATATGTATATATATATATATATAGTCTCTGTTTTCTAATACTTTGACCCATGTATAAGGTTATTTTTGTTTGACACGTATCAAGCGTTTCTAATATGATTTTTTTTCTTTTTTTCTTTTCTCTTCTACTTTTCCCTTTCTGTTCTTCCATTTCTTTGTCTTTATTATTTTTTATTTATTTCTCTTACTTCCCACTCCCCTTTCTGTTCTGTTTAACCTGATTCTCATTTTAACACCACTCCTAACCTCTTCCTTTGTAAGCTAGACGAATCCAAATTTCCCATTTCTTCACTTATCTAAAACTTCAAATCTAAAATTAGACATGAATTACTTCCGTAATTTTTGGCGACAAAAATTTTCTAAATCTTAACCGTCATTTTTTATTTTATTTTTTATTTCTTTTAATTTTTATTTTTATCTCTTTTTATTCTTATTTTAATTTTTTTCCATTTTGAAAGATGTACTTTTGCTGAGGTGATGGAAAATCTCCCTTAGCGATTTGATTTCGAAATGTTCATTCAACCTTTTTGAATATTGAAAATTTATTTTATTTTATATATATATATATATATATATATATATATATATATATATATGAAGTTTTTGTACAAAAGGATAGTAAATCGCCGACTGACGCCAATTCGGTCGGGTTTCAATCCTGGGTAAAAAGCAATCGAAATCTAACCGTACTGTTAAGCTGTGATACAGCGAAACAGATCTGTCTGCGGATGACTATTTACGCTCTCACACCCTGATTGAGCACTCTGTAAGAATGGTAGACTTTGAAAAAACATCAGCTACTCTGGCATATACGCATCGTTCATTCAGCAATGAATAGAACACTTTCAGCTGCTGGGCGTGTATAATGATAAAATACACGCTAAAAAGTCTGCCTCCTTCTACCGAGCGCCCGTAGCTCAGAGGTAGAATCGCCGACTGACGCCAATTCGGTCGGGTTTCAAATCTGGGTTAAAAAGCAATCAGAGTCTAACGGTACCGATGAGTTGTGATAGAGCGAAACAGATTTGTCTGCGGATGACAATATATATATATATATATATATACGTAAAGAAGAGAAAAATACGTAAAGAAGAGAAATATACGTAAAGAAGAGAAATATTACATTTCTTCTCGTGATTATTTAACAATATTATCTCGTGAATTTTACTGCTTCCAAAACGAAGCTACCATCTATTAACCATCACAGACAATCGCTCCTAACCCACCCCCATTTGCATAGATCAGGCTAGTCTCCCTGAAAGCAGAACACTACGCCTCCGCGGCTTAACTCTCACAACAGACATCAAGTGGAATCACTATATAGAATCCATAGCTAAATCCGCTGCTAAGAAAGTCGGTTCTTTGTGTAGGGCCAGGAAGTTTCTCCCGTCTGAAACAATCCTGTACATATATTAATCTACCATCCACCCGTGTATTGACCACTGCTGGCATATCTAATCGTGTGTTCCTGCTATCCACCTCGGGTTCCTTGACAAAATCTAACGGAGAATCTGTAATGTGATCGATTCCGACTTAGCATCTCAGATACAGTCACTTTCTCACCGGCGTAATGTTGTCTTCCTGTGTCACTTCAACAAACACTTTCACGGCTTCTGCTCCGATGAACTTAGCTCACTGGTATCCCTATATATGGATTTACTCGAGCCACAAGATGTGCAACTAGGTCCCACCCTTTTATTGTGAAACCAATAAAATGTAAATTTAAACTCTAATCCAGCATCTTCTTTTCCCACACTTCCCGCCTGTGGAATTCCCTTCCATTTACTTGCTTCCCCGACAGCTACAATCTCCAGGAGTTTAAATATTATATTCAATTACTCGCAAATACGCTAGGTATTAATCCATCTGCCGAGGCTGACAAAGCAAACCTCGCTGCCGAGCTTAAAAAGGACCTCCAATCTGTGACGAACTGGGGTAAGAAATGGCTCGTGAATTTTAATGCTTCCAAAACGAAGCTGCTATCTATTAACCATCACAGATAATCCCTCCTACCCCCCATTAGCATAGATCAGGCTAGTCTCCCTGAAAGCAAAACACTGTGCCTCCTCGGCTTAACTCTCACAACAGACGTCAAGTAGAATCACTATATCCAATCCATAGCTAAATCCGCTGCTAAGAAGCTCGCTTTTCTGTGTAGGACCAGGAAGTTTTTTCCCGTCTAAATACTTCCTGCACATATATAAATCCGCCTGTGCATTGAATACTGCTGCCATTTCTGTTCCGGTGCCTCTGCTATCCACCTAGGTGTCCTTGATAAAATCCAACGTAGAATCTATAACATGATCGATCCCGACTTAGCAGCTCAGATACAGTTACCTTCTCACCGGTGCAATGTGCCCTCCCTATGTCTCGTCTACAAATATTTTACGGTTTCTGCTCTGATGAACTTTAGCTCACTGGTGCCCCCTATATATAAATTTATTCGAGCCACAAGATTAGCAACTAGGTCCCACCCTTTTACTGTGAAGCCAATAAAATGTAAACGTAAATTCTACTCCAATAGCTTCTTTTCTCGCACTTCCCGCCTGTGGAATTCCCTTCCGCATCCCGACATCTCCAATCTCCAAGAATTTAAATGTAATGTCAATAGTCATCTCCTATCTCACTGACTTGCATCCTCTCTCTCATGCTCCTTTCTCCGTCCACTCTACTATCATCATTATTCTCATCTTTCTCTTACCCACTTCCTGACACCCCCTATAACCTGTCACTCTTTGTCATTACTTTCTTCCTATGTAACCCCCTGCTAAACCGTTGCAGTAAAATGTCTTGATATGATTATAAAAAACCCCCAAAAAACCCAAACAAACCAAACACTTGGAAATTAATAATATAAATCTGCAATTATAGAGAATGAAAATTATATATAATTGAACTATTACTCGGGTCCCTCACTTTATAACCACAGTTTTCCTTCTCTTACCCAATTCCTGACATCCACTGTAACCTGTCACTCTTTCTCATAACGTTCCTCCTATGTAAACCCCTGCAAAACAGTGGCAGTTAAACCACTTGCTTGAGGCGATATGATTATAAAAAAAAAATCTATATTATTATATTGTGGTTATAAAGTGGGGGATCAGTTCTATATTGAAATTAATATATGAACTGATCCCTCACTTTATAGCCACAGTTTTCCTTCTCTTACTCAATTCCTGACATCCACTGTAACCTGTCACTCTTTCTCATAACGTTCCTCCTATGTAAACTCCTGCAAAACAGTGGCAGTTAAATCACTTGCTTGAGGCGATATAATATAAAAAAAAAAAAACCCACACACACTTGGAAATGAATAGAGAATATAAATTTGCAATTATAGAGAATCAACATTATACATAATTGAACTCTTACTCGGGTCCCAGGTTTGGACATAAAATTACGATATCACGCAATCCCCTACCCTAACTAACGGTTTTTTTTTCAGGGTGTAAGCGCACTATGAGATTGCCATCTAGGTCTCACCCTTTTACCGTTGAACTATCTCAATATAACCGCTATTTTAATCCAGTTTATTTTCTCGCGTTTCCCGCCTGTGGAAATCACTTAATTAAATTAATCCAGTTCATCTTTTAAACTTTTCCTATCGTGTCCTGACGACATGAATTTAAGCGTGATATTAGATTGCCATCTAGGACCCACCATTTTATCTTTGAAATAGTTATATATATTTTTCTTATCTAGTCTAATAGTTTCTTTTCTCGCACTTCCCGCCTGTGGGACTCCCTTCCGTTTATTTACCTCCCTGATAGCTACAATTTTAAATTTGAAATGCAACATCAATTGCCATTTTCTATCTTCTTGAATCCCATCCTTCTTTTATCTTTGCTTAGATACTACGTGTATTATCACCCCACCCTGCGTACTAATGGGACTCTTGCCTTGCTTAGGATGAAATGATTTAAAAAAATACAAAAAAACTAAAACTCTGGCGTGACGATTTTTTAAGTAAAAATTTTAATAAGAAAAAATTATGAAGTTTTAAAATACGCAAATATATATAGATTCCTGTTTTCTTTTCTTTTTTTTTTTAACATTAAATGCTGTTTTTGAAGAAAATGTACTCGATATCACGTGAGCCAGAGAATAACGGCTTGGAACGAGAAATTGGAAAGCCGAGTTCAAATTCCAGTTGAATTAGTTGCATTCACTTACGCACAAATACTCTTGCAAAGGGCACTAATCCGTTGAGTCTTTGTTTGGTAGACATACGAGTAATCAAGAATGTCTACTGGTAGCAAACTGCCTGCACACAGACAGGTAACAAATTCAGCAGTTATACAAAGATTGAAATGGGCGTAAGACAAGGGTGTGCCTTTTCACCGGATCTATTCAACTTGTACAGCGAGACTATTCTGAGAACCCTAGAAGCTATGCCAAGATTCGTTATCGAAGGCCATATTTTAAACAATATAAGGTACACAGATGATACAGTGTTGATAGAAGACAGAGAAAGAAAACTACAAGACCTGCTACAGAAGGTAGCTGAAGAGAGTGACAAGAAAGGACTACAAATAAACTGAAAAAAAAAAAGAATGCATGGTCTTCAATAAAAAAGGGCAACCCAAAAAGCCAAATACAGTTGGGGGATATTAGAATCAAGCAGGTACAAAAATCTAAATACATGGGAAGTGTTATAACAGAAGACGGAAAGTGCGACACAGAGATCCGAAGGCAAATTAGCATGGCGAAGGAAGCATTCCAGAAGTTGAGTAAATTATTAAGAAACAGGACAATTTCGCTAGAAACAAAGAAGAGAGTACTGGATTGTTTACCGCAGTAAGAAATGGCAAACTACTGCGGGATAATCTTCTGCCAAGTTAGTCATGTCTCTTTCGAGACAGGATCGCCCAAGCGTTTTTCACGTATGCCACATAACTGACTGACTATTGACTACAGATGATGCCTTTGAGTTGAGCATTTGAACAAAAATGGCTGCTATACAAGCAGAGACACTACAATGTTATTTTGCAACCTGACGACGCTAGGCCACATGTTGCAAAACGGATAAAACCTATTTGGAAACGCTTAAATGGTTAGTCTTAACCTACCCGCCTTATTTGCCATATTTCCTGTCTTTCAGTAATCGGGTTAGCTTTTGAAATGCATCCTTGGCCATGCTAATGCATCTTCGGATCTTAGTATCGCACTTTAAAAATACTGATTGCTTATCAAACAATTTACAGCAAGGGACTTATGCAAGATTTATTTGCAACTTAAGTATTACCACCCCAATATCTTCAATCTATCTTAAAACTTTAACAGCAATTCATGAAGACATTTGTTTTTATTTCTTTGATAAGTAAAATAAAGAATTAGTATTAGTGTCTTTTAAATATAAATTACATATTACGATTAATATCCAAGGTTGAATAGTTCGGAAATAATGGGTTCAATTCGTTTATTATCTACTAACAGTATAGCCCGGCTTGCTCGGGTGTAATGAAAGCTTTAAAACTAATCCATGGTCCTGGAGCTCAGACTCTTTGGACGTTGGCACGAAAGACTAAAAAGCAATAGTTGTTTCCAGTTAAAGCGAAACCACAGACTAAAAGAAAAATGAATGGATGTAAGTCAAAATTTGATTTCCTGGTATCGATATCAAATAAGTTTTTTTCGTCGTAAACTGAATTTTGAAGGCTAAATAAGTCCTTTGAGTAAATGGTATCATGGCTGAGACTAAGAACTACAATTATACCTACTTACAGCCAAACCTGAAGCAAAAACTAAAATAAAAGGGCTGAAAAAATACAGATATACAGGCAGATAAAGTGACACACACACAAACATATTGCCTTTTATATATATATATATTATCGATTTTCTGCTCTATTGTAAAAAGTACAACCTTGAAGATTCTGTATATCGTTTCTTTGTCTATGAGTTTATGAAATTTGATTAAAATCGGACCACTCCTTCTATAACCCGATTTTTTCGATTATCGATTTTCGATATTTATCGGGGGGTACATCGACACAAAACCTAGCTAAGAACACTCGCAGACGCTTATAGTACAACTGTGTAAATTTTCAAGAAAATCGATTCAGCCGTTTCGGAGTCTATAGGTAACGGACACACACACAGAGAGACAAATTCCATTTATAAATAAGTTTATATATATATATATATATATATATATATATATATATATTCATGAGGTTTCTATTTGTAATGACTTGCAGAAATTCTGTCTCTCAGGAAATTGGTCAGATTTTGAAATGCGTCCTTGGCCATGCAAACGCGCTTTTGGATCTCTGTGTCTCACTTTCCATCATTTGTCAGAACGTAGACCAACATGGCTCTCCACATCTCCCTCTCCCTAGTGGCTCTTAGCACGCTTTCTCCTGTTGCACCATGCAACCCCCATTCCGTCATCCACCGGCTGAGGTCCTTCAAATATATTATCCGCTACTTTCCCCTGTCTCTTTTCCCCTCTATCTGGCCGGATAGTATCTGGTTTTCCAAGCCCTCCTTTCTCATTGCATGTCCCAGGAACTTTAGCTGTCTCTTGCTGGTGCTCAGTATTAATTTCCTTTTTGTTTCCATCCTTTCCAAAACTTCCTCATTGCTCACATGCTCGATCCATGATATCCGGACCATCCTTCTGTACATTTCAGTTGTTTCAAGTTTTTCCTTCATCTTTGATGATATTGTCCAGCATTCCCTGCCATATTGAAGAACTGACATCACATAGCAATCCAGTACTCTCTTCTTTGTTTCTAGCGAAATTGTCCTGTTTCTTAATACTTTACTCAACTTCTTGAATTCATCCTTGTGCTTTTGGATCTCAGCAATATAAATGTATAAAATCAGCTGTGACCACAAAATGAGGTGTCATTTTATATATTAATTGTAATATAGAAATGATCCCCCTCTTTATATCCAGTATGCTCCTGTAGAACCATATTTCAGTTGTTTCAAGTTTTTCCTTCATCTTTGATGATATTGTCCAGCATTCACTGCCATATTGAACAACTGACACCACATCGCAATCCAGTACTCTCTTCTTTGTTTCTAACGAAATTTTCCTGTTTCTTAATACTTTACTTAACTTTTGTGATGCTTCCTTCGCCATGCCAATTCCCCTTCGGGTCTCCGTGTTGCACTTTTCGTGTTCTGTTAGAACACTTCCCAGTAGTTAATTTTTGTACCTGCTTGATTTTAGTGTCCCACACATCTGTTTGGAATTTTGTGCTGCCCTTTTTGCTGATGAACATGCATTCGGTTTTCTTGCAGTTTATTTCTCGTCCTTTCTTGTCACTCTCTTCAAGTACCTTCTGTAGGAGGTCTTGCAGTTTCCTTTCTGTGTCTGCTATCAGCACTGTATCATCTGCATACCTTATATTGTTTAAAATGTGGCCTTCAATGACGAATCTTGGAATCTTGGGTTCTCAGAATAGTCTCGCTGTACAAGTTGAATAGATCCGGTGAAAAGACATCCTTGACTTACGCCCCATTCATTCTTTATATAACTGCTAAAATCGTTACCTGTCCGTATACAGGCAGTTTGCTGTTACTAGAGTTTCTTGATTACTTGTAGGTCTTTCGCAAATGTGTTGAGTCTGCCAAGCATCTCTGTCAATTCTTTGTGGCGTATTTTGTCAAACGCCTTCGCATAGTCAATACAACATAGGTACAAGTCCTTCTTCATTTGTATTGCCCTTTCAGAGAGCATCCTAATGCTAAATATGGCGGCCCTTGTTCCAGTGTCTTTGACGAAACCACACTGTTGTTGTCCTATCTCTGGCCTGATTCTGCTTCTCGCTCTATTCATCAGGATTCGGACGATCAGTTTTGTAATAGGACTCATTAAGCTGAGAGTTCAGTGTAGTTCGCACTCGTTTTCACCTGGCTTTCGCATACCAATGATTAAAGATAGTAACGCGCGTATGTCTTAGCGAGGATAATCTGTTTTTAAAATCTTTTGAACTGGCGATACACAGTCAAAACAAAGAACTGTATGGAAAACACCTCACTTGATTGTCAAAAGCTAAAATGGATAACATCGTTTGTAGCATATCTTGTTCTACTCTAACAGTATATTTTCTCGCACTTCCGGTTTATGAAACTCACTTCTATTTGCATGTTCCTCTGATAGCGACAATCTAAAAAAGTTCTCTGTATAGATCTATCTTTACAATATTTGATAATAAAAAGATCTTTTTGGATTATCCTCTCCGTTTACGGATTTGCGTTAATATATATATATATATATATATATATCATGCTGCGTAGATATAGAAGAATTTAATGGAGAATCATGTACATACAGTGGTAGGATAAATCTTTAAGAGAGCTCTAAATATATATATATATATATATATATATATATATATATATATATATATATAAATACATATAGATCAAATATAAGGAAAATTAAGGCAGACACGTTATTTCATGGTAAATCGGAAGTTATATATATATCATGCGGCGTAGATGTAGAAGAATTTAAAGGAGAATCATGTACATACAGTTTTTTTTGTTTTTTTTAATCATCTCACCCCAAGCAAGGCATTCCACTGCCACTATTGCGCATGGGGCTACATAGGGGAAGGTAAAGAGAAGGAGTGGTTAGACATAGGGAATGTTAGGAGGAAGGTGACAGATGAGTAAGGATAGCGAGGATGAGGGTTGGGCAGATGGGAAGAGTGTTTGATAGAATGGAAGCAGGTTAGTGTGTTAGGAGGTGTCTATTGACCTTACATTTAAACTCCTGGAGATTGTAGCCGTCGGGGAAGCAATCGTGTGGAAGAGAATTCCACAGTCGGGAAGTGCGAGGAAAGAAACTGTTGGAGTAGAAGTTACGGCTGCATTTTATCGGTTTCACTGTAAAAGGGCGGGATCTAGTTGCTAATCTAGTATCGCGTTCAAATTCGTATTTAGGGGGCACCAGTGATCTAAGTTCATCGGAGCAGAAGCCGTGAAAGTATTTATAGAAGAAAATGGTAGGATAACGCTTTAAGAGAGCTCTAAATATATATCATGCGGCGTATATATAGAAGAATTTAAAGGAGAATCATGTACATACAGTGGTAGGATAACTTTTTAAGAGAGCTCTAAATATATATATATATAAATACATATAGATCAAATATAAGGAAAATTAAGGTAGACACGTTATTTCAGGGTAAATCGGAAGTTATATATATATATATATATATCATGCGGCCTAGATGTAGAAGAATTTAAAGGAGAATCATGTACATACAGTGGTAGGATAACTCTTTAAGAGAGCTCTAAATATATATATATATATATATATAAATACATATAGATCAAATATAAGGAAAATTAAGGCAGACACGTTATTTCATGGTAAATCGGAAGTTATATATATATATATATCATGCGGCGTAGATGTAGAAGAATTTAAAGGAGAATCATGTACATACAGTGGTAGGATAACTCTTTAAGAGAGTTCTAAATATATATGTATATAAATACATATAGATCAAATATTAGAAAAATTTAGGTAGACTGGTTATTTCATGGTAAATCGGAATCACAAGCTTATTTCAGGCGAACCATCATCAGCTTCGGTTTTTATTGTACATATCTTGTACTTGTTCGATTTTAGTTTCTCTGATGTGCAGTTAGCATTTTGGGGTTTTATTTTTGCTGATTACTATGCATTTAGTTCAGGTAAATCTTCAAAAATTTAAATGCCGCAGAAATATTTATGTTCTGTCTTAATTCTTGTTCTTTATTTCACTTTTCTCATCACTGAAGTCTTTTTATTGTCTTCCACTCCCAGGTAACGCTTTGCGTCATTAACGATTCGGATGAAACAGTTATAAAAAGAAAAAATTGCGATGTTTACCTGCCACACCTTTCTGTAGTAGGGTGTGGCAAATGGCCAGATCAACATGATGGGCAAACTCAATGCAGAAATGACTGACTACATTTCTTTTTCGTTTTTCTTTTTATAGAAGCAACAAAATATTGAGAGCCGGTCTCAGGTTTTTTTTTCCGATAGATTTACTGTATTTTTCTTTATTTTCTATTTTATTTATTCTCGTTTTTACCTTATTAAGAATACTAATTCATTAACATTGGGATTACGGCCATATCACGTTGAATACACCGGTTCTCGCTCGATCATCGAAGTTAAGCAACGTTGAGTCAGAACTTAGATGGGTGACCGCCTGGTGCTGTAAGCTATTAGTGACGGATGTGCTTTGTGGTGCAGTGGATAATCGGCTCGGAAAGAGAAATCAGTGAGTTCGAATTCCAGTTGAATACCCTGCGTTCACTTAAGCGCTGGTACCCTTGGGAAAGGTATTAATCAGTCCCTTCCTCCAGTTATGGGTTAAATAACAGGGTAGGTCTTGGGGACCCTACCCTTAAAAAACAAATCCCAATGAATCTTGATACTCGAAAAGAAAAAGTATTACTAGACGCGAAACTTATATAAAACAACAATAAATTGTTGAAAGAAAAAAGGCATTTCCAGCAATAAACAAATAAAATTTAGTTGGCAATAAATGACCCGCCGAGGTTGATATGACATAAAAACAAAACAATCATAACACTGATTCCAAAGATAATCCGAATTAAACATTTAAATATCCGACTGTAAATTTTTAACAAGATAAAATCAAGAAACACTCTTATTTCTTTCATTACCGATGTCTAGCGGATGCTAATCAGATCCCTACAGTCTTGACATGTCCCAGTTTATAGCTAACCATTATCTAATCAACATATGCTCATATACGCTGCTTCTTAATCTGTAAGTCGCTATTTTGTGTGACTCTTGAGCCTTGTACATGGCGAACATTAATGTAGAAAAAGAATCTTGTGTGAATGACTAAAGGTTCCACAGAGGAACTTTATCCTTTTTGTTTAATTTATTTATACTGGAATTTTTAAATTAAAAACAAACCCAACGAAAGTTTACATCCTTTTTCATCCATCACAGGCTTGAGATATACCCAAGATACATTGAGAAACCCAATCCTAAAGAGGAAACACGGATATAACTTTGTTCAAAACACCTGGGAAGTAAAATACTAAACAAGTAGTTAACAAAATTTTACAATGTGAATGACCAACGATTGCATAGGGTAACTTTATTTTTGTTTAATTTATTTATAGTGGAATTTTTAAATTAAAAAGAAATCCAACGAAAGTTTACATATTCTTTCATCCAACACTGGCTTGAGATATACCCAAGATACATTACAAAAAGGCAGGCAATAAATAGTATTTCCTTCCCTTTTTATCAATTCACCCCAAGCAAAGAGACACTGCCACTAAGACACAAATAAGTTCTGAAAATGAAAGAAAATGAAAAAAAAACAACTTTAGAATAAACTAGAAACACAATCCTGAAGAGGAAACACAGACAGAACATTACTACCGTTAAAAACACCTGGGAAGACTTTGAACCGGACAATAATAGATGAACTTAGCTAAACTTATTGAGTAAAATCTAAACTTATTTATAAATGGAACTTTGTCTGTGTGTGTGTGCATGTGTGTGTGCGTGTGAGTGTGTCCGTTACCTATAGATTCCGAAACGGCTGAACAGATTTTCTTGAAAATTTACACAATTGTTCTGTAAGCGTCTGTGAGTGTTCTTAGCTAGGTTTGTGTCGAGGTACCCCCAATAAATATCGAAAATCGATAATCGAAAAAATCGGGTTATAGAAGGAGTGGTCCGATTTTAATCAAATTTGATACACTTATAGACAAAGACATAAGAAACGATATTCAGAAGTTTCAAGGTTGCAGTTCTTACAATAGTGCAGAAAATAGATAATATAAGGCAAGGTGTTTGTGTGTGTGTCTATTTATCTGCCTGTATGTCTGTATTTTTTTCAGCACTTTTATTTTAGTTTTTGCTTCGGGTTTGGCTCTAAGTAGGTATAATTGTAGTTCTTAGTCTCAGCCATGATACCATTTACTCAGAGGACTCACTTAGCCTTCAAAATTCAGTTACGACGAAAAAAACTTATTTGCTATCGATACCATAAAATCAAAATTTGACTTACATCTATTCATTTTTCTTTCAGTCTACAGTTTCGTTTTACCTGGAACTAACTATTGCTTTTTAGTCTTTCGTGCCAACGTCCAAAGTGTCTGAGCTCCAGGACAATGGATAAGTCTTAAAGCTTTCATAACACCCGAGCAACGCCGGGCTATACTGCTAGTACTAAATAAGTAGTTAATACAATTCTGCAGTTTAGGCAGAGAAGTTTTGAAGTATAAAGTTGATATAGACTTTAAAAAAAAAACAGGAAACTCAAATCCTCAATAGAAAATATGGGATAAAACTCTACTCGGATTCGTTAAGACCGTAGAGGCAAGTGAACCCGAAGATAGCCAAACATATCCACCCCCACTACAGAGAAAGATAAATAAATAGAAAATGTAAATGTAAAATGTAACCCCCTGCACAACAATGGCAGTAAACAACCTTGCTTGAGACCAAACGATTATAAAAAATAAATTCGACTTGTAACTAGGATATAAGAGATAAAAAAATCTAATCGATTCAAAAAACCGTGTCGGTAGTTGAACTGGACGATAGCCAGTCTAACTTCCTCTACTAAGAAAAATACATAAATAGCAAATACAAATGCTGAGGTTAGGTAGAGATATTAGAAATATAGAGCTGAGGTAGACTTTCTAAATAACAAGAAACTCAAATCTTAAATAGGAAATAAGGGATAAAATTTACTCGTTTTCAAAAGACTGTGGCAGTGGGTGAATCCGAAAATAGACTAGGTTAACTTCCCCAACTGAGAAAGATAAAGAAATAGGAAATAGAAATGTGTAGATGTGTAGAGTTGAGACAGACTTCATAAAGATGTGTAGAGTTGAGACAGACTTCATAAAGATTTTGAGTTTGAGTTTTGTTTAACGGCATATCAACACCTCTGTGGGTTATTTAATGCCAAAAAGGTGGGGGTTCAAGGTATTCTTTTTTAATGTTCGGTTATAGTAAGAAGTTGATTTAGTCAGATTTTGAGTTTGAGTTTGAGTTTTGTTTAACGGCATATCAACACCTCTGTGGGTTATTTAATGCCAAAAAGGTGGGGTTTTAAGGTATTCTTTTTTAATGTTCGGTTATAGTAAGAAGTTGATTTAGTCAGATTTTGAGTTCGAGTTTGAGTTTTGTTTAACGGCATATCAACACCTCTGTGGGTTATTTAATGCCAAAAATGTGGGGGTTTATGGTGTTCTTTTTTAATATTCGGTTGTAGTAAGAAGTTGATTTATTCAGATTTTGAGTTTTGTTTAACGGCATATCAACACCTCTGTGGGTTATTTAATGCCAAAAAGGTGTGGTTTTAAGGTATTCTTTTTTAATGTTCGGTTATAGTAAGAAGTTGATTTAGTCAGATTTTGAGTTTGAGTTTGAGTTTTGTTTAACGGCATATCAACACCTCTGTGGGTTATTTAATGCCTAAAAAGGTGTGGTTTTAAGGTATTCTTTTTTAATGTTCGGTTATAGTAAGAAGTTGATTTAGTCAGATTTTGAGTTTGAGTTAGAGTTTTGTTTAACGGCATATCAACACCTCTGTGGGTTATTTAATACCTAAAATTTGGGGGTTTATGGTATTCTTTTTTAATATTCGGTTATAGTAAGAAGTTGATTTATTCAGATTTTGAGTTTTGTTTAACGGCATATCAACACCTCTGTGGGTTATTTAATACCAAAAATGTGGGGGTTTAAGGTATTCTTTTTTAATGTTCGGTTATAGTAAGAAGTTGATTTAGTCAGATTTTGAGTTTGAGTTTTGTTTAACGGCATATCAACACCTCTGTGGGTTATTTAATGTCAAAAAGGTGTGGTTTTAAGGTATTCTTTTTTAATGTTCGTTTATATTAAGAAGTTGATTTAGTCAGATTTTTATATTGAGTTTGAGTTTTGTTTGACGGCATATCAACACCTCTGTGGGTTATTTAATACCAAAAATGTGGGGGTTTAAGGTATTCTTTTTTAATATTCGGTTATAGTAAGAAGTTGATTTAGTCAGATTTTGAGTTTGAGTTTGAGTTTTGTTTAACGGCATATCAACACCTCTGTGGGTTATTTAATGCCAAAAAGGTGGGGCTTTAAGGTATTCTTTTTTAATGTTCGGTTATACTAAGAAGATGATTTAGTCAGATTTTGAGTTTGAGTTTTGTTTAACGGCATATCAACACCTCTGTGGGTTATTTAATGCCAAAAAGGTGAGTGTTTAAGGTATTCTTTTTTAATGTTCAGTTATAGTAAGAAGTGGATTTAGTCAGATTTTGAGTTTGAGTTTGTGTTTTGTTTAACGGCATATCAACACCTCTGTGGGTTATTTAATGCCAAAAAGGTGGGGGTTTAAGGTATTCTTTTTTAATGTTCAGTTATAGTAAGAAGTTTATTTAGTCAGATTTTGAGTTTGAGTTTGAGTTCTGTTTAACGGCATATTGACACCTCTGTGGGTTATTTATTGCCGAAAAGATAGTGTTTAAATTTTTAAATGTTTGGTTATAGTAAGAATGTTGATTTCGTCAGACTTTGATTGAAATTTTTTTATTTTTTTTTATTTTTAGAAAACTGATGATGCCTTCTACTTTTGCATTCGAAAATGTATTGTTGGTAATAATTTTTTTCTTTCAAAAATGCATGATGGCAATATTTTTTTCTTCAAAAAATGTACTGTTGGTTATATATTTCATTCAAAAATGTATAAAAGTCTGTTTATTTGCGTATATATATATATTTTATAAAAGTGTATTTTTATACCTTCATAGTGTTTTGACGCCAGTTTGGGGGTTAAATATTAACTCATATCAGGGACCGTAACAGTTGCTACCACTCCGGGTCAGAGTGGCGCTGGAAACAACAACAATTAAGAGATGGTTCCATGCTCCTCTCAACCTCCCAATCAGAGGCCTTGGCAGTAAACCGTTATGCCGAGGACCACTTCGTATAGAACTGGAAAGTCAAATCCTAGATAAGACAGTGGTGGTAGGTGAACCCGACGATAGCCTAGCCTATATTCCCATTCTGAGAAAGATTAATTAATAGGAAATACAACTTCCGAGTTTAGGAAGAGACTTCAACTACTTCAACTCTGTATTTCTAATATAGAATTGAAGTAGGCTTTAAAAACTTGACCGCCTGCAGTCTCTCTCCCACCGGCGCGACGTGGCTTCCCTGTGTCTCTTCTATAAATACTTTCACGGCTTCTGCTCCGATGAACTTAGATCACTGGTGCCCCCTAAATACGAATTTGAACGCGATACTAGATTAGCAACTAGATCCCACCCTTTTACAGTGAAACCGATAAAATGCAGCCGTAACTTCTACTCCAACAGTTTCTTTCCTCGCACTTCCCGACTGTGGAATTCTCTTCCAAACGATTGCTTCCCCGACGGCTACAATCTCCAGGAGTTTAAATGTAAGGTCAATAGACACCTCCTAACACACTAACCTGCTCCCATTCTATCAAGCACTCTTCCCATCTGCCTAACCCTCATTCTCGCTATCCTTACTCATCTGTCACCTTCCTCCTGACATTCCCTATGTCTAACCACTCCTTCTCTTTACCTTCCCCTATGTAACCCCATGAGCAATAGTGGCAGTGGAATGCCTTGCTTGGGGTGAGATGAGAACTTTTAACTGAAATTCTTAATAAGAAATATGGATAGGCTCTACTCATGTTCAGAAGACCGTGATGTTAGATGAAGCCGACGATAGCCGAGCCTAAATTCCCCTTCTGAGAAAGATAAATAAAAATGAAATACAAATTTCGCGTTCAGGTGGAGACGTTAGAAGTAACAGACTTTATGAAAACTGATTGACTGATTCACTTGTTCAACAGCACATCGACTCTTTATAGATCATTTAATACCGAAATTTAATTTTTTTGAAAGCTTTGAAACAATAAAAATATATGTTATTCTGCTTTCGCAATTGAATACATGGTAGGCGATACTCAGCTTTTGTGCATATACATGTTTGTGTAGACATAATTATTATTAGATGATGTGTTAATTTGAATTTTAGTCTGATTTTTAATGAAAGGAATGCAGGTATCATATGGATTGTAGTTCTTTCATATCGCTTGTCTGGTTGGTTGATTGATTCACTAACACTGTTCAGAGGCATATCAACAATTTTGTGGATTATCTATTGCCTAAATTGAAATATTTTGAACACAATTTTATAGCTTCAATTACGCATTAATGCTACTGTTTGTCATTTCGCTATAAAATGTGTTGTTCGTCATTTTGATTTAATTGTATATTTAGCAAATCTGCTTTAACACTGGAAGAGTAACCATCAATTAAAGTTAAACCGCTACTAACCATGGGTATATCGTACCCGATTTTGAAAATATCAAAAAAATATTAAATATAAATCTCTACTTGAAATATTTTACATGCAGGCCCTTAAAAATTTGTGTTGCAGTTAACATTAATAGGAATTGAAAAAACATAATTTAGGTAAGAAAATCAGTCACTGAAAATGGTAATTGAAATTGCGTCATTTGCGCTGGGTACTATATACCCATGATTAAGCGTAGGGTGCGACACAGAGATCCAAAGGTGAATTGGCATGGCGAAATACGCGTCCTAGAAACTGAGTAAAGTATTAAGACACAAGAAACTTTCACTAGATACAAAGAAGAGATTACTGGATTGCTATGTGATGTCAGTTCTTCAAAACGACAGCGAATGTTGGACAATATCAATAAAGATGAAGGAAAAATTTGAAGCAGCTGAAATGCGGTTCTACAGAAGCATACTGGATATAAAGTGGGGGATCAATTCCATATTACAATCAATATATAAACTGACCCCTCATTTTGTGGTCACAGCTGTTTTTATACATTTATATTCCTGAGATCCAAAAGCACAAGGATTCATTCCAGAAGTTGAACAAAGTATTAAGAAACAGGACAATTTCGCTAGAAACAAAGAAGAGAGTACTGGATTGCTATGTGATGTCAGTTCTTCAATATGGCAGTAAATACTGGACAATATCATCGAAGATGAAGGAAAAACTTGAAGCATTTGAAATGTAGTTCTACAGAAGGATGCTGCGGATGTCATGGACCGAGCATGTGAGAAATGACGAGATTTTGGAAAGGATGGATACGAAAAGGAAATTAATATTGAGCATCAGGAAGAGATAACTAAAGTTCCTGGGACATGCAATGAAGAAAGAGGGCTTGAATAACCTGATACTAACAGGCCAGATAGAGGGGAAAAGAGACAGAGGAAAGCAGCGGATAACATATTTAAAAGGTCTGAGCAGGTGGATGACAGAACGGGGGCTGAGAGACGTTACAGGAGAAAGCGTGCTAAGAACCACCAGGGTTAGGGAGATGTGGAAGGCCATGATCGCCTACATCCTGAAAGGACGGCACATACAAGAAGAATATATATGCCAACTGTTTCTAAGAAATTATAATGTGGATATAAAATAGGGGATCAATTCTATATTAAAATCAATATATAAACTGATTACTCATTTTGTGGTCATGCTAATTTCTATATATTTATATTCTAGTTTTATTGGCTTGAGCAGGTGGATGACAGTACGGGGTTTGCGTGGAGTGACAAGAGAAAGCGTGCTAAGAGTCACCAGGGATAGGGAGACGTGGAAAGCCATGATCGCCTACGTCTTGAAGGGACAAGGCACATGAAAGAAAGAAGAACTATATACCCATGGTTATTGTTCTCGAACTAAAATGTACCCGTGGTAATTTTACTATAAATATGTATTTCTATACTTTCACAATGTTTTTTTTTCAATATTTGCCCATAGATGGGATCATAACAGAGGCTACCACTTCAGATCAGGGTGGACTTGGGAACAACAGCAGTTAAGAGGTGGTTGCACGCTCCTCATAACATCCAACCTTTTCATCAAAAGTCTTACTGCCGGATGTAGTTTATCATCATAACCAGAAATAGACTTTAGAAGGAACCGGAAACATAATTTAAACATAGGAAATAAGACATGAAAACTCTACTTCTGTTCAAAAGACCGTGGTCTAAGCTAAGGGCAAATATTGAATCCTCAAAAAAAAAAAACCCTGAAAGTATAAAATACATATTTATAGTAAAAATATCAGCAATATATTAACCCGATCGAGAAATATAAATAGATATGAAAAAAACATCGAGTTTAGGTGGAGACGTTAGAATTAACTAGAAAATAAAAAAAATTGATTTGTTAGGCAATTATGAAAGAAATAAAAACCTTGCCAGGATTCTAAATTGGCGGCCATATTTACAACAATATCCGATAGGCGGATGACACGGGGCTGATAGCAGACACTGAAATGAAAATGCAGGACCTTCTACAGAAGGGTAGCGAAAGAAACTGAAAAGAAAGGGTTGAGCATAAACCTCAAGAAAACTGAATGCATGGTCATCAAGAAAAAGAGGAGACCAATATGCCAACTACAAGTCGAAGAAACTAAAATAAAACAAGTAAAAAAATTCAAATGCCTGGAAATTGTTCAGACAGAGGATGGAACATCGACACGCAGATCGAAAGTTTCATAGGCATGGCCAAAAACGCATTTCAGAAAGTAGCCAGAGTACCGAAATACTGGAAAATCTCATTAGAAACCAAAAAAAAAAAAAAAAAGGAGTGCTGGATTGCTACGTGATATCAGTCCTTCTGTATGTAAGTGAATGCAGGACGATCTCATCAAAGATGAAAGAGAGGCAGCAGAAATGTGGTTCTACAGAAGGATCCTGAGGATACTATGGACGGAGCTTGTGTGCAATGATGAGGCGTTGAAAAGGATGCAAACAAGAAGAAAACTGATAATAAACATCAGGAAGAGACAAATGATATTCCTGGAATACGTAATGAGGAAGGAGGGCCTGGAGAACTTGATACTCACAGGTTGGATAAATGGAAGGAGAGGCAGGGAAAAGCAGCGCGAGACGTGCTTGTTAGGTCTGAGCAAATAGTTGCTGGAGTAGGGCTTGGAAGAGGTACCAAGAGAAAATTACTGAGAGCTACAAGAGACAGGGCCAAGTGGAAGTACATGATTGCCTACGTCCTGAAGGGACACGGCACATGAAAAATACGTGTATTATATTTAATATTTGTAAATTTATGTAAATATATTTCATATTCATATTCTACATAAGTTAGCGAAAGAAAGTGAAAAGAAAGGGTTGCGCATAAACCACAAGAAAACTGAATGCATGGTCATCAGGAAAAGAGGAGACCAATATGCCAACTACAAGTCGAAGAAACTAAAATAAAACAATTTTTAAAAATTCAAGCACTTGAGAAGTGTTTTGAAAGAGGATGGAAAACGCGACATGAATATCCAAAGACGCATTGGCATGGCCAAAGACGCATTTCAGAAGCTAACCAGAGTACTGAAAGACAGGAAAATCTCATTAGAAACAAATACAAGAGTGCTGGATTGCTATGTAATATCTGTCCTTCTGTATGGAAGTGAATGCTGGAAGATCTCATCAAAGATGAAGAAAAGACTTCAGGCAGCAGAAATCTGGTTTTACAGAAGGATGATGAGGATACCAGGGACAGAGCACGGATGCAACTATGAGGTGTTGAAAAGAATGCAAATGAGAAGAAAACATAATAAATATCAGGAAGGGACAAATGCGGTTCCTGGGACATGCAATGAGGAAGGAAGGCCTCGAGAACTTGATACTCACAGGTCGGATAAATGGAAGGAGAGGCAGGGGAAAGAAACGCGAGACGTACTTGTTAGGTCTGAGCAAATGGTTAACGGAGCGGGGCTTGGAAGTGATACCAAGAAGAAAATTACTGAAAGCGACAAGAGAACAAGCCAAGTTGAAGTCCATGATCGTCTACGTCGTGAAGGGACACGACACATGAAAAAGAAGATCCCGTGAGTGTAAAATCAGTCTGGAATTTCCTGATGGTGAACGTAGGTTATTTTACAATCAGTGAAATAGTTATGGGGGAGTGCTTTTTCCCCAAATGTCGTTCGTCAAAGTTATTTTCTCTTAACCCCTGTGGAATAACCGGAGATAAGACAAAAAAATCACGTACTGGAACCAAGAGAATATGAGCAGATTTAGAAGGATTTCGAACTCGGCGTATTTATGTCAATTTCAATTCAAATAACCATTGCACCACCCACCCTCGAATCCCAAAATCTTATTACTAATTTGCGAATTATATCGAATTTTCTACTCTTTATGACCCACAACTGTAAAATATGGTGAATTGTTGGCAACTGCTTCCCTCATTCTTGACGAATCCCTCTGCAGTAAAAAGAGCAACCATTATGTCGAGCACAACTGGTAAACACTCAATGATCCATACATCTCAGCGGGCATAATGGTCGTTTGACCCCGAGGAACATAATTCAAATGAGGTATATGGTTTGTGTTCACCGCACAAAGTCAGAATAAATAAATATATGAAAGGACGCACCATGCAGACCCCCATATCCGTTCCTTGCAAGGACAGCTGAAAAGAAAATGATATATTGGTGCGGAAGCTCTACGTGAAGGAATCAAATAAAGATTCATTTCTTCAAAATTCAGCATGAATCCAGTCAGTCTAACGTTCTGTCGATCTCAGAGTGTTCATATCGATCTATCTATCTATCTCCGTTTGTTTATATATCTCCCTCTCTCTTTCAATATATATATATATTGAACTAGCAGTATAGCCCGGCGTTGCTCGGGTGTAATGAAAGCTTTAAAACTAATCCATGGTCATGGAGCTCAGACTCTTTGGACGTTGGCACGAAAGACTAAAAAGCAATAGCTGTTTCCAGCTAAAGCGAAACCGTAGACTAAAGAAAAATGAATGGATGTAAGTCAAATTTTGATTTCCTGGTATCGATATCAAATAAGTTTTTTTCGTCGTAAACTAAATTTTGAAGGCTAAATAAGTCCTCTGAGTAAATGGTATCATGGCTGAAACTAAGAACTACAATTATACCTACTTAGAGTCAAACCCGAAGCAAAAACTAAAATAAATGGCTGAAAAAAATACTGACAGGCATATAAACTGACACACACACAAACATTTTGTTTTATATATATATATATATATATATATATTACGGATTTTGTGCACTATTGTAATAAGTGCAACCTTGAAACTTCTGAATATCGTTTCTTATGTCTTTGTCTAAAAGCTTCTAATTCCGCTTTCAACGCAATTTAAAACCGATTTTAAAGCCTCTCTTCTACTTAATGTAATAGCCAATATTTTAAAGAAAACGAGTAATGAAATCTTCAAGTTTGTTTGTGATATGTCCTGGAAAGGATATATATATATATATATATATATATATATATATATATATATATAATGTCCTAATTCGGTCGGGTTTCAATCCTGGGTTAAAAAGCAATCGGAGTCTAACCGTACTGATATATATATATATATATATATATATATATATATATCTGTCGCGGTAGCAAGCGGTTTTGGCAAATGCAACCGGGTAGTACGTAGACGCAATGAACGGTACTCGTCGTATTCAGTCTGCTGAGACGTGGGCCCTAGTCAGTAGAGAGTAGTCAGTAGACCTCTAGTCGAAGATATCTATGAGTCTTCGCCTTCGTTTATACATATAGCTGACACCAGCCAGTCAAGTTACTGTGAGGGAAAACCAAGGTGTATGCATATTCATTACATTAGTTTGGTAAGATATTCCTCGGTTTCTGTATCTAATTGGAAATACTGATTGACATCATGGAAAAACAGATTTGGAAAGACTAAGATAGATAGATAGATAGATAGATAGATAGATAGATAGATAGATAGATATGAACAGACTGAGATAGATAGATAGATAGATAGATAGATAGATAGATAGATAGATAGATAGATAGATAGATAGATAGATATGAACAGACTGGGATATAACATCGTAAATCTGGCATTTTCCTCAGTATTCTCCTGGAAGATTGATGAATCTTCTTTTATGTGCCATGTCCTTTCAGGACGTAGGCGATCATGGCTTTTCACATCACCCTGTCCCTGGTGGCTCTCAGCACGCCTTCTCCGGTTAATCCACGCAACCCTCGTTCCAGCATCCATCTGATCAGGTTCTTCATATATTATCCGATGCTTTTCCCTGTCTCTTTTTCCATCTATCTGGCTTGTTAGTAACAGGTTCTCTAAGCCATTGTTCCTCATTGCATGTCCCAGAAACTTTAGTTGTCTCTTCCTGGTGCTTAGTATTAATATCCTTTTCGTCTCCATTCTTTTCAAAACCTCGTCATTGCTCACATGCTCAGTCCATGATATCAGCATCCTCCTCCTGTAGAACCAGATTTCAGCTGCTTCACGTTTTTCCATAATCTTCGAAGATATTCTCCAACATTCACTGCCATATTGAAAAACCGGCATCACATAGCAATCCAGTACTCTCTTCTTTGTTTCTGGGGAAAGTTTCCTGTGTCTTAATACTTTACTCAGCTTCGTACTCAGTACTCTCCTATTTGTTAGAAAAACTGGAAATCTGATTGAAGGATCTCACTGAAGTTTTGGAGGCAACATAGTTTTACATATCATTAAGCCTTATATTACCTCTTTTTTCCAGGTACCTGTCCACCAGTAGGGATTTTTGCCATTATGATTACACGGGTTAGGTGGTCCTGGGTATGACAATAAACTCCATCTGGCAGCAAAGCCTCTGATTTGGAGGTTGTGACTAGCATGGAATCACCTCTTAATTGCTGTTGTTACCAGGTCTACCCTGATCTGGAGTGGAAGCTCCTGTTAGGATCCCTGCTATGGGCAAAGATTTAACCTCCAAACTAGGGTCAAAACACTATGGAAATATACAAATAGACTTTTATAGAAATATATATATGTATACACTTTTATAGAAATATGTACATTTTTTAAAGGAATATATTACACCCAATATATGTTTGAAGAAAAAATGTTACTAACAATACATTTTGGAAGGAAAAAAATTATTACCAGCAATACATTTTTGAATTTAAAACAGGAAAACATCTTCAGTTTTCTAAAAAAAAGAAACAGAAAATAATAGAATAATTTTTTTCACCAAAATCTGACTAAATCAAACTTCTAACTATAATCTAACATTAAAAGAAACATCTTAAAATCCGAACTTTTGGTATTAAATAACCAACAGCGGTGTCGATATGCAGTTAGACAAAACTCAAACTCAAAACTTAAACAGGTTATGATATTCTCTGTTTCTAAATATGTGGCCAATAATTCCACAGCAAAGGAATTACTCATTAACAAATCTTACACTAGACAGACTCTCCCAAGACTTACTAGTGTGTATAAGGAACTACTGGGAGTGAATGAGAAAGAGAAGATTTCGGGTGTAATCTGAGACCCAATCTTAAATAGAAATCAAGAAATCAAGAGATAATGACACTGAGACACAAAGGACTACTGGGAGTGAAATATATTCTAAACAGATAGCAGGAGATAAAGATATTAAGACGAAACTAACTACTGAGAATGAAAGAGAAAGAGAAAACTTTGTAAGGAATTTAAAAGTCAATCTTAAACAGGAAGCAGTATGTAAAAACATTAAGTTGCCTGGGATTACAGATAGTGTAAAAGAACGAGAGGATGTCAAAACGTACTTGAAATTCCCTCCTAAGCAGGAAGTCCAAGATAATGATACTTAGACACAATAAACTATTGGGAATATCTCTCTCTCTCCCCCTCTCTCTCTCTCTCTATATATATATATATATATATATATAAATATATATATAAGGGGTTAAACAAGTATTGAATGATATAATAGGCACTCGCATATTACTCAGAATCATGCTTAGAACGTAGAATAATATATATATATATATATATATATATATATATATATGCATTACTGTGCAAAACTATTCGGACAAGAACTATTTTATCTTTTATATCAAAATAAAATTTAAAATCACCCCTGATCTTATACTTTTGCACACTATCGATAGTGTGAAAAAGTATTAGGACAGGGGTGATTGTCCTAAAAACCTCACTGAAATTCAAATACTTGAAAACGTACTTGAAATTCCCTCCTAAGCAGGAAGTACAAGATAATGATACTTAGACGCAATAAACTATTGGGAATATCTCTCTCTCTCTCTCTCTATATATATATATATATATATATATATATATAGCATACTGTCTTAATATGTATAGGAAAAACTACTAAAAAGTTTGAAAATGTATTTTTTGACAGTATATATTAATTTCTATTATTATATATGTATATTTGATATACTGTCAAAAAATACATTTTTAAACTTACAACTTTTTAGTAGTTTTTCCTATACATAATAAGACAGTATACGTCGATCATCATTATGCTATATATATATATATATATATATATATATATATATATATATATATAAAGCAAAATGTAGGTGTGTGTGTGTCTGTCTGTCTATCTGTCTGTATGTCCTTTATAAAAATCCACAATTTTTATTCGATTCTCACCAAACTTCACACAAATATTTTTTAGGCTTCCGGTCAGGTCATAGATTACTTATTTTTTCAATATCGGAAATCAATATCCTGATATTTGATCAGGTTTGATCAAGATCATGAGTTCAGCCCTTTTATCGTGGTTCTTGCTGCAGAATTTGCTCTAACTTGGTAAAATTATAGTTTTTAGTCTCAAACTTTACTAGATCTTCTCAGACGACTCATTTTCCCTGATATCGGAAATCGATACCCTCGATATTGTATCAAAAACCGATAGTCAGCCATCAATATGGCTCATTTTCTTCAACTTTACTCCCGATAGGTACGACAAGTTTTCATGGACTTCAATTGGAAATCAATATACTGTAACTGGTCCGTCTTTCTCTTCACACTCCTCTTGTCTAAACTGACTCCAGTTCTTTCTACATTACCCCGTATATCTTCTTCTTTTTCTTTCTCTCTACCTTCCCAACTGTCTTCACACCTGTGTTTCCCTCCTTCTCATGCCCTTTTCTCTGACACCCACTGTAACTGGTCCGTCTTTCTCTTGCCTAAACTTTTGCTCTTATGCAGCATCCTGCAAATCAGTGGCGGTACAGCCTTGCTTGGAGTGAAACGATTTAAAAAATAATATTCAGTCCCAAACAGATAGCACGAGATAATAACACTAAGATGCAAGAGGCTTCGGGATGTTAAAACGAATGCTGAGACTTCAGAAGGAATCTGAAACACACAACTAAACCGAAAGAAAGACATGATGACACTTAGACGCAAAGGGCCAAGCCAATGGTAGTGGATTAGAACGAGAAGACTTCAGAAGAAATCTAAGACCCAATCCTAGACAGGAATCAACACATAAAAACTCTAGTAGGAAAGGAAATGAAGGGAAGAGAATGGTTTTTGGTTGTTTTGTTTTGATGACAAATCAACCTCGGCGGGTCATTTATTGCTGGTAATACCTTTTTCTTTCAACAATTTATTTTTGTTTTTATATAAGTTTTGTGTCTAGTAATAATTTTTTCTTTTCGAGTATCACGATTCATTGGGATTTGTTTTTAAGAGCAGGGTCCCTAAGTCCTACCATTGTTATTTAACCCATAACTGGAGGGAAGGGATGGATTAATACCTTTCCCAAGGGTACCAGTGCTTAAGTAAATGCAGGGTACTCAACTGGAATTCGAACTCGGCTCACCGATTTCTCTTTGCGAGCCGATATCCACTGCACCACAACGCACATCCGTCACAGCACCTAGTATTCCCAAGCGGTCACATCTAAGTACTGACCAGGCTCAACGTTGCTTAACTTCGGTGATTGCGCCAGAACCGATGTATTCCACGTGATAGGCCGTAAGGCGGAAGAGAATGAGAAGAATTCAGAACAAAACTGAAACACAATCCTAAACAGTTAGAAAACCATAAAGACATGAAGACGCATGAGTGTACTGTAAGTGAAAGACAACTAGCAGACTTCTGAAGGAATCTGAAACCCAATCCTAAGCATGAAGCAAGAGATAATGATGCTAAGATACGAGGGGCTATGGTGAGTGACAGAGCACAATAAGAAAGCAGAAGAAACATGAAACCCAATTCTAAAGTGTTTCAGCTTAATTTTTTTTTAACGGCATATCAACATCTGCGGGTTATTGTGATGAGATTTACTTTTTTGGACGATAATGAAGTCTTCCTATTATTATAAATACCGGGAGAATATGCCTCTCGGTGTTGAGTTGGGTTAAGTCACCCCCGGTCTAACACTTGGCAGTGTAACACTCTTTATATTTGTTCTTTCGTTAAATATATGTTTCACTAATTCACGAGTTCTTCCGGATCTATTCTGGGTCCACAACTCTTGTAAAAACAGATGACATTGCACATCCGGAGAAAGTAGGTTTATTCAAAAACATTTCATTAACCAGTAACCCTGTTTCACAAAGGATTGATGATTTTTTTAAAATCTCACATCGCCCCAAGCAAGGCGTTTTACTACCAATGTTTTCCCGAGGGTTACATAGGAAGAAAGTTATGAGAAAGAGTGACAGGTTATAGGGGGTGTCAGGAAGAGGGTAAGAGAAGGATGAGAATACTGAAGAGAGTGGAGTGGACGAAGAAAGGAGCATGAGAGAGAGGATGCAGTTAAGTGAGGTAGGAGATTACTATTGATATTACATTTGAATTCTTGAAAATTGTAGCTGTCAGGAAAGCAAGTATATGTAAGTGAATTCCACAAGTGGTTACATAAGAGAGTTTAAGTATTAGACAGAAGAAGAGTGAAGAGAAAGAGGACAAGCTACAGGGAGTGAAAGACAAAGGGCAAGAGAAGGATGTGAACACAGAAGTGAAGACAGTTACGATGGCAGAGAGAAAGGAAAAGAACAAGATACACGGGGTGATGTAGAAAGAGTGAAGAGAAAAACGAACCAACTACAGGGCGTGAAAGAGAAAGGGCAAGAGAAGGATGGGAACACAGGAGTGAAGACAGTCGCGAAGGTAGAGAGAAAGGAAAAGAACAAGATACACGGGGTGATGTAGAAAGGGCCGGAGTTAAGTGGATAAGTGATGGCATTTAAACTCCTGGAGGTTGTAGCCGTCAGGAAAGCAAGTGTATGGAAGGGAGTTCTACAGGCGGGAAGTGCGAGAAAAGAAGCTGTTGGAATAGAATTGTCGGCTGCAATCCTACAATGAAGGTGATTTCGTAAAGCATCGTCTTGTTGTTATGGGACCTACCCTTTTTGGACTATAATAGACTCTTCCTATTATTATGAATACCGGGAGATGATGCCTCTCGGCGTCGAATTGAGTTAAGTCATCCCGGTCTCATATTTAGTAGTCCGACTGACGAGTGACACTTTGTATTTGTTCTTTCGTTAAATATATATATATATTTCACTAATACTTGAATTCGAGTTTTCTTCCGGATCTATTCGGGGTCCAAAACAGTTATTTAATGTCAAAAAAGTGGTGTTTTAAGGGGCTTTTTTAGAATGTTCGGTTATAGTGAAAAGTTTGATTTAGTCAGATTTTAATGGTTTATTTTTGTTTTTATTCTTCTTTATTTTAGAAATCTGAAAATGTTTTCTAGTTTTGTATTCAAAAATATTTTGATGAGAATAATTTTTTTTCCTTCAAACATTTGTTATGGTAATTTTTTTTTCTTCAAAAATGTATTATTGCTAATATTTTTCTTTCAAAAATGTATATATTTCTTTAAAAGTTTATTTTTATACTTTCATATACTTTCGGAGACAACTATTTGCCCATAGCTGGGACCCTAACAGGTAGTAACACTCCGGGTCAGAGTGGACATGGGAACAACAGCAATTAAGAGGTGGTTCCATACTCCTCAAAACCTCCCAATTATAGGCCTTGCTGCCGGATGCAATTTACCATCATGCCAAGGACCCATTTCTGAAGAGGAAGCAGGAGATAATGACACTAAGTTGCAAGGAGGAGACTTTTTTTAATCGTTTCACTCCAAGCAAGGCGGTAACGCCACTGGTGCGCAGGGGGCTACATAAGAGAAAAAGATTAGATAGGAGAAAAGTAAAGAGAAAGACGAACCAGTTACAGGAAGTGTCAGAGAAGGGAGCAAGAGAAGGATGGAAATACAGGTGTAGAAAGGAAAATATATACAGGGTGATGTAGAAAGAACTAGAGTCAACTGGTTAAGAGATGGGCATTGACATTGCATTTAAATTCCTGGAGTTTGTAGCCGTCAGGAAATCAAGAATATGGAAGCGGGAAGTGCGAGAAAAGAGGTTGATGGAGTAGAATTGTCGTCTGCATTTGGTTGATTTAAGTGTGAATGGATGGGACCCAGTTGCCAGTCTGGTTGCACGATTAAACTCATGTGGCAGGGGTACCTTTTGCAGAGGCACCAGTGACTTAATTTCGTTGGAGCAGAAGCCATGAAAATATATATAGAACAGACAGAGGGAAGCCACATCCCGCCGGGAAAAAGTGGCTGGAGTCGAAGCGCCAACTCGGTACCTATCACAATATTGATTCTCCTTCGGAGCCTATCGAGAACATTGAGATGAACCTCGGGGGCGCCTGACCATATATGACAGCAGCATTCCATGCACGGCCTTATGGTTGATTTGTATATGTGTAAGATGGATTCAGGCGGAAAAAAACTTCCTGGCCCGACACAGTGACCCAACCTTCCTAGCAATAAGAGCCTTTAGTGAGCGACCGCCTGTCTTATGCGACCAGCCTTTGATGGCAGTTGACGTGGTCGCATACGACAGATTACCCTGTATCTGACCAGATATAACAACAGTATTCCATGCACGAACGTATGGTTGATTTGTATATGTGCAAGATGGATTCAGACGTAAAAATCATCCTGGTTCGACACAGTGATCCAACCTTCCTAGCAGTGGATTTAGTTATTGACTCAATGTAAGGGTTCCACTTGAGATCGGAAGATAGGGTAAGACCGAGGAGGCGCAATGTATTGCTCTCAGGGAGATTCGCCTGGTCCATGCTTATCAGAGGCAGAAGGGGTCGCCTCTGATGATTGGCAGACAGTAGCTTTGTCTTAGACGCTCTGAAATTTACTTCTTTCTACCACTGAGTAGAGATCTCTCTAAAGATCAGCAGCGAGGTTATGTTTGTCCGTCTCGTAGATGCCTCCTTCGCACTTGATCACGTCTGGGAGATCATTTATGAAAACAAGGAAGAGCGTCGAGCCTAGGAGAGAGCCCTAAGAGGCATCATTTATGAAGGAAGAGCGTCGAGCCTAGGATAGAGCCCTAAGGGGCATCATTTATGAAGGAAGAGCGTCGAGCCTAGGATAGAGCCCTAAGGGGCATCAGTGTTTATGCAGCAGGATATGGAGGCATGTCAGAAGGAATATTAAACCGAAACCAAAACAGAAAGCAAGAGCTATTGACACGAAAACGCAAGGCACTCCTGGGAATCAAAGAGAACCAGAAGGCTTCAGAAGTAACCAGAACCCAATGCTAAACAGGAAGCAAGTGATAAACATCTACTCCTGTTCAAAAGAGTCTGAATGTCTGCGAAGTGTACGAAGGTTGAACCTATTTATTATGGCCGAAATGTGATTCTACAGAAGGATGCTACGGATATCGTGGACTGAGCATGCAAGCAACGATGAGGTGTTGGAAAGAATGGCAACAAACAACTAAGCATCAGGAAGAGACAACTAAAGTTCCTGGGACACGCAATGAGGAAGGAGAGCCTGGCGAACCTGATACTGACTGGCCAGATAGAAGGAAATTGCGAGGTGTAACAGGAGCAACATACTAAGAGCCACAAGGGATAGGGAGACGTGGAGAACCATGATCACCTACGTCCTGAAGGGACAGTGCACATATAAGAATATATATGCCAGCTCTTTATAAGAAATTATAATGTGGATGTAAAGTGGGGGATCAAATCTATATTGTAATGATTATATAAACTGATCTCTCATTTTATGGCCAAGCTAGATTCTATACATTTACATTCTTTTTTTTGTTCATTTGATCTTTAGTATTAGTTTCATCGAAAATGAGGACAAAACTTGAAGCGGCCGAAATGTGGTTCTACAGAAGGATGCTGCGGATATTGTGGACTGAGCATGCAAGCAACGATGAGGTGTTGGAAATGGTGGCAACAAAGAGGAAATTGATACTGAGCATCAAGAAGAGACAACTGAAGTTCCTGGGACACGCAATGAGGAAGGAGAGCATGGAGAACCTGATACTGACTGGCCAGATAGAATGAA
The DNA here is from genome assembly GCA_037127315.1 of Ascarosepion bandense. Lineage (NCBI taxonomy): Eukaryota > Metazoa > Mollusca > Cephalopoda > Sepiida > Sepiidae > Ascarosepion > Ascarosepion bandense. Next base: position 1,293,803 of record JBBBDQ010001743.1, on the reverse strand, counting down.
AGAGAGACAAAGGAAGGCAGCGGATAACATATTTGCAGGGTGTGATCAGGTGGATGACGGAACGGGAGTTGCCAGGAGTAACAGGAGCAAGCATACTAAGAGCCACAAGGGATAGGGAGACCTGGAAAACCATGATTGCCTACGACCTGAAGGGACAGGGCACATAGAAGAATATATATGCCAGCTCTTTATAAGAAATTATAATGTGGATATAGAGTGGGGGATCAAATCTATATTATAATCATTATATAAACTGATCCCACATTTTGTGGCCATGCTAGTTTCTATACATTTATATTCTAGATTTATGGTCTTGAGCTAGTGGATGGCAGAACGTGGTTTGGGTGGTGTAACAGGATAGGGCAGAAGAAGAAGAAAGGAAGAAATAGCTTCTTCTATGTGCCTTGTTCTTTCAGTATGTAGGCGATCATGTTCTTCCGCGTCTTCCTATTCCTGGTGGCTCTGAGCACGCTTTCTCCTATTACACTACGCAACCCCTGTTCTGTCATCAAACTGCTCAAACCCTTTAAATATGTTATCCCCTGCTTTCCTCTGTCTCTTTTTCCCTCTATCTGGCCTGTAACTATCAGGTTCTCCAAATCCTACTTCCTCATTGCATGTCCCGGGTACTGTCTCTTCCTGATTCTCTGTATTAATTTACTTTTCGTTTTCATCCTGTCCAAAATCTCATCATTGCTCTCATGCTCGATCCATGATATTCGCAGCATCCTTCTGTAGAATCACATTTCAGTTGCTTCCAGTTTTTCCTTTATCTTTGAGGACCTTGTCCAGCATTCACTGCCATATTAAAAAAAAATTTTTTTTCTAACAAAATTAGAAAATTAGGAATAAAAATGTAAAAGTTGCTTTAAATGTTTAAGGAATGACTTGCAAAACAGGCTGTTGAATTTTATAAACGTCTTGAAGAGACTTGAATCAGAATCAAAGTGTGGTTTCTGTCGTTTTCCATATAAGGGAAATAATCCAAAACACTTGTTAATTTCGATAGGCAATGTAATCATCATTTCTTAAATAAAAAAAGGGCGACAGTTCTTTAAAAGTTTTTTAAAAATATTTTAAAAACTTTATGAATTATTATAATAATAAAAAAATAAAAACAATTCTTTTAAAATTTTATTAGTAAACGAACAATTTTTTTTACTACAATCTCCTTAATTATTATTATTTATTCCAGCTTATCAAATTAAATTATATTAGAGTTTTATTGCATTTTTTATTTTACTCTTCGGAGCAGGTTTTCTGACAGTGCCGAAAAATTTAAAATAAAAAAAATAGATGATTTTTATTTCCCGATGAATTCGGCGTTTACCTAATAAAAACATTTGCAGCCAATTAAAATTTATTAAAAAGAATTTCACCAAGATTTTTAAAAAATAAGAATTTCAAAAATAATTTCATTAATTTCTGAATGAGTACTGAAAGTTTCATTAAAATCCGACAATTATTTGATTTTTGCGAGAATTTCTAAATTAATGTGTTTGTCACCGAAAAAAAGTGGGTGATGTAATCATTACGTTTTCCAATGTAAAACAGTCGTAATGTTTTTTTAGCAACGAACTCAAATCAAAATCAACGTTGGCCACATAAAAAAGGGCGTCACGTAAAATTACCAGTATATGGTCGATCATATCTCGAAAAGTGAAATGATAAGTGGGGGATCAGTTTATTACTTCATAACAATATAAAACCGATCCCCAACTTTATGACCAGTATGCCTTAATCATGTTTCCAATTATTATATTCAGTTAAGTCACATACGTGATACATGCAATGGGCGATCATGTCTCGAAAAGTGACATGATAAGTGGGGGATCAGTTTATTACTTCATAACAATATAAAACCGATCCCCAACTTTATGACCAGCATGCCTTAATCATGTTTCCAATTATTATATTCAGTTAAGTGACATACGTGATACATGCTATGGGCGATCATGTCTCGAAGAGTGACATGATAAGTGGGGGATCAGTTTATTACTTCATAACAATATAAAACCGATCCCCAACTTTATGACCAGTATGCCTTAATCATGTTTCCAATTATTATATTCAGTTAAGTGACATACGTGATACATGCTATTGGCGATCATGTCTCGAAAAGTGACATGATAAGTGGGGGATCAGTTTATTACTTCATAACAATATAAAACCGATCCCCAACTTTATGACCAGTATGCCTTAATCATGTTTCCAATTATTATATTCAGTTAAGTGACATACGTGATACATGCTATTGGCGATCATGTCTCGAAAAGTGACATGATAAGTGGGGGATCAGTTTATTACTTCATGACAATATAAAACCGATCCCCATCTTTATGACCAGTATGCCTTAATCATGTTTCCAATTATTATATTCAGTTAAGTGACATACGTGATACATGCTATGGGCGATCATGTCTCGAAAAGTGACATGATAAGTGGGGGATCAGTTTATTACTTCATAACAATATAAAACCGATCCCCAACTTTATGACCAGTATGCCTTAATTATGTTTCCAATTATTATATTCAGTTAAGTGCCATACGTGATACACACTTTGGACAATCATGTCTCGAAAGATACATGACTAACTTGGCAGAAAATTATCCCGCAGTAGGTTGCCATTATTTTCTGCGGTAGACTGGTTGACAGCCAAGGCTATAGAACCAAATCTGTGCTATTATCAATTTATTACTTCATAACAATAGAAAACTGATCCCCCACTTTATGATCAGTAGAAGTCTTAATCATGATTCCAACTATTAGATTCAGTCAGTCAGTTAAGTGCCATACGTGATACACGCTTTGGGCGATCATGTCTTGAAAGAGACTTGACTGACTGGGTAGAAGATAATCCCGCAGAAGGTTACCATTGCTTTCTGAGGTAGACTGGTTGCCAGCCAAGGCTATATAACCCAATCTGTCCTGTTATTTGATCCATAGCTAGAGGGAGAAGAGATGTTTCATATTATTACGTAGTAATTAGTGGGGGATCAGTTTATTACTTCAGAACAATAGAAAAAAAACAATCCCCCATTTTATTACTAGTTGAAGCCTTAATCATGATTCTAACTATTGTATTCAGTCAGTCAGTTAAGTGCCATACGTGATACAAGCTTTGGGTGATCATGTCTCGAAATAGACATAACTGACTTGGCAGAAGTTCACCCTGAAATAGATTGCCATTGCTTTCTGTGGTAGACTGGTTGCCATCCAAGGCTACAGAACCCAATCTGTCTTTTTATTTAACCCATAACTGGAGGGAATAGATGGATTAATACCTTTCCCAAGGGTAATTGTGCGTTAGTGAATGCAAGGAATTCATCTGAAATTTGTCGTTCCGAGTCGATATCCACTGTACTACAACGCATATCCTTCAAGCGTTTTGAGTACAACATAGTTTTATTTATCCATAAGGCTACTTTTGTGTCCCCATACCTTTTTTCGTAAGTTTTACTATTTTAGGGACATTTCCCAATGGCAATTAGCGAAAGAAATCGTTTCAAACTTGGGAATCAATACACAAACAAGTGGGTGAAGAAAAATGCCCTGTTCTAATGACTACTGTAACATTGGTACTTTCATTCATCGACCATCTCTTCGTTGTGAAATGAGTGAGGTTCCGTAAAAAATTTCGTTGGTTGTTTTGTTTTTATGGCACATCAACCTCGGCGGGTCATTTATTGCCAACTAATTTTTTTTATTTATTGCTGGTAATACCTTTTTCTTACAACAATTTATTGTTGTTTTTATATAAGTTTTGTGTCTAGTAATACTTTTTTCTTTTCGAGTATCAAGATTCATTGAGATTTGTTTTTGTTTTCTTAAGGGCAGGGTCCCCAAGTCCTACCCTGTTATTTAACCCATAACTGGAAGGAAGTGAAGGGTTTATAGCTTTCCCAAGTGGGTACCAGTGCGGAAGTGAATGCAGGGTATTCAACTGGAATTTGAACTCGGCTCACCGATTTCTATTTCCGAGCTGACATCCACCGCACCACAACGCACATCACTAAAGGCTTACAGCATCTGTATTCCCAAGCGGTCACCCATCTAAGTACTGACCAGGTTCACCGTTCGCTTAACTGTGGTGATCGAGCGAGAACCGGTGTATTCAACGTGATATGGCCGTAAGCCAAAAAATTTGGAATTCCTAGTAATTCATTCAATACAGGTGAGTTTTGAAAAGCTAAAAGACAGGCATTACCTTTTCATTCCATCTCGAAGGCTGTGATAAGGAAAATATACCCATCTCCAAGCCTTGATATGATATGACACAAGAACTTGGTTTAAAATGGGATGCCCTAAAGTAATCATATAAGCCAACTACAAGAACTATCCTCTCTACGGGGAAGTAGTCGTTGTTGAATTAAAAGAATCGCCAGGTTCCTGCAATTACTTTCACTCAGGAGGCAGGTAATATATAAACCCTTTTCCCCCAATGTTATGAGGAAAGTACCGGTCAAACAATGAAATCAACAGGAAAAAATGAACCTCAGACCTCATTTTGTAATCTCCCCTGAGGCATAAACACGGCAGACAAGAGAAGTGAAATAGAAACACTACACACTGCTGTTTCCAGTGCAAAAGCAGGTAAAAGTTTATCTTGCAAACGAACCGAACTTTTTCCCTGAGAAATGCAAGACTTTTTTGATTCTTGTTGAATACAATGCTCGTTATTTAATTTTTAGGACACGCACTGCAATGTACATGGTCAGGATATCGAAGCCGAGAGCACATAAATACGGCGTAGATGTTCCCCATCTGAACTTTCACGAGAAACTCCTTGTCTGGAATTTGTCCTGACATTTAATGTGGAGCAACTTTCTCAGGAATCTCATATGTAAGGCATGCTGACTATCGATGCTTCACGTTTCATTGGCGTACAGTAGGCAAGGAAGCACCACAAGATATATATACAGTACTGTGCAAAAATATTGGGACAAGAGCTATTTTATCTTTTATTGCGACAATTTACCAATCGCACCTAATGTAATATATATACAGGGGCCCGACAATATTTTTCGGACACTTTGAAAAAAGTACTTCAAGGTGGTTACTAGTGCCAAAAACTTTTGAGATTGTAAGTACGTAGTTGAGGAGTGAAAATCCACTACTAGTGTAATCATTTCTTTTAGTTTGGCTTTGATAATTTTAGTTTTTTGTGATTTTTGTGAAAACTTGCGCGACACTATTTTTCGGACATGACAAAAAGTCCTATTTTATTAAGAGCTAAGTTCATGTATATGTTGCTGTATGCAAATTTTCTGCTTGTACACTTAGCTGTCATCATCAGAATCTATTATATGTTCTATTTTACTGGCAAAACAATTAAGTTTAATGAGGTAAAATGCATTCAAAAGAAGTCGTTTGTTTGGCACGGAAGAAGCGGGATGATGGCCTCAGCATCAGAAGGATCGCCATGGATTTGAAGCTTTCGAAATCAACGGTCGAATACATGCTGAAGACAAACTCCGAGCGGAAAAAGAAGAGAGGACGGAAAATATCAATTGGCAAAAGGACTGAAAGGAGAATAAAGATGACTGTGACACGGCTTTTGACATCTGGAGAAAAAGTTACAGCAAGAAAAGTGAAGGAGAAATGTGAATTGGATGTAAACGTCCGAACAGTACAAAGAACGCTGCATAGGATTGGTTTGAAATGGGCATGCCTCCCAAAACTACCAGACGAACGCGGGCGTCCCTCAAGGTTCTATCCTAGGTCCCACGCTATTTCTGATCTACATTAATGATCTCCCCGACACCATTAGATCCCAAGTTGGCATGTATGCCGACGACACAACAATCTACTCCCGCATCGATCAGAAACCAGGTCTGGACGACAAAGTGAACCTCGCTGCCGCACTGGAAAAGGACCTCCAATCCGTAGTGACCTGGGGTAGGAAATGGTTGGTAAATTTCAATGCCTCCAAAACAAAGCTGTTATCAACTAACCACCATAGACTATCGCATCTACCTCCCATTAGCATGGGACAGGCTAGCCTCCCAGAGAGTAAAATACTACGCCTCCTTGGCCTTACACTCTCGGCGGACCTCAAATGGAATGACTATATTGAATCCATTGCCAAATCTGCTGCTATGAAAGTCGGCTCTCTGTGCAGGGCCCGGAAATTTTTCCCACCTGAAACTATTCTGCACGTATACAAATCTACCATCCGCCCGTGTATTGAATATTGCTGCCATATCTGGTCGGGTGCCCCTGCTGCTCTCCTTGGGCTTCTTGACAAAATACAAAGGAGGATCTGTAACGTGGTTGATACTGACTTGGCAGACCGGCTGCAGCCGCTCTCACACCGGCGTGATGTAGCTTCCCTGTGCCTCTTCTACAAGTACTTTCATGGCTTCTGCTCCGATGAGCTTAGATCACTGGTGCCGCCCAAGCACGAATTTACACGAGATACTAGATTAGCAACTAGGTCCCACCCTTTTACAGTTAAACAAATAAGATGTGACCGTAAATTCTACTCCAACAGCTTCTTTTCTCGCGCTTCCCGCCTGTGGAACTCCCTTCCACAAGTCTGCTTTCCCGACAGTTACAATCTCCAGGTGTTTAAATGTAGGGTCAATAGACACCTCCTATCACACTAACTCCCAACTATTCTCACAACACTCTCATCTACCCAACCCTCATTCTCGGTATCCTCACCCGCCTATCACCCACCCTCTGTTATTTCCTATATTTAACCAGCCTTTCTCCACTCTACGTAGCCCCCTGCACAGTAGTGGCAGTGACATGCCTTGCTCGGGGTGAAACGCTTATAAAAAAAAAAAATAAAAAAAAAGTATGCAAAGGCTAAGAAAAAAATTACACTAACAAAGAAACACAAAGGAGCAAGACTGGAGTGTGCTAAAAGGTGGTTAACAAAGCATGTTGACTTTAAGAAGGTTATATTTTATGAGAAGCGTTTCAAGTTTGATGGGCCCGATGGATGGTCGAGAAGGGGTGAGCCTGCGGTACTGAACAAACGACAGATGGGAGGTGGAGGAGTTATGGTTTGGGGTATGATCTTTGCTAATGGAAATATATGGTTGGAGTGGCTGAAAGGACGACAGAACAGCGAAAGCTACAAACAGTTGCTGGACGAGAAAGCCCTACCAAGGATAAGAAGAGAGATAGGGAATGATTTCGTTCTACAGCAAGACAATTGCAGCACCCATGTGTCAAAACTCATGAAAGAATGGATGGCTAAAGTGAATATGACTACTTTGGAATGGCCTGCAAAAAGCTCAGATCTAAATTTAATAGAAAATGTTTGGGAAATGCTTGCGCAACTTGTCTATGATGGACCTGAAATAACGAAAGAGGCTCAACTATGGCAACGGATACTAGATGCCAAAAAACAACTAATAGAAACACGTAGAGATGTTATTGTGCATATGTTTGATCGTTATGAAGAGAGATTGATAAAAGTTATTGAGAAGAAAGGTGATATTACAGACTATTAACAGTTTTTCAACAATGTCCGAAAAATAATGTCGCGTATGTTTTGTAAAAAATGATGAAAAATAAATATTTTTCCTTACCTAATCGATTTTCTTCCATTTTTATTACAGGTATTGTCTTTATATGTTTATGCTATTCTACTGAAGGAATTTCGCCACTCTATGGTACTCGGAAAGTCGAATACTAAAGTGTCCGAAAAATATTCTCGGGCCCCTGTATATATTACATTAGCTGCGATTGGTAAATACCGCAATTATTTTATTATTTCAAAATAAAATAATGTTTAACAAAATAATTGTTTATTTTCTGGCGAGAAAATAAACAATTTAACTAAAGTAATTTTATTTGATTTACTTAACACATGCTTTAACAAGAAAAATATTTTTTACAAAATAAATTTAATATAATAGCCTTTTGCTTTGATCACAGCCTTCATTCTGTCAGGCATTGACATCACAAGCTTTTTCAATGTATCTATAGGTATCTCCTGCCAAGCAGCTTGTATTTGTTACCAAAGTGTGTCTTGCGAAGTGACATTAGATTTATCACTTCGAGAGGGGAATAAGAAAAAAGTCAGGCATATCCAAGGATAATAGAATAATGTGTAGTTTCAAAATAACTTGTTTAATAGAAAATAGGAAAAATTAAATATAACTTTTTAATACATTTCTCTTACATCTAGTTTTAAATAATATGTATTGGTTAGCAATTTACTTGGCTTTTCACTCTGTATTTGAATTTCAGTGAGCTCTTTTTTTTATATCCCATAGATGTTCAATAGGATTGAGATCAGGGCTTTGTGGGGGCCAATTCAAATTCCGAAGCCTTCCTTCCTCTTCTTTTTTAGTTAAATAATTCTTACAAAGGTTTGGCTTTTCACCCCGTATTTGAATTTCGGTGAGGTTTCTTATGAAAATCACCCCTGTCCTAATACATTTGCACACTACTGATAGTGTGCAAAAGTGTTAGGACAGGGGTAATTTTAGACTTTATTTTGATGCCTCATAAAAGATAAAATGGTTGTTGTCCTAATAGTTTTGCACAGTACTTTATTTATACAGAGAAAACCAGGAAAGAGAGAATTACAACAGTTAATGTAACTATTATAATAATGTAAGCACATTTCATTTTCCTTCTCGCTCGTAACCAACTACCATGAAGAAATAAATGTTTTCCTGTAATTAATGCAGAAAGAGATATAAACTTCTGCTTAGAAATGTTACTTTGCGTTAAACTTTGTTCACTTTTCTGTCTTTTATTTTCCTTAAATCACACAAGAAAGGACTAGAAATAAACAGAAAGAAAACCGAATGCATAGTCATCAGCAAAAAGAACAGCCCAATATGCCAAATACAGGTTAGGGACACTAAAATCAAGCAGGTACAACAATTTACAGCAAGACTATTCTGAGAACCGTAAAAGTTATGCCACGACTTGTCACCGGAGGCCACAATTTAAACAAACTAAAGTACGCAGATGATACAGTGCCGATAGCAGACACAGAAAGGAATCGACAAGACGAAGAGAGAGATAAGAACGGACAACAAATAAACTGCACGAAAACCGAATGCATAGTTGTCAGCAAAAAGGGCCGCCCAATATGCCAAATACAGGTGGGAGATACTAGAATCAAGCAGGTACAAAAATTTAAATAACTGGGAAGTGTTCTAACAGAAGACCGAAAGTGCGACTCTGAGATTCGAAGGCGAATTGGAACGGCGAAAGAAGGATTTCAGAAGTTGAGCAAAGTATTAAGAAACAGGACAATTTCACTAGAAACAAAGAAGAGAGTACTGGATTGCTATGTGATGTCAGTTCTTCAATATGGCAGTGAATGCTGGACAATATCATCAAAGATAAAGGAAAAACTTGAAACAACTAAAATCCGGTTCTACAGAAGCATACTGGGTATAAAGTGGGGTATCAATTCCATATTACAATCAATATATAAACTGACCCCTCATTTTGTGGTCACACCTGTTTTTATACATTTATATTCCTGAGATCCAAAAGCACAAGGAAGCATTCCAGAAGTTGATCAAAGTATTAAGAAACAGGATAATTTCGCTAGAAACAAAGAAGAGAGTACTGGATTGCTATATGTTGTCCGTTCTTCAATATGGCAGTGAATGTTGGGCAATAAGCAAATGCAAGGAATTCAACTGGAATTTGAACTCGGCACCCCGATTTGTCGTTCCGAGTCGATATTCACTGCACCACAACGTACATTGATGGAATCGGGACTTAATTGCTAGAATAGTAGAATTTTCTTGACTAAGATTAGAGAATGTTATGAGTATCTTGACTCGGTTGAATTGTATATGCATGTATCCTGATTCATTTGGGGAACTTTGTTGAATCACTTGGTAGCTCTGGGGGTGGATTTCTGTGTGTCCTTACTCAGCTTGCAGTACTGTATGATTGTTCTTAGTCTATCTGACTATCCTGACGCAGGTAGTAGAATTGTATGTATCCGGACTCCGATGGTAAAATTTATAAGAAATGTGTTAGAACTCTGAATCGATTTAAAGAATTGAATGTGTGCTATGACTTAGGTGGCGGGAATTTCCGAAGACAATTTACCAAAAATACAATTTCAACTTTCTTTTTTCAGAATATTGCAGGCGAGTTAACATGCGTAGAGTTAGCCGAGTTCAGGGACGGTGGGAGGGGGTTTAACTGACCGGTATTCAAAGAACAACTATCCCAAAATTCTTAAGTACAATGGCATCACTAAGAAAATAAATAAAACGTTAAATCAATTTTTATCCAAACGAAACATGAAAGTCAAACAAGTTAGTAACACAAAAAAAAAAAAAATGTTAAACACAGAGAGAAAAAAAAAAGGGGGGGGGGACCGATCTGACAAAACTTACCGTGCAGATAACAAAACTGAAATTTGAGTGAAAAATTTCGGGAGACAATTTACGAAAAATACAATTTCAACTCTCTTTTTTCTGAATATTGCAGGTGAGTGAACTGCCTGTTTGATTGTCTAGAGCGGGGGTGGAAGTGAGAGAGAAAGAGAGACAACTGGGCATGCGTAAAAATAGCCGTGTTGGGAGACAGAGGAGGAGGGGGGTTAACTGACCGATATTCAAAGAACAACTGACCCTAAACTCTTAGGTAGAACGGCATTGCTAAGAAAAAAAATAAAACCTCAAACTAATGTCACCTTCTGACATTTCCTATATCTAATCACTCTCTCACCAACTACCCTTATATAACCCCCTGCGCGATAGTGGCAGTGGAATGCCTTGCTTGGGGTGAAATGATAAAAAACAAAAATAAAAAAATAAATATTCTGGATTAATTTGTAGAATTTCATAAGTGTCATTATAGTAATAGATGAGTGTCCCTATTCAACTGGTAGAATTGCATGAATGTCCTGACCCAGGTGGTAAAATTGTATGACTGGCTTGACTCAAGTGGTAGAATTATATGACTATCGCAACTCAGTTCGTTGAATTGTATGAATGTTCCGACCCAGTGGGTAGAATTGCATGTGTTTCCTCTCCCAGGTGGTAGAATTGTATGAATGTCCCGACGTAGTGGTTAGAACTGTATGAGTTTCATCACAAATTGAAGAATTGTATATGTATCCTGAATCAAGTGGTAGAATTGTATGAATGAATGTACAAAGATTGTTGAATTGTATTTGTGTACTGACCCAGGTGACAAAATTGTATGACTGTCTTGACTCAAGTGGTAGAACTGTATGGGTGTCTGGACATACATTTTAAAAATGTCAGAATTTAGGCGAATGAAATATGTGAGTGTGTCCTTACTCAGCTTGCATAATTTTATCTGTTTTCTGACTCAGTAGAATTGCATGAATGTCCTGAATTAATTGATAGAAATTTATGAACATGCTGTTTCAGGTGGAGAAATTGTGTGAGCGTCCTAAAACAGGTGGTGGAACTGTGAGTGTGTCCTTACTCAGCCTGAAATATTTTATGAGTTTTCTGACTCACATGGCAGTATGAAATGAGTGGGCTAACACAAGTAGTGGAATGTCATTCAATCTCTTTTCTTTCATCAAAGGGATTATTGGCTGATTAATACACAAAAATCTCACCACTTGATGAATACGGTGGTCATTGAATAAATAAGGTGGATGTTTTGTTATAAGGATTTCTGCGAGGGTCTTTCAATAAATAAGGTAAATTTCTCGATATAAGAACTTCTATTAGGGTCATTGAATAAATACGGTGAATTTTCTGTCAAAAGACTTCTTTTTTTTTCTTTTTTTTTTTAATCATATCACCCCAAGCAAGGCGAAAACGCCACTGATGCGCAGGGGGCTACGTAAGAGTGAAAAGATTGAAAAAGAGAAAAACCGGAAACCACATCCTAAACAGGAAACAAGGGATGAGCCTCTTCACCTGTTCAATAGACGTGGGTGGAGTGTGAACCGGGTGATAGTTTAGTCTATCTACTCCAATTGAAAAAAAAATTAAATAAAAAAAAAGAGTGAAAAGATTGGAAAAGAGAAAAACCGGAAACCACATCCTAAACAGGAAACAAGGGATGAGCCTCTTTACCTATTCAATAGACGTGGGTGGAGTGTGAACCGGGCGATAGTTTAGTCTATCTACTCCAATTACCAGGGTCCTTGAATAAATAAGGTGAATTTTTCAGTATAAGGACTTCTCCGAGGGTCATTCAATAAATAAGGTAAATTTCTCGATATAAGAACTTCTATGAGAGTCATTGAATAAATAAGGTGAATTTTCTGTAAAAGGACTTCTGCGAGGGTCATTCAATAAACAAGGTGAATCTTTCGGTATAAGGACTTCTAATATAGATAGAAGCTTACTTTTTTTATTTTTCAACGTAGTCTTCCAGCAGTGTCACACACTTTTCCCATCTGTGTACAAGCTTCCATATTCCCTCAGCCTAAAAATCTTTGGACTGATGTCTCAGCCAATCGCTCACAGCACTTTTCACTTCATCGTCACTTTCAAACTTCATGCCTCTCGTGAACGCTTTCAAGGGACCAAACAGGGGAAAGTCTGAAGGGACAAAGTCTGGGCTGTAAGCGGGAGAGATACTTCTTTGACAAATCGACCCTTTGTGCTCTGCGGTAAGCATCTTTAGCACCCACCGGTAGCGGACCTCCGAGTAGGCAAGGTCATCATGGACAATTTTCTGGGCTGTCCCAACAGTCATCCCTGCACTGTCATCCACTGTCAACCTTCTTACTCTTCATGACTGAATGACGTCATTGACTGATTCGATCAGCTCAGGAGACCTCATTTCTGTAGGACTCGCCTGTCTTCATCCTCAACACTGCTCTGTCCTTCTTTAAACAATTTAGCCCACTTAGAGATATTTTTTGGTTGAAACATGTGGCACAATACACAGTTGACATTCTCCTGTGAATTTCAACTGGTTTGCACCCTTCAGCAACCAAAACCTTGATAACTGACCTCTGTTCAATCACGAAGCTTGCTTCTTGGTCGGCCATCTTTGTTTAATCTCCAAAACTCTTAATTTTTTTTTAATCTGCAAAAAATTAAATCCCTTTTGAAAAAGAAGGAAGGGAAAAAAGTAAGGCTATATCTGTATTAGAAGTCCTTATACCAAAAACATTCACCTTATTTATTAAATGACCCTCGTATGCCTTTCTTTAGAACGATAGTGGTGCACAATTTAATCTGCCTAATTCTGTTCTCATTTTGTGTTTTGTTAAGTTTAATAAGCCACGACTACTTGTCTAACGGTATATTATCGATTTCTATTTTTCTTAACATTCCTACACATATATAAGTAAGTCAAACATTCTGTACCCTCCTACAAAAAAAAAATTATTCGACTGAAAAATACTGTTACATTTTTTATATGATGACTTTGACATTACAGATTACTTAATATTAGATTAGTTAAAATCTGCATTGGTTTTATTACTCTAAATAAACAGTAAATACTATCTGTCTGTCCATATATCTGACATTTATCTAACTTGGCTCAGAATAAACGTCAGCCAGTTAAGTGCCATACGTGAAACATGCTTGGGCGATCATGTCTCGAAAGAGACATGACTGACTGGGCAGAAGATTATCCCGTAGTAGGTTGAAATTACTGTCTGCGGTAGACTGGTTGCCGACCAAGGCTATAGAACCCAATCTGTCCTGTTATTTGACTCATAGCTAGAAGTATAAGAGATGTATTATATTATTAGGTAGTAATTAGTGGGGGATCAGTTTATTACTTCATAACAATAGAAAACCGATCCCCCATTTTATGACCAGTAGAAACCTTAATCATGATTCCAACTATTAAATTCAGTCAGTTAAGTGCCATACGTGATACACGCTTGGGCGATCATCTCTCGAAAGAGACATGACTTACTGGGCAGAAGATTATCCCGCAGTAGGTTGCTATTACTTTCTGCGGTAGACTGGTTGCCTGCCAAAGCTATAGAACCCAATCTGTCCTGTTATTTAACCCATACCTGGAAGGAATAGACGGATTAATACCTTTCCCAAGGGTATTTGCATGCAATGAATTCAAGTGGAATTTGAACTCGGCTCCCCGATTTCTCGTTCCGAGCCGATATCCACTGCCTCACAACGCACAGAATAAACGTATGATACCTTTTAGGAAGCATGATGATACCGGGGCTGAAAATAAATCATATTTCTGGTGCCTGAACATTTCATTTTGAGGTTTTTGTTCGGATAAAAAGGGAACTTCTAAAAATTCAATTTTTAAAAAACTTAAAACAAAACAGTGATTTTGAATTTTTTAAGAATTATGTTGAGTTTAAAGTAACACAAAACCTTTGAATTTTTTGAATTCTTGTTTTTTATTCAGTTTAAAATATTTCCAAAACTTCGAGAATTGCAGAAATCAATTTTATTTCTTAAAACTGGGAAGAAATCAGCTTTAAATGAGAGGTTTCATGACGTGAGCTTTGGAAGTTCTGCAGAGTTTGTAATTTGAGGAATTTAATTTTCGCCCTGAATAGGAATTTCGGCCCAAATCGGACATTCGGCTCAAATCAGACTTTCGGCCCAAATCGAACATTCGTCCAAATCAGACATTCGGCCCAAATCGAACATTCGTCCAAATCAGACATTCGGCCCAAATTGAACTTTCGGCCCAAATTAGACTTTCGGCCCAAATCAAATTTTCGGCCCAAATCGGATTTTCGGTCCAAATCGGACATTCAGCCCACATTGAACTTTCGGTCCAAATTAGACTTTCGGCCCAAATCAAATTTTCGGTCCAAATCGGACATTTGGTCCAAATCGGATATTCGGCCCAAATTGAACTTTCGGCCCAAATTAGATTTTCGGCTCAAATCAAATTTTCGGCCTAAATCGGACATTCGGCACAAATCAGACTTTCGGTTCAAATCGGACCTTCGGCCCAAATCAGATTTTCGGTCCAAATCGGACTTTCGGCCCAAATCGGACTTTTGACCCAAATTGAGTTATCGCTCGAATAAGGGATTTTTTTTAATCGGCTCACTTCAAACAAGCCATTACTGTTACTCATGCACATGGGGCTACATGAGAGGAAACAAGATACAATGGTGTGTCGGAGAATGGATAAAAGATGGATGGGGATGCTGATGTGAAGAGGGTTACGTGAGATTAGAGAAAAAAACGAAGAAAAGCAAGATACAGGTTTGCGGAGGAAGGGATATGAGAAAGACGGGAATCAAAGAGATAAAAGATAGCTTAAAATGGAGGTTTAATTTTCCGTGGATTGACTTTAGCAATTCAAAGACATTTCTTCAAAATTATCATTGATGTTTTCTAAACAGAGGTCCCTTTAATTTAAGACTGGGGGCCCAATTAGCCATCCAGATGAGCGAGCGTAAGAGTCCTCACTGAGTGTGGTTTTTAAGCTAGCTGAAATTAAATCGAGATCTTATCCAGAGTAGGATTTATGAATTAAAAAAAAAAGCTCTTAAGCAAAGGAAGTAGCCACAAATATTCATACTGTCTAGAGAAAGTATGGTTTAAGTAAGAATAGTAGCATTCTGGGCGTAATATTTGAGTGCCATTTGAGTAATATTCGGACTAATTACTTTGGCGACTATTGCAATCTAACCCCCTCATCTCTGTGTTGAAGTTCTGTCTTGTCTGTTATCTAAACTTATTTATAAAGGGAACTTTTTCTGTGTGTGTGTCTGTGTGTGTATCCGTTACCTATAGACTCCGAAAGGGCTGAACCGATTTTCTTGAAAATATACACAGTTGTACAATAAGCGTCTGCGGGTGTTCTTAGCTAGGATTTGTGTCGAGGTACCCTCGATAAATATCAAAAATCGATAATCGAAAAAATCGGGTTATAGAAGGAGTGGTCTGATTTTAATCAAGTTTGATACACTCATAGTCAAAGACATAAGAAACGATATTCAGAAGTTTCAAGTTTGCAGTTCTTATAATACTGCAGAAAATTGATTATATATATATATATATATATATATATATATATATATATATAAAAGGCAAGATGTTTGTGTGTGTCTGTTTATCTGTCTGTATATCCTTTATAGAAATCCACAATTTTTATCCGATTCTCACCAAACGTCACAAATATTCTTTAGGCTGAGTCTGAGCTCAGGATCATGGATTAGTTTTAAAGCTTTCATTACACCCGAGCAACGCCGGGCTATACTGCTAGTATATATATATATATATATATATATATATATATATATATATATATATATATACTAGGTGCGATTGGTAAATTGTCGCAATTAATTTATTATTTCAAATATTCTTTATGCTGAGTCTGAGCTCTAGGATCATGGATTAGTTTTAAAGCTTTCATTACACCCGAGCAACGCCGGGCTATACTGCTAGTATATATATATATATATATATATATATATATATATATGTATGCTAGGTGCGATTGGTAAATTGTCGCAATTAATTTATTATTTCAAATATTCTTTAGGCTGAGTCTGAGCTCCAGGATCATGGATTAGTTTTAAAGCTTTCATTACACCCGAGCAACGCCGGGCTATACTGCTAGTATATATATATATATATATATATATATATATATATATGTATGCTAGGTGCGATTGGTAAATTGTCGCAATTAATTTATTATTTCAAATATTCTTTAGGCTGAGTCTGAGCTCCAGGATCATGGATTAGTTTTAACGCTTTCATTACACCCGAGCAACACCGGGCTATACTGCTAGTTGTAAATAATCTACTGTTCTGTGTATATCCGTTTAGCACCGGATATTGAGTTGAATAATACCGCAGAACACTTTCTCTGTGTATCGTATCCACCATGGCGATACAACAATAAGAATCAAGTTTTGAAATTATTATAACATCGTCATCATTCATACCCGATCATAAACATGATCGGGTATGAATTAGTACACAGTATATTAGTATCTTATTGCTAAACTATTTCCTTACAGCATTTAGTCAGTCTTCGAAAATATAGTAACTACGCGACATACACGTATGTAAGCCTATTTTCATGTATCTTCTTCTTCTATGTGCCCTATCCTTTCAGGCCGTAGGCGTTCATGGTTCTCCACATCTCCCTATCCCTTGTGGCTCCTAGTATGTTTGTTCCCGTTACTCCTGTCAACCCCCGTTCCGTCAACCACCTGATCAGGCCCTGCAAATATGTTATCCGCTGCCTTCCTCTGTCTCTCCTTCCTTCCATCTGACCAGTCAGTATCAGGTTCTCCAGGCTCTCCTTCCTCATTGCGTGTCCCAGGAACTTCAGTTGTCTCTTCCTGATGCTCAGCATCAATTTCCTTTTTGTCGCCATTCTTTCCAACACTTCATCGTTGCTTGCATGCTCAGTCCATGATATCTGCAGCATCCTTCTGTAGAACCACATTTCCGCTGCTTCAGGTTTTGTCCTCATTTTCGATGATATTGTCCAGCATTCACAGCCGTATTGAAGAACTGACATCACGTAGCAGTCCAACACTCTTTTCTTTGTTTCCAGTGAGATTTTCCTGTGTGTTAGTATTTTGCTCAGCTTCTGGAACGCATCCTTTGCCATGCCAATTAGTGGGCGAGAAGTGAGAACTAAAATTCTATATCAAGCAGTGAGCGTGTAATGGCTGCTGCTGATGAAATATCTTGCAGACAGCTCTATATAAAGACAAATATTTATAGAATTTTCGTCTTTTTCCCTATCAATTTATATGGAGGCATATATATATATATACTAAAAAAATACTAAAAAGTTGTAAGTTTAAAAATGTATTTTTTCGACATTATTTCTTTCTTTCTATTATTATATATATATATTTGATATTTCTACCGTAAACAAACCATTTGTTGACATTACGATACATTTCAGAGCAGATATGGTTTGTTTACGGTAGATCGAAAATTGTGTTATATAAGCATGATAAAAACCTCGCCTGATTAAGAGGCTATTCATGGTCGAGTGGTTAAGACAGTACCAGATCAAATGGTAGCTTCCCCTATGTAAATAGCGGTCGCAGGTTCGAATCCTGCTGGATAGCACACATTTTCGTAATATAAATTTATCGTGAAATAATCAGGCCGGTAGATATAAATATAAAATACTGTTTAATTAAAAACAGAATATCTACTTAAATACGAGTAACGGTAAAAATAATCTTCAAAATAATTCATTACATATATATATATATATGTGTGTGTGTAAGTCTATATACAAATTAACATCATTTTCAATGTCATTCCTTATCAGTATATTTAACATCAATGTGCGTTTATGCTGTAAAATTCTTCCTGCCAAATTCCATTCATTAATCGCCATTTTTTGCCTTTTATATCCTTTAATTTTATCCTTAATTTCCTTCATCGTTTCCATTTTTCCTTTTCTCTTTCAATATCTCTTTTTTCTCTTTTCTACTAGTTGCTTGTTTATTTATAAGTAGACATCCTAATCTTGTTCTCATCTTCAGAACAGTCTTTTTGATTCGAGTTAAACAACAAAAACAATGGCGCCGAGTCATCACCCGGAAGCCGCGACTTCTCAAACAACCAATCAGAAATCAGAAACCAACAGCAATACCACATACGCATGCGCAAACAAACAAAGCTAATCAACAATAATATTTTATCTCAACGTCATGAGATGCCACACCGAATTCGTATCTAGCGTTTGATCTTTTCATTTACGACATCAAAGGATTGTATGCGATACTTGCTAATAAGCCTCGTTTTTAACGCCAGATGTGTAAAAACTGGGAAAAAGAAAGAGAATTAAAAATGGATAAAACAATTTTCGGACTTGCCTCCCATTTTTTATTTTTTTCAAATTTGAGCAAACGTCAATATGTCGCGAGATATCATAGCGCAAATAACAACTCCATTTAGCTTAATTATTTTTCTCTTTGTTCTTTCCCCCCATTTCACATGTATCCATTGCACACAATTTTACGCTCGTGTTTATAATTTTTTAAATACACACAGACATACAGAAAAACATACATTAATGTTTTGATAACGAATAATTATATTATCAAACTTATTCATTAATTTTTATTAGCTTTATCTTGGCATTTATGGAACGCTACATTTCTAATTTTGCTATATGCATATTGTAGGCAAATGATACCACAATAAACATGAGTACTATGCCTTCACTAAATAGGCTCACTTGCGCCATCCCTAGATACAGAGCACTATTTTTTACAAATGCAGCAAATTTTAACCGTATATATATATATATATATATATATATATATATATATATAGCATTCTTAAAAAGAAAAACGTTAAAATCAGTTATTAAATATTGCCTGAAGACACCACTCTTGGTAGAAACCCCTAGGTCGCGTAATAACTCGTTTACAAATGAATATATATATATATATATGGTACTACACCGATGGCACGACTAGGGGTTTTATGCGTTACGCAATCATTATTAAACATATGTGCACCTCCACATTTAAATTTATTTATTTACTCACTATATATATATATTATCACAGCTCAGCAGTACAGTTATACAGCCGACTGCTTTTTACCCAGGATTGAAACCCGACCGAATTGGCGTCAGTCGGCGATTCTACCTCTGAGCTTCGGGCGCTCGGTAGAAGGGAGCAGACTTTTTATCGTGTATATTATCATTATACACGCCCAATAACTGAGAGTGTTCTAATTCATTTCTGAATGAACGATGCGTAGATGCTAGAGTAGCTACAGTTTTTCAAAGTCTACCATTCTTCCAGGGTGTGAGAGGGTTAGGGTTAGGGTTATAAATGTATATATATTGTCCTGCACTGATGGCACGAATCGGGGTTTTATGCGTTATGCCATCATTATTAAACATATGTGCACCTCCACATTAAATTTATTGATTTACGTCACTATATATATATATATATATATAAATAATAACTAAATAGACTCTGTAAGCATGTAGGCCGTAAATTTATACTAAAACAAACCTCCAAAAAAAACATTAACAAACAGAACCTAAATCCGTTACAATCCGGTGTACTAAGACGTCGGATAAATGGGGAGAAAAAAAAAGAAACCCGCGGAACAAGAACAAAACATTCAATACTCCGCAGTAAAGAAAAAACCCCAAACGTAAATAAACACAAGAAAAAGTGCTTGATACAAAGTACAAAAGAAAATATACAAAAGTAGAGCAAAGACACACAAAAATCTAGAGTGAGCCAAAACCTACCGCGGTTTCACACTACGGATCGTCATCGTCAGAGCCTCTGCCCTGACGATCCGTAGTGTGAAACCGCGGTAGGTTTTGGCTCACTCTAGATTTTTGTGTATATGTATATATATATATATATATATATATCATACTCTCTCTATTATTTACCCTACTCTCCCACTGGAGCGGGTTGTAACACAAGGTCTTTTTTTAGGTGGGGACCCGGCCGCGTACGGATGGGCACAGACACAATATTTCCCCAGTCCCCTCAAGAGCCGGTTGAGCTGGCTCCTGTGACGAGCACCTGGTTCACCCCTCTGCTGCAATGGTGTGGCGCGGCTGCGTGACATTGTTCCCCGGGACCGGGCATCTATTCCGAGTGATTTTTCTCAGAAGCAACCCTGTCCTCGCGGACGGAGCCAGCACTGAGTCGCAATCTGTCTTCAAGGACAGAGACGTAACTGAGAGATGATTTCGGTACCCACCCGACACAAAAATGTGCCGGGTAAATTTACAGATTATTATTATCATTATTATATAGCTACTCTGGCATTTACGCATCGTTCATTCAGCAATAAATTAGAACACTCTCAGCTATTAGGCGCGTATAATGATAATATACACGCTAAAATTCCTTCTCCTTCTTCCGGGAGCCTTGAGTGAATGCATGTTATTCAACTGGAATTCGAACTCGGCGCACCGATTTCTCTTTCCGAGCCGATATCCACTGCACCACAACGTATATCCGTCACTAAGCGATTACAGCACCTGGTATTCCCAAGCGGTCACCCATCTAAGTACTGACCAGGCTCAACGTTGCTTAACTTCAGTGAGCGAGCGAAAACCGGTGCATTCAACGTGATATGGCCGTAAGCATGCACATCCGTCACTAAACACTTACAGCACCTGGTATTCCCAAGCGGTCACCCATCTAAGTACTGACCAGGCTCAACGTTGCTTAACTTCAGTGAGCGAGCGAAAACCGGTGCATTCAACGTGATATGGCCGTAAGCATGCACATCCGTCACTAAACACTTACAGCACCTGGTATTCCCAAGCGGTCACCCATCTAAGTACTGACCAGGTTCAACGTTGTTTAACTTCAGTATTAGAAGACAGGGAATGAGAAGCACTCAAGAATGGACAAAAAAGAACAGGGTCCATGTAGACAAAAACGGTAATTGGCGTTGCAATTAAATTTTCAAAGATTCTAGGTATCAATACAGTACAAAATCGGGGTGTGAAAGGCGACAGAAGAAAATAACTTCCACTGTAAAAAATGAGACCTAGTTGCCAGTCTAGTAGCACGCGGAATTTCGTGTAGTCGCGGTACCAGGAACAATAAAACTCACCAAACATCTTCATATGCCGGGTCCTTTCAGGTCGTAGGCGTTCATGGACTTCCATTTAGCTCTGTCTCTTGTCGCTCTCAATATTTTATCTATTGTTAGCTCTGAGCCTCGCTCCGCCAACCATTTGCTCAGAGCTAACAAGTACGTCTTGCGCTGCTCTCCCCTGTCTTTTCTTTCATTTATTCGACTTGTGAGTATCAACTTCTACAGGCCCTTCTTCTTCATTACGTGTCCCAGCAATCTCATTTGTTTCTTCCCGATAGTATCAGTTTTCTTCTCATTTGCATCCTTTCCAACACCCCATCGTTGCACACGTGCTCTGTCCATGGTATCCTCAGCATCCTTCTGTAAAACAACATTTCTTCTGCCTCAAGCCCCTTCTTTCATCTTTGATGAGATCGCCCAGCATTCACTTTCATACAGAAGAACAGATATCACAGAGCAATCCAGCACTCTTTTCTTTGTTTCTAATGAGATTTCTGGTTAGCTTCTGAAATGCGTCTTTCGCCATGACAATACGTCTTTGTATCTCCGTGTTAGATTTTCCATCCTTCATCATTGGTCACATGCTCCGTCCCTGGTTTCCACAGCATCCTTCTGTAAAACCACATTTCTGCTGCCCCAAGCTACTTGTTCATCTTTGATGAGTGCGTCCAGCATTCACTTCCATACAGTAGAACACATATCACATAGCAATCTTGCACACTTTTCTTTGTT
Source organism: Ascarosepion bandense (assembly GCA_037127315.1). Classification (NCBI taxonomy): domain Eukaryota; kingdom Metazoa; phylum Mollusca; class Cephalopoda; order Sepiida; family Sepiidae; genus Ascarosepion; species Ascarosepion bandense. The sequence goes on along the minus strand of JBBBDQ010001743.1, from coordinate 1,271,639 downwards.
TTAATGAGATTTTCCTGTCTTTCATTACTCTGGTGAGCTTCTGGAATATGACTTTGGCAATGCCAATGAGTCTTTGGATATCCATGTTACCCTTTCCATCCTTCATCATTCTTCTCTGAACTTTGTCAGAAATCTCGAGATAACCAATAGAAACACCAGCCCATATAGACTAATAATATATACTAATACTAGCAGTATAGCCCGGCGTTGCCCGGGTGTAATGAAAGCTTTAAAGCTAATCTATGGCCCTGAAGCTCAGACTCTTTGGACGTTGGCACGAAAGACTAAAAAGCAATAGTTGTTTCCAGTTAAAGCGAAACCGTAGACTGAAACATAAAATGAATGGATGTAGGTCATATTTCGATTTCCTGGTATCGATATCAAATAAGTTTTTCGTCGTAAATTGAAATTTGAAGGCTAAATAAGTCCTCTGAGTAAATGGTGTCATGGCTGAGACTAAGAACTACAATTATACCTACTTAGAGCCAAACCCGAAGCAAAAACTAAAATAAAAGGGCTGAAAAAATACACACACACACAAAACATCTTACCTTTTATATATATACATTATCGATTTTCTGCACTATTGTAAGAACTGTAACCTTGAAACTTCTGAATATCCTTTCTTATGTCTTTGTCAAGGCGTGTATGAAATTTGATTAAAATCTGACCACTCCTTCTATAACCCGATTTTTTCGATTATCGATTTTCGATATTTATCGGTGGTACCTCGACACAAAACCTAGCTAAGAACACTCGCAGACGCTTACAGTACAACTATGTAAATTTTCAAGAAAATCGTTTCAGCCGTTTCGGAATCTATAGGTAATGGACACACACACACAGACACACACATACACACACACAGACAAAGTACCATTTATAAATAAGTTTAGATATACTAATAGTAGGTGTTATGGAAAACTTGATTAACCGATGCAGAGAACATTTTGCAATAGATTCACCTTTTTTTTAATCATATCACACCGAGCAAGGCGGTAACGCCAGTGATGTGCAGGGGGCTACGTAAGAGTGAAAAGATTGGAAAAGCGAAAGCCGAAACCACATCCTAAACAGGAAACAAGGGATGAGCCTCTTCACCCGATCAATAGACGCGGGTGGAGTGTGAACCGGGCGATAGTTTAGTCTATCTACTCCAATTGAAAAAAAAGTGTATTTTCCAAAAACATGTTGTTGACAAACAAAATAAAATTAGATTTAAAGAAATGAAAAAAGATAACATTGATAACCATCTTGGTGCGACGGTAAACTGCATCCGGCAGCAAGGCCTCTGATTGGTAGGTTGTGAGGAGCATGGAACCACCTCTTAATTACTGTTGTTCGCAGGTCCACCTTGACTCTGAGTAGTAGCAGCTGTTAGGGTCCCAGCTATGGGCAAATAGTTAACCGCCAAACTGGTGTCAAAACACTATGAAATATAAAAATAAACTTTTATAGAAATATATATATGTGAAGATAGACTTTATAGAAAAACATACATTTTTGAAGGAAAAGATTATTACCAGCATTTCATTTTTAATACAAAACTAGAAGATATCTTCAGTTTTCTAAATTACAAAAAATAAAAATGATTTTTTTTCATTAAAATCTGATTAAATCAAGCTTCCTCTCTCGCACTTCCCGCCTGTGGAACTCGCTCCCATATTCTTGCTTTCCTAACGGCTACAACCTCCAGAAATTTAAATGCAATGTCAATACTCATCTACTAACCACTGGACTCTAGCTCTCTCCCCACCCCCGTATAACCTTTCCTTTTTCTCCACCTATGTATCTGTCATCGCACCTGCTTTCTCAGCTTTTATTGTTCCTTTCTAACTAGTTTGTACTCCTTACTCTTTTCTAATTAATCTTTATACATTTATGTATCCCCCTGCACATCAGTGGCGTTTCCGCCTTGCTCGGGGTGAAATGATTAAAAAAAAAAAAATAAAAATAACTGAACATTTAAAAAATACCTTAAAACCCCACCTTTTTGGTATTAAATAGCCAACTGAGGTCGATATGCCATTAAACAAAACTCAAACAAACTTGGTATAAACAAAAAGACAGACAACATTAAATTACTTTATTGTCATCAGAGACACCTAATTATAAATCGGCAGAAACAACCATTTTATTATAACCTTGGTCTGAAAGCACACATACACAAACATATATTCGATCCCAGCTGGAAGCAAGTGAATGTCTAGCCACAATGATAAGCTGTGGTACCGAGAAACAGGCTTGTAAGTGGGTGACTAACATATTATGCTCTCATTCCGACTGAGCTCCCTAGACAGGAAAATTTGAAAAACTGGAACCACTTTTGCGATTTACGCGTTACTCCTTAGTAATGAATTGAGTTCTTCCGGTGACTAGAGCGGGTATACACCGAATATATATCACACGCTAAAATTGCCGTCTTTTCAATTCCATGCGTCGATGGTTTACGGAGTAGCCACCCCAATTGACAACAAATCGGTCGAGTTTCTATCCCGGCTGGAAGCAATAGTTGTCTAGCCACACTGATGAGCTGGGATACAACAAAACAGATGTATGTAGATGACTAATATATATATATATATATATATATATATATATATATAATTCCAAGTGAAGAGGACTCAAGTTTTTTTTTTTATAATTTGAGTGTTCTGGCATTTATCTTATTATAAACAGTCAGTCAGTTAAGTGCCATACGTGATACACGCTTGAGCGATCATGTCTCGAAAGAGACATGACTGACTGGGCAGAAAATTATCCCGTAGTAGCTTGAAATTACTGTCTGCGGTAGACTGGTTGCCGACCAAGGCTATAGAACCCAATCTATCCTGTTACTTGACTCATAGCTAGAAGTATAAGAGATGTATTATATTATTAGGTAGTAATTAGTGGGGGGAGTCAGTTTATTACTTCATAACAATAGAAAACCGATCCCCCATTTTATGACCATTAGAAGCCTTAATCATGATTCCAACTATTAAATTCAGTCAGTCAGTTCAAGTGCCATACGTGATACACGCTTGGGCGATCATGTCTCTTTAGACACATGACTGACTGGGCAGAAGATTATCCCGCAGTAGGTTGCCATTGCTTTCTGCGGTAGACTGGTTGCCGACCAAGGCTATAGAACCCAATCTGTCCTGCTATTTAGCCCATAACTGGAAGGAATAGACGTATTAATACCTTTCCCAAGGGTATTTGCGCGTAAGTGCTCAACCTAAATTAAATAACATGCTCACCGACGAATTAGGTAAAAATAAAAATGAAAATAAAAATAAAGCCAAAGATAGAATAAGTTAGATGTTTTTTTTAATAATTCGCCTTTTGTATCAGGATAATAAACTTTACAGCAAATTGATAGATGGAGTGAACAAATAGCAGTTCGTGGTTTACTTTTGGAAAAATCTTTTCTTTAACAAATAGACTAGAGGGAAGGGGACTGGTAATGCCAAGAAGAAATATCACATCAAATGTAATAAAACTGAAGGGAAAATGATAAGATCAGATAAATGCGAAGGAAAGCAGACAAGAGAGAAATAGGGTCAAGGAAAAAGAAAAAAGAGGAGGAAAAAAGTTGGTTAGCACAGAAATTCATCGGGGTCAAACCCCTAAGTGAATCTCTACTCTGATTAGCTGCACGCACACACACAAAAAAAAACACCCACATACATTCACAGTAAACCGAAACTATTTGTCATTTAAATGTAAAGCGTCTGTACAACCACACCAGCATTGCCTGATGATGAGAATTAATCTCGAAACATAGAAATTTCCATGTAGCAATGGAAAATTGACATAACCATATAATTATATATATATATATATATATATATATATATATATATATATATGTATATATATATATATATATAATTATTCTTCATACACCGTGTTCGTTGAGGACGTAGACGGTCATGGTCTTGTCTCTTGTCATTCTGAATATTTTTTCTCTTAGTATCACTTCCAAGCCCCGTTTCGTCAACCATTTGCGCAGACCTATCCAGTACGTCTCGCGCTGCTTTCCCCTGTCTCTCCCTCCATTTATCCGAACAGTGAGTATTAAGTTCTCCAGGCCGTCCTTCCTCAGTATGTGTCCCACGAACCTTATTTATCCCTTCCTGACATGTATTATCTGTTTTCTTCTCATTTTCATCCTTTTCAACGCCTCATTGTTGCACACTTGCACTGTCCATGGTATCCTCAGCATCCTTCTGTAAATCCACATTTCTTCTGCCTCAAGCTGATTCTTTCATCTTTGATGAAATCGCCCAGCATTCACTTTCATACAGAAAAACCGATATCACATAACAATCCAGCACTCTTTTCTTTGTTTCTAATGAGATTTTCCTGTCTTTCAGTATGTATGTATGTATGTATGCCGCATTCACCCTAGTCGGGTTGAGCGGGCTTCCTCCCTGACGGAGCAAGTCTCATTGGGATTTGTTTAAGGGCAGGGTCCCAAGTCCTACCCTGTTATTTAACCCATAACTGGAGGGAACGGACGGATTAATACCTTTCCCAAGGGTACCAGTGCGCAAGTGAGTGCAGTGTGCTCAACTGAAATTGGAACTCGGCTCACCGATTTCCCCCTCCAAGCCGACATCCACCGCACCACAACGCACATCCGTGAACGCTAACAGTGCTCTAGTTAGATTCTGAAATGCGTCTTTGGCCATGCCAATGCATCTTTGGTTCTCCGTGTTGCATTTTCCATCCTGTCAAACCACTTTCCAGGTATTTGAATTTTTTTACTAGTTTTATTTTAGATTCTCCAACTTGCAGTTGGCATATTGGTCTCCTTTTTTGCTGATGACCATGCATTCAGTTTTCTTGAGGTTTATGCTCAGTCTTTTCTTCACAATTTCTTTTGCTAACTTCTGTAGAAGGTCCAGCATTTTCCTTTTTTTGTCTGCTATCAGCACTGTGTCATCCGCGTATAAGATATTGTTGAGATTGTAGCCGCCAATGACGAATCCTGGCAAGGTTTTTATTTATCTCATAATCACTTTGCTTTGCAGGTTCAAAAGATCCGGTGAGAAAACACATCCTTGTCTTACGTCCCTTTCTATCCGTACACAAGCGGTTCGCTGCCAACATAGATTCTTGATTAACAGTACCTGTGTCGTAATTTGATTAAAATAGTTATAATCAAAGGCCATGCCACGCGTTCGCTCTTTAATGATACCTTATAATTCTATATTTTTGCAATTTTTATGTCATCGTATACTGAAGAATATGATGAATATATTATGCTCTCATCACAACTGAGCTCTCAAAAGAGGAAAAATTTTAAAAACTCAGTTACCATTTCCGCAATTTATGCATTACTCTTCAGTAATGAATTGAGTTCTTTCGGTGCATACCCCACTTATATACAAAACGCAAAAATTTCACTTTTCTGATTCCATGCGCCTATGGCTTCAGGGGTGAGGGACTCCGACTGACACCGAATCGGTCGAGATTCGATTCCGACCAGAAGCAAGTGGATGTCTAGCTACACTGATGAGCATTGATACAACGAAACAGCCTTGTATGTGGATTACGAATATATTATGCTCCCATTAAGATTGAGATCTCTAGAAAGGGAGATATAAAACAAACAGTCGCAATTTAGGCATTATTCTCTGGCAATGAATTGAGTTCTTCCGGTGACTGACGTGTGTATACACCGCTTATATCAGTCAGTCAGTTAAGTGCCATACGTGAAACACGCTGGGCGATCATGTTTCTTTCGAGACATGACTGACTGGGCAGAAGATTATCCCGCAGTAGGTTGCCATTTCTTTCTGCGGTAGACTGGTTGCCGACAAAGGCTATAGAACCCAATCTGTCCTGTTACTTGACTCATAGCTAGAAGTATGAGAGATGTATTATATTATTAGGTAGTAATTAGTGGGGGATCAGTTTATTACATCATAACAATAGAAAACGTCTCCCCCATTTTATGACCAGTAGAAGCATTGATCATCTTTACCAACTATTATATTCAGTCAGTCAGTTAAGTGCCATACGTGATACACGCTTGGGCGATCATGTCTCGAAAGAGACATGACTGACTGGGCAGAAGATTATCCCGCAGTAGGTTGCCATTGCTTTCTGCGGTAGACTGGTTGCCGACCAAGGCTATAGAACCCAACCTGTCCTGTTATTTAACCCATAACTGAAAGGAAGAGACGGATTAATACCTTTCCCAAGGGTATTTGCGCGTAAGTGAATGCAAGGAAATCAACTGGAATTCGAACTCGGCTCCCCGATTTTTCGTTCGGAGCCGATATCCACTGCACCACAACCCACATATAAAATACGCTAAAATCAGAGGGACTCTGACTGACACTAAATCGGTCGAGACCCATTGAACTTGTACAATATCCAAAAATTCTTTCAAGAATATATATATATATATATATATATATATATATATATATAAATAAGTCTCCCGTACAACTTAGATGTCATCTTTCAGATCAGAGTACAATTAAACAACATTTCTTCGAAAAACATAGCAATGTAGGTAATATCATACAGATTTTAATCAGCAACACAATAATCCTCGCTCGTACACACAGTAAAAAAAAAAACTTCAGATATTGTAGGCCATATTAATTCCAAACAACCCACACTTAATAAAAATCTCTTTTAAATCTGGTCATAACACATTACATTGCATTTAAATCTATGGTTATGTTACCATTTTGAGATCTCACGCGGTGTGACGTCATAGAGGCGCATTACAAATTTACTAACTGCATTCGCTATTTTTGGTAACTGTTATCGTTGCTTAGCAAAGTTTTATGTCAACACAAAATAAAATGGTCGCTGATGGTGGATGTAAAAACATGTTAACGTCCTTGTAACCTCTCTGAAGATGGCTCAAGTGTGCCGAATGCTTGGAACCAACTTAATAAAACATTATCCAAATTTTTGTCTTTATTTTTACCTGAAATTAAAGCCAAAATACGATGTTTAGACCGGCTCATGATGAAACATGATAGTCATATATTGTCTCTTATATTTAACAGTATATGTTTAGAAAAAAATATATATGCATAAATATACATATATGTAGATATATATATGTATATATAGAGAGATATATGAGTGTATATATATATATATATATATATATATATATATATATATATATAAAAAGAGAGTATTATGTCGAGAAAAGTAAAAAGTAAAAAAAAGATAAAAACATCTCAAATCTGAGTAGGCACTAATATATATATATATATATATATATATATACGCCGTCTCTTTTCAGAACCTAGGCAGTTATGGCTCTCTTCATCTCCCTGTCCTTTTACCCCTTAATGAGTTTGTCTTTTTGTTGTTATTTTTTAAATGTTCTCACATGTATTTACTGAGGGTTATGTTCTATATTACACGTTGCTTTCCTCCGTCTCTCCTTCCCTCAAGATTTTCTGCGAGTATCAGGTTTTCCAAGGCCTTCTTTTTCTTTAGATACCCCAGAAATACCATTTTTTCTTCTTGATGTTTAAGGAGAAACAGTCATGTGATACGTACCGACCACTTACCCACCGACGGGATGTGGCTTCCCTTTGTCTTTTCTATATATACTTTCATGGCTTCTGCTCCAACGAACTTAAGTCACTGGTACCTCTGCAACGTGTGTTTATTCGTGCAACTAGACTGGCAACTGGGTCTCACTCATTCACTGTTAGATCAAAACAAATGCAGACGACAATTCTACACCTGCAGCTTCTTTTCTCGCACTTCCCGCCTGTGGAACTCGCTTCCATATTCTTGCTTTCCTGACGGCTGCAACCTCCAGGAATTTAAATGGAATATCAATACTCATCTCTTAACCACTTGACACTAGTTCTTTCTACACTGCCCTGTATATCCTTTCCTTTCACTTCACCTTTGCAAATGTCATCACACCTGTATTCCCATCCTTCTCTTGCTCCTTTCTAACTGGTTCGTCTTTCTCTTCCCTCTCTTCTACTTAATCTTTTTTACTCTTATGTAGTGTCATCACAACTGTATTCCCATCCTTCTCTTGCTCCTTTCTAACTGGTTCGTCTTTCTCTTCCCTCTCTTCTACTTAATCTTTTTTACTCTTATGTAGTGTCATCACACCTGTATTCCCATCCTTCTCTTGCTCCTTTCTAACTGGTTCGTCTTTCTCTTCCCTCTCTTCTACTTAATCTTTTTTACTCTTATGTAGTGTCATCACACCTGTATTCCCATCCTTCTCTTGCTCCTTTCTATCTGGTTCGTCTTTCTCTACACTCTCTTCTATTTAATCTTTTTACTCATGTGTAGTCTCCTAATCTTTTTACTCTTATGTAGACCCCTAATCTTTTTACTCTCATGTAGCCCCCTGCCTATCAGTGGCCTAACCGTTGTGGCTAACTCATTTGGTCCATGGAATCCTCATCATATTTCTTTAGGATCACACTTCCGTTGCTTCCAATCTCTTCTTCAAATTTGAAGAAGACAATTGATATTTTGCTTAACTTTTGAAAGGTATCTTCCGCCCTACTAATGCGAAATCAAATTTCCGTCTGTTTTTCTGTCCTCTGTTATCTTCTTCTTCTATGTGCTCTGTCCCTTCAGGACGTAGTTGATCATGGTTCTCCACGTCTCCCTATCCCTTGAGGCTCTTAGTATATGTTTGCTCCAGATACTCCTGGCAACCCCCGTTCCGTCATCCACCTGATCAGGCCCTGCAAATATGTTATCCGCTGCCTTCCTCTTTCTCTCTTTCCTTCTATCTGGCCAGTCAGTATCAGGTTCTCCAGGCTCTCCTTCCTCATTGCATGCCCCAGGAACTGCAGTTGTGCCATCCTGATGCTCATTATTAATTTCCTTTTTGTTGCCATTCTTTCCAACACTTCATCATTGCGTGCATTCTCGGTCTGCGATATCCGCAGCATCCTTCTGTAGAACCACATTTCCGTTGCTTCAGGTTTTGTCCTCATTTTCGATGATATTGTCCAGCATTCATTGCCATATTGAAGAACTGACATCACATAACAATCCAGTACTCTCTTCTTTGTTTCTAGTGAAATTGTCCTGTTTCTTAATACTTTGCTCAACTTCTGGAATGCATCCTTGTGCTTTTGGATCTCAGGAATATAAATGTATAAAAACAGTTGTGACCACAAAATGAGGGGTCAGTTTATATATTGGTTGTAATATATAATTGATCACCCTTTTATATCCAGTATGCTTCTGTAGAACCGCATTTTAGTTGTTTCAAGTTTTTCCTTCATCTTTGATGATATTGTCCAGCATTCACTGCTGTATTGATGAACTGACATCACATAGCAATCTAGCACTCTGTTCTTTGTTTCTAGTGAAATATTCCTGTATCTTAGTACTTTACTCAGCTTCTGGAACGCGTCTTTTGCCATGCCAATTCGCCTTCGGATCTCTGTGTCACACTTTCCATCTCCTGCTAGAACACTTCCTATTTATTTAAATTTTTGTACTTGTTTTATTCTGGTATCTGCCACCTGTATTTGGCATTTTGGGTCGCACCTTTTGCTGATGACCATGTATTCAGTTTTCTTAAAGGTTTCTTAAAGTTTATTTACCACCCCAAAAAGAGTTAAACTAATTTTTATGTGTCGTGTACATTCAGGATGGAGGTGATCACCACCCTTCACATCTTCCCGTCGCTTGCAGCTCTTAATATTTTTTTATAATCATATCGCCCCAAGCAAAGCATTTTACTGCCACTGTTAGTCAGGGGGTTACATAGGAGGAAAGTTATGAGAAAAAGTGACAGGTTACAGTGGGTGTCAGGAAGTGGGTAAGATAAGGAAAATTGTGGCCATTAAGAGAGGGATCAGTTTATATTTTAATTGTAATGTAGAATTGTTTTTCCACTTTATATCAACATTATAATAGTATAGAATTTTTTTATACTCATATCGCCCCAAGCAAGTTATTTTACTGCCACTGTTGTGCAGGGGGTTACATAAGAGGAAAGTTATGAGAAAGAGTGACAGGTTATAAGGGGTGTCAGGAAGTGGGTAAGAGAAGGATGAGGATACTGATGAGAGTGGAGTGGACAGAGAAAGTAACATGAGAGAGAGAGAGGATGCAGGTCAGTGAGATAGGAGATGACTATTGACTTTACATTTAAATTCTTGGAAATTGTAACTGTCGGGGAAGCTAGTAAATTGAAGGGAATTCCACAGGCGGGAAATGCGGACAAAGAAGCTGTTGGAGTAGAATTTGCTTTTACATTTTATTGTAAAAGGGGTGGGAACTAGTTGCTAATCTTGTGGCTCGAGTAAATTTATATATAGGGTGCACCAGTGAGCTAAGTTCATCGGAGCAGAAGCTGTGAAAATATTTGTAGAAGAGACACAGGGAAGTCACATTGCGTCGGTGAATAAGTGATTGTATCCGAGTTGCTAAGTCTTTTATAATAGACTTTTAACATGGTTTTTGGTATCTAAATCTAAACTTGTTTATAAATAGAACTTTTTCTGTGTGTGTGTGTCTGTGTATGTGTGTGTGTCCCTTACCTATAGACTCCGAAACGGTTGATCCGATTTTCTTGAAAATTTACACAGTTCTATTATAAGCGTCTGCGAGTGTTCTTAGCTAGGTTTTGTGTCCAGGTAACCCTGATAAATATCGAAAATTGATAATCGAAAAAATCGTCTTATAGAAGGAGTGGTCCGATTTTAGTCAAATTTGATACACTCATAGACAAAGACATAAGAATCGATATTCAGAAGTTTCAAGGTTGCAGTTCTTACAGTAGCTAAAAAAAAATCGATAATATATATATATATATAAAAGGTAAGATGTTTGTGTGTGTGTCTATTTATCTGCCTGTATAACTATTTTTTCCAGCTCTTTTATTTTAGTTTTTTGCTTCGGGTTTGGCTCTAAGTAGGTATAATTGTAGTTCTTAGTCTCAGCCATGATACCATTTACTCAGAGGACTTATTTATCCTTCAAAATTCAGTTTACGACGAAAAAACGTATTTGATATCGATAACAGGAAATCAAAATTTGACTTACATCCATTCATTTTTCTTTCAGTCTACGGTTTCTCTTTAACTGGAAACAGTTATTGCTTTTTAGTCTTTCGTTCCAACGTCCAAAGAGTCTGAGTTTCAGAACCATGGATTAGTTTTAAAGCTTTCATTACACCCGAGCAACGCCGGGCTAGACTGCTAGTTTATATATAAATTCCGTTACTCACTGCTTTCCACAGTCACTCTTTGCCTAAATCTGTCCTGTTAGTATCATATTTTCCAAACTCTCCTTCCTTATTACGTGCCTCAGAAACTTTAACTGCCACTACTAATGCTGTTATAAGTTTCCCTTTTGTTTCCATTAGTTATATAAAACTTAAAGAAAAAACAGGAACGAGAGCGATTATTGCGTGTATATACATATATATATATATGTTTGATTGAGCGTGTGTTTTGTGAATGGAAACCGTATTATGTGGCTAATGGCTTTCCCACTAAATGCAACAGCCTCGGGTGATTGATGTCTAGTCTGCAAGTGGTTCCTGCAAAATTGCATTGCGTCTGTTTTTTTATTGTCTTCATCAGTGTGTGTGTGTTTATTTGTTTTTTTTTATTTTCATTTTTTTACTTTTTTCATTATTTTTTCCCCTTTAGTGGATGAAAAAGTCATTGTTATTCATCCAAAGAAAGCAGAAAAGAATAAGAAAGTCCCCAACAACTAATCTCTTATGACAAAAAAATATATAACTAAACTGATTAAAAAAATACTAAAGAAGCGAGGCACACGAAATCAAAAGCTATAAAGAGTCTGAGAGATTTTATAATCCAGGGTTTTCTGTTTCTTTCACATCCCCCATGAATGCCATCTTCTATTGCAATCACTTTTATGTACAAAGCGAAGACATTAGTGGAATAACAACCGCTACATAAACATGTTTGAGAACGTTACTAACACGAACAAAATAATAAAGACCCTTTTATGATAGTTTTTTAACATCGTTTTTGGTGTCGAAGAAATAACATCTTTCTTGAGTTTGAATTTTATTAAATGGTATATCAACCTCTGTAGGTTATTTAAAGCCATAAACGGTGGGGTTTTAAGGTTTTTTATTTAATGTTCGGTTACAGTGAGAAGGTTGATTAAGTCAGATTTTAATGAAAATTTTTTTGCTTTTATTCTTTTTTATTTTAATAAAACTGAAATATATTTTCTAGTTTTGTATTCAAAATGGTTTACTTGAATAGCAAGAAAGACACCAAGAAGTAATTTCTTATGACAAAAAATGCCCTTGGGAAAGTTATTAATCCGTCTCTTCCCTGACTTAATCAACCTTCTCACTATAACCGAACATTAAATAAAAACCTTAAAACCCCACCTTTTATGGCATTAAATAACCCACAGAGGTTGATATGCCATTTAATAAAATTCAAATTCAAGAAAGATGGTATATCAACCTCTGTAGGTTATTTAAAGCCATAAACGGTGGGGTTTTAAGGTTTTTATTTAATGTTCGGTTACAGTGAGAAGGTTGATTAAGTCAGATTTTAATGAAATTTTTTTTGCTTTTATTCTTTTTTATTTTAATAAAACTGAAATATATTTTCTAGTTTTGTATTCAAAATGGTTTACTTGAATAGCAAGAAAGACACCAAGAAGTAATTTCTTATGACAAAAAATGCCCTTGGGAAAGTTATTAATCCGTCTCTTCCCTGACTTAATCAACCTTCTCACTATAACCGAACATTAAATAAAAACCTTAAAACCCTACCTTTTATGGCATTAAATAACCCACAGAGGTTGATATGCCATTTAATAAAATTCAAATTCAAGAAAGATGGTATATCAACCTCTGTAGGTTATTTAAAGCCATAAACGGTGGGGTTTTAAGGTTTTTTATTTAATGTTCGGTTATAATGAGAACTTTGATTAAGTCAAATTTTAATGAATTTTTTTTTGCTTTTATTCTTTTTTATTTTAATAAAACTGAAATATATTTTCTAGTTTTGTATTCAAAATGGTTTACTTGAATAGCAAGAAAGACACCAAGAAGTAATTTCTTATGACAAAAAATACCCTTGGGAAAGTTATTAATCCGCCTCTTCCCCCAGTTATGGGTTAAACAACAAGACAGCTTAAGTTCTATAACCTTGGCTGGCAACCAGTCTACCGCAGAAAGTAATGGCAACCTGCAGCGTGATAATATTCTGCGCAGTCAGTCATGTTTCTTTCGAGACATGATTGACCAAAGAGTGTATCACGTATGGCACTAACCTGACTAAATATAATAGTTGGAATTATGATTAAGACTTTTTTTGGTCATAAAGTGGGGGATCTTTTTTCTATTGTTATGAAATAATAAACTGATCCTCTACTAATTACTACGTAATAATATAATGCATCTGACCTACCTATATCTATGATTGAAATAACAGGACAGATTGAGTTCTATAGCCTTGGTTGGCAACCAGTCTACCGCAGAAAGTAATGGCAAACTACTGCAGAGTCATTTTCTGCCCAGTCAGTCATGTCTCGAAAGAGACATGATCGACCAAAGCGTGTATCATGTATGGCACTTAACTGACTAACTAAATATAATAGTTGGAATCATTATTAAGGCTTCTACTGGTCATAAAGTCGGGGTTCGGTTTTCTATTGTTATGAAGTAATAAACTGATCCCCCAATAATTACTACGTAATAATATAATACATCCCTTCTCCCTTTAGCTATGATTCAAATAACAGGACAGATTGGGTTCTATAGCCTTGGTTGGCAACCAGTCTACCGCCGAAACTAATGTCAAACTACTGCAGAATAATTTTCTGCCCAGTCAGTCATGTCTCTTTCGAAAAATGATCGCCCAAAGCGTGTATCACGCATGGTAATTATTTGACTGGCATCAACATGTTTGAGAAAGTTGCTAACACGAACAAAATAATACAGACCTTTTTATAATAGACTTTTAATATCGTTTTTGGTTTGGAAGATATAACAAGTATTTTTTGTGATGATGACACAAAAGACTTGCCTTTGCCATTTGAAATCCTGTTCAAACTCTAACATGCCCTCTATTGTCCTCATCAGTGATAAGCGTATCTTCACAAAATTGCTTAAACTGCATCTGGCAGCAAGGCCTCTGATTGGGAGGTTGTGAGGGTCATGGAACCACCTCTTCATTGCTGTTGTTACCAGGTCCACCCTAACCCGGAGTGGTAGCAAGGCCTCTGATTGGGAGGTTGTGAGGGTCATGGAACCACCTCTTAATTGCTGTTGTTACCAGGTCCACCCTAACCCGGAGTGGTAGCAAGGCCTCTGATTGGGAGGTTGTGAGGGTCATGGAACCACCTCTTAATTGCTGTTGTTACCAGGTCCACCCTAACCCGGAGTGGTAGCAAGGCCTCTGATTGGGAGGTTGTGAGGGTCATGGAACCACCTCTTCATTGCTGTTGTTACCAGGTCCACCCTAACCCGGAGTGGTAGCAAGGCCTCTGATTGGGAGGTTGTGAGGGTCATGGAACCACCTCTTCATTGCTGTTGTTACCAGGTCCACCCTAACCCGGAGTGGTAGCAAGGCCTCTGATTGGGAGGTTGTGAGGGTCATGGAACCACCTCTTCATTGCTGTTGTTACCAGGTCCACCCTAACCCGGAGTGGTAGCAACTGCTGAGGGTCCCAACTATGGGCAAATAGTTAATCACCAAAGTGGAGTCGAAGCACTATAAATGTATAAAAATAGACTTTTATACAAAAATATACATTTTTGGAGGAAAATTATTGCCATAACACATAATACGTTAGTCATCCACCTTAGTCCTGGGCATGACGGTAAACTGCATCTAGCAGCAAGGCCTTGGGAGGTTGGGAGAAGCATGGAACCACCTCGTAATTGCTGTTTTTCCCAGGTCCACTCTGACCCGGAGTAGTAGAACCTGTTAGGGTCCCAGCTATGGGCAAATAGTTACCCCCCCCACCAAACTGGGGTCAAAAAACTTTGGAAGTATAAAAATACACTTTTATAAAAATATATACATAAAAATAGGCTTTTATTTAAAAAGAATATACACTTTTGAAGAAAAAATTATTATCATAACACATTTTTGGAAAAAAAAATTTCTCAGCAAAACATTTTTAAATACAAAACTAGAAGACATTTTCAGTTTTCTAAAATAAAAAAAAAGAATAAAAATAAAAAATTTTCATTAAAATCTGACTAAACCAACCTTCTCATTATAACCAAACATTTTTTTAAAAAATACCTTAAAACCCACGTTTTTGGCATTAAATTACCCACAGAGGTGTTGATATGCCGTTAAACAAAACTCAAACTCAAACATTCAAACCTGTTTATCACCTCCGTTCTGAGCCTGAAATACCGTTAGTCCCGAGGTACGGATATCCACTTGAAGAGACGCTTTCCGTTGAGATAATACCTCAAGTGGTGCATGTACATACGATCCATCGCTAAAGATGCAAGTAAAATGATCAGATCACTTCATAGCTCCAGTAATTATCTGAGTCCTCATGCTACACTCTATTTTTAAAAGTGTCAGGTCAGACTGAAAATTGTACATATTTTACAAATCTGCACAGTCCATAGTTTCCGGTAAAAATAAAGTCCAAAAGCCGCTCCATGTTTTATTTTTTTATTTTTTTGTTTTTTTAATCGTATCACCCCGAGCAAGGCGGTAACACCACTGAGGCGCAGGGGGCTACGTAATAGTGAAAAGATTGGAAAAGAGAAAGCCGGAAACTACATCCTAAACAGGGAACAAGGGATGAGCTTCTTAACCTGTTCAATAGACATGGGTGGAGTGTAAACCGGGCGATAGATGGATCTATTTACTCCAATTGAAAAAAAAAACAAAGTGAGAAGATTAGAAAAGAGAAAGCCGGAAACCACTTCCTAAACAGGGAACAAGGGATGAGCCTCTTAACCTGTTCAATAGATGTGGGTGGAGTGTGAACCGGGCGATAGATGGATCTATCTACTCCAATTGAAAAAAAAACCTGGTGGCTGTCGAAATATTTTCCAACCTCCAGAATTTCTCTCACAGACGGGATGTGGCGAGCCTCTTATTTCTCTATCGCTACTTCTACGAGAAGTGTTTGGACGATTGGTTGGTTGGTTGGTTGTCTTATTTTTATGGCATATCAACTTCGTTTATTGCCAACTAAATTTTTTATTTCTAGTCGTGTCAACTTCAATTCGTCTAAGACCAAGCTGTTGTCTGTCAACCATTACAGGCAACCTCACCTGCCTCCCATAAGCATGGACCAAGCGATTCTTCCTGAGAGCAATACACTACGCCTCCTCGGACTTACCCTGTCCTCAGACCTCAAATGGAACAACTATATTGAATCCATAGCAAAATCTACTGCTAAGAAGGTTGGGTCACTATGTCGATCCAAGATGTTTTTTCCGCCTGAATCCATCCTGCATATCTACAAGTCAACCATCCGGCCGTGCATGGAGTACTGCTGCCATTTATGGTCAGGCGCCCCTGCCGTTCTCCTCAGTGTTCTTGACAGGCTCCAAAGGAGAGTCTGTAATGTGATAGGTACTGATCTGGCGGCTCGACTGCAGCCACTTCCCCACCGTCGAAATGTGGCCTCCCTTTGTCTGTTCTATAAATACTTTCATGGCTTCTGCTCCAACGAACTTAAGTCACTGGTGCCTCCTCAGCAGGTGTTTACTCGTGCAACCAGACTGGCAACTGGGTCCCACCCATTCACAGTCAGGTTAGCCAAATGCAGACGACAATTCTACCCCTGCAGCTTCTTCTCTCGCACTTCCCGACTGTGGAACTCGCTCCCGTATTCTTGCTTTCCTGACGGCTACAACCTCCAGAAATTTAAATGCAAAGTCAATACTCATCTACTAACCAGTGGACTCTAGCTCTCTCCCCACCCCCGTATAACCTTCCCTTTCTCTCCACCTATGTATCTGTCATCGCACCTGCTTTCTCAGCTTTCTGTTGCTCCTTTCTAACTAGTTTGTACTCCTCACTCTTTTCTAATTAATCTTTTTACATTTATGTAGCCCCTTGCACATCAGTGGCGTTTCCGCCTTGCTCGGGGTGAAATGATTAAAAAAAATCTTTTTCTTTCAACAATTTATTGTTTTTTATATAAATTTTTGTGTCTAATAATACTTTTTTATTTTCGAGTATCAAGATTCATTCGATTTTTTTTAAGGGCAGAGTCCCCAAGTCCTACCCTTGTTATTTAACCCATAACTGCAGGGAAGGGACGGATTTATACCTTTCCCAAGGGTACCAGTGCTTAAATGAATGCAGGGTCTTCAACTGGAATTCAAACTCGGCTCACCGATTTCTCTTTCCGAGACGATATCCGCTGCACCACAGCACATCTCCGTCACTAAATGCTTACAGCACCTGGTATTCCCAAGCGGTCGCCCATCTAAGTTCTGACAAGGCTCAATGTTGCTTAACTTAGGTGATCGAGCGAGAACCGGTGTATTCAACGTGATATGGCCGTAAGCACGCGCATCCGTCACTAAATGCTTACAGCACCTTGTATTCCCAATCGGTCGCCCATGAAAGTTCTGACCAAGCTCAATGTTGCTTAACTTAGGTGATCGAGCGAGAACCGGTGTATTCAACGTGATATGGCCGTAAGCACGCGCATCCGTCACTAAATGCTTACAGCACCTTGTATTCCCAAGCGGTCGCCCATCTAAGTTCTGACAAGGCTCAATGTTGCTTAACTTCGGTGATCGAGCGAGAACCGGTGTATTCAACGTGATATGGCCGTAAGCACGCGCATCCGTCACTAAATGCTTACAGCACCTTGTATTCCCAAGCGGTCGCCCATCTAAGTTCTGACCAAGCTCAATGTTGCTTAACTTAGGTGATCGAGCGAGAACCGGTGTATTCAACGTGATATGGCCGTAAGCACGCGCATCCGTCACTAAATGCTTACAGCACCTTGTATTCCCAAGCGGTCGCCCATGAAAGTTCTGACCAGGCTCAATGTTGCTTAACTTAGGTGATCGAGCGAGAACCGGTGTATTCAACGTGATATGGCCGTAAGCACGCGCATCCGTCACTAAATGCTTACAGCACCTTGTATTCCCAAGCGGTCGCCCATCTAAGTTCTGACAAGGCTCAATGTTGCTTAACTTCGGTGATCGAGCGAGAACCGGTGTATTCAACGTGATAGGCCGTAATCCTTGTTCGGACGAATCATCTTCCCCGGTTCCGCCAGATCTAACCTTCATGAGTAGGACCCACCCTATGCCACTTAGATAATTAAAAGAACCTTTCACATTCCCTCCGTGGTCTATCGATCAGAAGCAAATTCCATTCGAACAGCTTTCTCACGCTAACCACTTCTCTGCGAAACAGACTTCCAAGCGAATGTTTCTCTAAACTCTATAATCTCAACCAGTTCAAGCCTAGAGTTAACCGTTATCTTCCCCTACACCGGTGTGCGTCGTGGCGCAGGGGATATCGGCACGGAACGAGAAATCGGGAAGCCGAGTTCGAATTACACTTGAATTCCTTTAATTCACTTACGCGCAAATACCCTTGGGAAAGGTATTAATCCGTCTCTTACCTTCAGTTATGGGTTAAATAACAGGACAGATTGGGTTCTGTAGCCTTGGTCGGCAACCAGTCTACCGCAGAAATCAATGGTAACCTACTGCGCGATAATCTTCTACCCAGTTAGTCATGTCTCCTTCGAGACATCATCACGTATGGCACTTAACTGACTGACTGAATATAATAGTTGGAATCATGATTAAGGCTTCTACTGGTCATAAAGTGGGGGATTGGTTTTCTATTGTCATGAAGTAATGAACTGATCCCCCGCTAATTATACGTAATATAATAATGTAATATAATCTATCATTTCTCCCTCCAGCTATGAGTGAAATAACAGGTGAGATTGGTCTCTATAGCCTTGGCTGACAACTAGTCAACCGCAGAAAGCAATGGCAACCTACTGCGGGAAAATCTTCTGCATAGTCAGTCATGTCTCTTTCGAGACATTATCGCCCAAGCGTGTATCTCGTATGGCACTTAACTGACTGATTAAATATAATAGTTGGAATCATGATTAAGGTTTCTACTGGTCAGAAAGTGGGAGATCTGTTTTATATTGTTATGACCAGTAACAAACTGGTCCCCCACTAATAACTACTTAAAATATAATACATTTCATCTCCCTCTAGCTATGTCAAGTAACAGGACAGATTGGGTTCTATAGCCTTGGCTGGTAACCAGTCTACCGCAGAAAGCAATGGCAACCTACTGCGGGATAATTTTCTGCCCAGTCAGTCATGCCTTTTTCGAGACATGATCGCCCAAAGTGTGTAGCAGATATGGCACTTAACTGACTGACTGAATGTAATAGCTAGAATCATGATTACTGCTTATACTCGTCATAAATTGGGGGATCGGTTTTTTATTGTTATGAAGTAATAAACTGATCCCCCACTAATGACTACTACGTAATAATATAATACATCTTTACTTCCTTTAGCTATGAGTCAAATAACAGGACAGATTGGGTTCTACAGCCTTGGCTGGCCACCAGTCTACCCCCAGAAAGTAATGGCAACCTACTGCGGAAAAATTTTCTCTCCAGTCAGTCATGTCTCTTTCAAGACATCGCCCAAAGCTTGTTTCACGTATGGCACTTGACTGACTGAATATAATCGACATGCTCTCAGTGTCAAGCCAAATCATCAGGGGTGCGTCAGAATGTTTACATGAAAGGAACAGATTAGCCACCAAGTGACTGCTCCTTACATTAGCGCTTAGGCTGTTTACGGTGTGAGAATTGGATCACAGGTAGTTATATAAGCGCCCACTCGAGAAGAAAATGCTAGAGAGATTTACATACCCTGGAAAAGGAGATATACGTGCAACGAATGCTACCGATGTCTTCAAACCGATATTAACGAAATTCAGAAGTGAATAGACAATAATTTTAGGACTACTTATCAACGCCTCCGACTCCACGCCAGTCAACTTCGTAACATTTTATTTTTATATCTTGGACAACTCACCACCAACCTACTCATGGCGAGGGCGACTGAACGTCATTCAAACTATAAAAAATTTTCGTGAAATTAAAAAAAAAAAAGAGTAATTTATAAAGGGTTCTTTTTAATGCATGAATTAAATTTTAATTTAAATATTTATTGAAAATTGTATGCGACACCAGTTGGCGATCGTTGTGAAAAAGCAGAAACATTCTTTAAAATTAGCTGCCTTCATAGATTCTTCAGTTTAAGGGGAGTAGAGTAATCTCTAGTTAATTGCTTTTAAAATGCGTCTGGATTTTTGGCCCCTTTTACAGACCCGTAAGGAATGGATATGCGTTGTTGTGTAAGGGATATCGGCTCGGGATGAGAATCCAGAAAGCAAGGGTTCGAATTCCAGTTGAATTCGTTGCAACCACTTAAACATAATTTGAAAAAGCTATTAATCCATCGCTTCTCCCTCCAGCTATGGGTTAAATAGCAGAAGAGACTGGTTTTTTATAGCTATGGCTGGCAACCAGTCTACTGTTAGTCATGCATGCAAAAAGACTTTATCGAATGTATCACGTATGGCTTTTAACTGACTGACTGAATGAATTTCCATATTGTAGTGTCTGCTTTATGACCAGCACTGTGTGCAATCTTTTATTTTTTGTTTCAACATGGTTATTTGTCCAATCTTGAAAATTAAACATCAGTCACCACAATAGGCTGTTTTAACTGGTAAATCATTAAGACAAGCAGCCAATCAAAATCTCTACGACACGAAACCGATCTAAGATATGTGCACACTATGACAGACGGCATTGAGTCGTCCTCTGATCAGTTGTTATTGTTGATATCTTTTTTGATGTAATAGCTACCATCTTTTGTTGTTTGATGACAAGTATTGCATCAAATGTGATCACAAAGCAGAATAGAGGTAGGTAATTGGATATGTATCAGGTCGGTGCAAATCTTTTTGACGATTTCAAATTTAATCTTGAAAATGAAAAACTGTGTTTTTGAAAAACTTTATTCATAACAATAACGACCTTTGCTCTCTATAACTTGATTCCATCTGCTTAACATGATCTTTTGGGGATGGAGTCCTGCTCTCGGTTGCTGAACTGGTCTTTCTCCTCGATTTCTCCACGATCGCCGACGTTTAACGTTATGGTTGAGAATCCACTTCTAATCACCTGGGACAAGTCTACCCAAAAATGGTGTCTGAAGATGTCGTTAAAGCAAAGATTCGCAACAAGAAACACGTTGCATTTGCATTGGAACCTTTGCGAAACTCACAGACTAAAGCATGCCTAACGTGTTCTTAAGATGGAAAGAACATGGGTGAGAATATTGCAGAAAAATATGAATGATGCTTTAAAAATCTGAAAGAAAATTTTATAAAATAATCATGTGAAAAAAAAAATGAATTTAACAATATAATAACAATATGCATTAAATAATTTACAATGATTTAAAAGGCCCCTTTTACAAACGGCAAAAACTTTTGCACCGATCTGATACTTCACAACTAATAAATAAAAAAGAAAGATTCAAGAGCAATACTCACCGACATCTTGAAGGGTCGTGTCATTTTAAAAATAGTTGGGATTTCGAACGAAGCTAATCAAAGTATTCCTCAACATCAGCCCCCGATTGAATCTGAACAACGGGCTCATCATCCTCTCACCATATTTCCTTTCTTCATCCTGGCGCTGGTGGCCGAGAGGCATGTGAATCAAAGATGGAACGAACATGGGTGAGAATATTGCAAAAATATGAATGATGCTATTTTAATAATCTGAAAGAAAAAGTTATAAATTAATCATGGTGATATGTTTAAGTAATAACAATATGCATAAAATAAATTACAATGATTTAAAATGCCCCTTTTACAAACCGGTAAAAACTTTTGCACCGACCTAATATAAAACACGCTCTTTAAATCGATTTCACACGAAGTAAGGAATTAAAGCCACTAAGACGCAGGATATTGCTGGATGTGGAAGCATTAGAAAACAGAAACATTTTAAAGGAGCAAAAACAAAGGAATTATAATCTGGGTGACAGTAGAAAGGGATTGACTTTGCATTTAAATTTAAATATTGCATCAAATTCAATCCATCCGATCTTAGTCCAGCTATGGGTTAAATAGCAGAATATGTTTGTTTTTATAGTTATGGCTGGCAACCAGTTTACTGCAGAAAGAAATGGCACACTACCGTGGGAAAATTTCCTTCCTTGTGAGTTATGGATGAAAAGAGACCTTATCGCCAAAGAGTGTATCACGTATTTCTTTTAACTGCCTGAATGAATTTCCATATTGTGGTGTTTGCTTCAGTTCCTAGCTATGTGTGCAATTTTCTATTTTCTGTTTCTACATGGTTATTTGTCCAATCAAAGTTAACCATCTTGATTTACCTAATGTTTCTACTTCTTAAAAAACGAAGTGATTTATTAATGAATTGTTTTTATTAAATTACTTTACTTTTAATTTAAAAATTAATTTAAAATTGTATGCAATTTCACTCAATTATACAGTTTGAGAAAACTGTGTAAAAGCAAAAACAGTCTTCAAAATTCTTTCATCTGTCATTATGCACTAAGGAGAGAGACATGACCTCAAATTAATTGCTCGAAAAATTAATCACGATTTACTTACACCATTTGTAGGCCCGTCATAATTTTTCTATTGTTGGATGCTCCGTCACGTCTATTTGCTGCTTGAGCAAGGTTATTTGTATAATCTTGAAAATTAAAACCCAGTGTCAGCACAATAGGCAGTTTTAACTAATAAATCACGAAGACAAGCAACCGAACTTTCAAAATCTCTACAATTCGAAGCCGATCAAAGATATGTACACATTATGACAGACAGCATTGAGTCGTTCTCTGATCAGTTGTTACTGTTTCAATCTCGTTTGATATACTAACTACCATCTTTTCCTTCTTTCATGATAAATATTGCATGAAAAATGATTACATAGCAGAACAGAGGTAGGTAGATATGTATATCTAAAGCAGAATATTTTTTAATCGATTTCACACGAATCAAAGAAGCAAAATCACCGAGAAACAGGATATTGCTGGATGTGGAAGCACTAGAAAACAGAAACATTTTAAAGGAGTAAAAACAAATGAATTGTAATTATGGTGAATTTGCTTTTAAATTTAAATATTGCATCATATTAAATCAGACAGTAGATTAAAAATACATCTCGGTTTCTCTACACATTCTGCAGGCTCTCCATATTGCCGGGTGCTCTATCCAAGGAACGGTGTGCAGTTTTATTGGCTTCTTCAGCATGGTTATTTGTCCGATGTTGATAATTGAACACCAGTCTCACTAAAAGGATGTTGTAACTAACAAAATCACTAAAAAAATAAGCAGACGTTCAAAATCTATACGACTATATGCCGGGCTAAGAGAAGTGCATATTAGGACAACCAGCGTTGAGCTGTCTTCTCACTGGGTAGATTGGTGGTGAGTGGTTTGAAGTTAAGTTGTCAAGGAAATAAGGTGGTGGGTGCTGAGTCGGCGGTGATGAAATGTCCCATCTCTAAACCATATTTTTTTATCGATTTCACCCAAAACAAGGAAGTAAAGCCTCTAAGAAACAGGATGCTGTTCGTGTTAAAAAACAGAAACAATTTAAAGGAGCAATAACAAAGAAAGTGTAATTAATGTTTCAGTAGAAAGCGATTGATATTGCATTTAAATTCAAATATTACATTCAAAAAAGAAAAGATGGTGGAGTGAAAAATACATCGCATCTGGATTCTGAGAAGAGTGGAAATTAATTCGAATGTGATGGTTAACTCTATTAGAGTCGACGAAAATTCTTGGTGAATTCCAAGTAATGGACATTTTCTGTCTTCCATCATCTTTTGCAGAGCTCTTGACACAAGACAGTGACACACATCGGATTCTGAGAAGAGTGCTAATCGTTTCAAATATGAATGTTATCCCTAATAAAGTAGACGAAAATTCTTGTTGAATTCCAAGTAATGGCCATTTTCTGTCTCCCATCATCATTTGCAGCGCCCTAGACATAAGACTGCGGCACAAATCTGATTGTGAGAAGTGTGAAAATGATTTCGAATGTCATGGTTATCTCTAAGAGAGTCGATGAAAGTTTTTGGTGTATTCAAATTGATGGCCAATTTCAAGTTTCCATCATATTTTGCAGCGTTCTAGACTCAAGAGAGTGTCACACAACTCATTTTGAGAAGAGTGGAAATCATTTCGAATGTAAATGATATCTCTAACATTGTCGACGAAAGTTCCTGTGGAATTTCAATTAATGGCAATTTCCTGTCTTCTATCATCTCCGGTAGAGCCATAGATACAAGACTGTGGCACCAATCTGATTCTGAGAAAGGTCAAAATCTTTACGAATGTGAATGTTATATCTAATAGAGCCGATGAAAATTTCTGGTGAATTCCAAGTGATGGCCGTTTTCTGTATTCCATCATCTATTGCAGAGCTCTAGACACAAGACAGTGGCACACATCTGATTCTGAGAAAAGTGGAATTTATTTCGAATGTGATGGTTTCTCTAATAGAGTCTACCAAATTTCTTGTTGAATTCCAACTGATGGCAATTTTCTGTTACCCATCAACTTTTGCAGCGCTCTAGACACAAGACTGTGGTAAACAACTGTTTCTGAGAAGAGTGGAAATCATTTCGAATGTGATGGTTATCTCTAATAGAGTCTGCGAAAGTACTTGGTGATTTCCAAATGATGGCCACTTTCGGACTTCCATCATCCTTTGCAGCAATCTAGACAAAAGACTGTGGCACACAACTAATTCTGATAAATCATTTTGAATGTGAGTGATATTTCTAATAGAGTCGACGCCAATTCTCGGTGAATTACAAGTGACGTCCATTTTCGGTCTCCCATCATATTTTGCAGCGCTCTAGACAAAAGAATGTGGCAGACATCTGATTCTGAGAAGTGTGGAAATTACTTCGAATGTGCTAGTTATCTCTCATAGAGTTGACGAAAGTTCTTAGTGTATTCCAGTTGACGGCCATTTTCACTCTTCCATAATCTTTTGCAGAGATCTAGACAAAAACTGTGGCACACATCTTATTCTGAGAAAATTTTAAATTATTTCCAATGTGATAGGTTTCCCCATGAGAGTCCACAAAATTTCGTGGTGAATTCAAAGTCACGGCCGTTTCATGTCTCCCATTATCTTTTTCTGCGCTTTATACGCAAGACTGGCACACATCTGATTCTGAGAAGAGTGTAAATTAATTCGAATGTGATGGTTATCTCTTATTGAGTCTACGACAGGTCTTGGAGAATTCAAAGCGATGGCCATTTTCTGTCTTCCATCATCTTTTGATATAAAGCTGTGGCACACATATAATTCCGAGGAGGGTGGAAATTAATTCGAATGTGGTTGTTATCTCTAATAGAGTCTACGAAAGTGCTTGTTGAGTTACATGTGACGGCCATTTTCTGTCTCCCCTCATCTGTTGCATCGCTCAAGACACAAGAGTGTGGCACACATCTGATTCTGAGAAGAGTAGAAATTACTTCGAATGTGATTGTTATCTCTAATAGAGTCCATGAAAGTGCTTGTTGAATTTCAAGTGACGGCCATTTTCTGTCGCCCCTGATCTATTGCATCGCTCTAGACACAAGACTGTGGCACATATATGATTATGAGAAGAGTGGAAAACATTTCGAACATTTATGTTATATCTAATAGATTCGTCGGAAGTTCTGGTGAATTCAAGTTCATGGCAATTTTTTGTCTTACATCATCTTTTGTAGCGCATTAGACACAATACACTTGCATACATCTGATACTGAAAAAAGTCTAATAGATTCGGCGGAAATTCTGCTGAATTCCATTGGATGACCATTTTCTCTCTTATATCATCGTTTGCAGTGCTTTAGATACAAGAGAACAGCGCACATCTGATTCTATGAAGAGTGGAAAACATTCTGAATGTGCAGGCTATCTCTAATATATTCGGCGGAAGTTCTGTTGAATTCCATTTCATGGACATTTTCTGTGTTACATCATTTTACAACGCTTTAGACACAAGACAGTGGCACATATCTGATTCTGAGAAGAGTGGAAAACATTTCGAAAATGTAAGTTGTCTCTAATATATTCGGCGGAAGTTCTGGTGAATTCCATTTGATGGGCTTTTTCTGTCTTACATCATCTTTTACAGCGCTTCTGACACGAGACAGTGGCAAACATCTGATTCTGAGAAGAGTGGGAAACATTTCGAATGTGTAAGTTGTCTCTAATAGATTCGGATGAATTCTGTTGAATTCCATTTGATGGCCATTTTCGGTCTTCATCATCTTTTACAGCGCTTTAGGCACAAGAGAGTGGTAAACGTCTGATTCTGAGAAGAGTGGGAAATATTTCGAAAGTGTAGGTCGTCTCTAATAGATTCGGCTGAATTCTGTTGAATTCCATTTGATGGCAATTTTCTGTCTTACATCATCTTTAAGAGCGCTTTAGTCACAACACAGTGGCACACATCTGATTCTGAGAAGAGTGGAAAACATTTCGAAAATGTTGGTTGTCTCTAATACATTCGGCGGAAGTTCTGTTGAATTCCTTTTGATGGTCTTTTTCTGTCTTACATCGACTTTTACAGCGCTTCTGACACAAGACAGTGGCACATATCTGATTCTGAGAAAAGTGGGAAAATTTCGAATGTTTATGATGTTTCTAATAGATTCGGCAGGTCTGCTGAATTCCCTTTGATGGCCATTTTCTGTCTTACATCATCTTTTACAGCGCTTTAGACACAAAACAGTGGCACACATCTGATTCTTAGAAGAGTGGAAAACATTTCGAAAATGTTGGTTGTCTCTAATACATTCGGCGGAAGTTCAGGTCAATTCCATTTGATGATCTTCTTCTGTCTTACATCATTTTTTACAGCGCTTTAGACACAAGACAGTGGCACATATCTGATTCTGAGAAGAGTGGGAAACATATCGAATGTGAAGGTTCTCTCTAATAATTTCGGCTGAATTCAGTTGAATTGCCTTTGATGGCCATTTTCGGTCTGTCATCAACTTTTACAGCGCGTTTGACACAAGACAGTGGCACACATCTGGTTTTGAGAAGAGTGGGAAATATTTCGAGTGTGTAGGTTGGTTCTAATACATTCGGCGGAAGTTCTGGTGAATTCAATTTGATGGCCATTTTCTGTCTTATATCACCTTTTATAGCGCTTTAGACGCAAAACAGTGGCACACATCTGATTCTGAGAAGAGTGGGAAACGTTTCGAATGTGTAGGTTCTCCCTAATAGATTCGGCTGAAGTTCTGTTGAATTCCATTTGATGGCCATTTTCTGTCTTATATCATCTTTTACAGCGGTTTAGGCACAAGACAGTGGCACACATCTGATTCTGAGAAGAGTGGGAAACATTGCGAATGTGATGGTTCTATCTAATAGATTCGGCGGAAGTTCTGTTGAATTCCATTTGATGGACATTTTCTGTCTTTCGTCCTCTTTTACAGCGCTTTAGACACAAGACAGTGGCACACATCTGATACTGAGAAGAGTGGGAAACATTTCGAATGTGAAGTTTCTCTCTAATAGATTCGGCGGAAGTTCTGTCGAATTCCATTTGATGGACATTTTCTGTCTTTCGTCCTCTTTGACAGCGCTTTAGACACAAGACAGTGGCACATATCTGATTCTGAGAAGACTGGGAAAGATTTCGAAAGTGTAGGTTGCCTCTAATAGATACGGCGGAAGTTCAGTTGAATTCCATTTGATGGAGATATTCTGTCTTACATCATCTTTGACAGCGCTTTAGACACAAGACAATGGCACACATCTGATTCTGAGAAGAGTGGGAAACGTTTCGAATGTGTACGTTCTCTCTACTGGATTCGGCGGAAGTTCTGTTGAATTACATTTGATGGCCATTTTCGGTCTTTCATCATCTTTTACAGTGCTTTTGACACAAGTCATTGGCACACATCTGATTATGAGAAGACTGGGAAAGATTTCGAATGTGAAGGTTTTCTCTAATAGATTCGGCTGAAGTTCTGGTGAATTCCATTCGATGGGCATTTTCTGTCTTACATCATCTTTTACAGCACTTTTGACACAAGACAGTGGCACACATCTGATTCTGAGAAGAGTGGGAAACATTTCGAATGTGAATGTTCTCTTCAATAGTTTCGGCTGAAGTTCTGTTGAATTCCATTTGATGGCCTTTTCGGTCTTTCATCAAATTTTACAGCGCTTTAGACACAAATCAGTGGCACACATCTGATTCTGAGAAAAGTGGGAAACATTTCGAATGTGTATTTTCCTCTAATAGATTCGGCGGAAGTTTGTTGAATTTCTTTTGATGGCCATTTTCTGTTTTACGTCATCTTTTACAGCGCTTTAGACACAAGACAGTGGCACATATCTGATTCTGAGAAAAGTGGAAAACATTTCGAAAGTTTAGTTTGTCTCAAATACATTCGGCAGAAGTTCGTTTGAATTACATTTGATGGTATTTTTCTGATTTACATCAACTTTTACAGCGCTTCTGACACAAGATAGTGGCAAAAATCTGATTCTGAGAAGAGTGTGAAATATTTCGAAAATGTTGGTTCTATCTAATATATTCGGCTGAAGTTCAGTTGAATTCCATTTGATGGCCATTTTCTGTTTTACATCATCATTTACTGCATTTTAGACACAAGACGGTGGCACACATCTTATTCTGAGAGGAGAGGAAACATTCGGAAGAGTAGGTTGTCTCTAATAATTTCGGCGGATGTTCAGGTGAATTCCATTTGATGGCCATTTTCTGTTTTACATCATCATTTACTGCGTTTTAGAATACAAGACAGTGGCACACATCTGATTCTGAGAGGAGTGGAATCATTTCGAAAGTGTAGGTTGCCTCTAGTTGATTCGGCGGAAGTTCTGATGAATTCCGTTTGATGGCCATTGTCTGTCTTGCATCATCTGATACAGCGCTTAGACACAAGACAGTGGCACACATCTGATTTTGAGAAGAGTGGAAAACATTTCGAAAGTGTAGGTTTTCTGTTATACATTTGCGGATGTTCAGGTGAATTCCATTTGATGGCCCTTTTCTGTATTATATCAACTTTTACAGCGTTTTAGACACAGGACAGTGGAACACATCTGATTCTGAGAAGAGTGGTAAACATTTCGAATGTGGAGGTTTTCTCTAATAGATTCGGCGGATGTTCAGTAGAATTCCATTTGGTGGCGTTTTCTGTTTTACATCAATTTTACAGCGCTTTAGACACAAGACAGTGGCACACATCTGATTCTGAGAAGAGGGGAAACATTTCGAATGTGTAGGTTGTCTCTAATACATTCGGCGAAGTTGAGAATTCCATTTGATGGCCATTTTCTGTTTTACATCATCATTTACTGCGTTTTAGACACAAGACAGTGGCACACATCTGATTTTGAGAAGAGTGGAAAATATTTCGAAAGTGTAGGTTGTCTCTAATAGATTCGGGGAAGTTCAGGTGAATTCCATTTGATGGCCATTTTCTGTATTTCATCATTTTTACAGCGCTTTAGACACAAGACAGTGGCACACATCTCATTCTGAGAAGTGTGGGAAACATCTCGAAAGTGTAGGTTGTCTCGAATAGATTCGTCGGAAGTTCAGGTGTATTCCATTTGATAGCTATTTTCTGTCTTACATCATCTTTTACAGCGCTTTAGACACAAGACAGTGGCACACATCTGATTCTGAGAAGAGTAGGAAACATTTTGAAAGTGTAGGTTGATTAAAATAGACTCGGCGGAAGTTCAGGTGAATTCCATTTGATGGACATTTTCTGTCTGACATCATCTTTTTCAGCGCTTTTGACACAAGACAGTGGAACACCTGATTCTGAGAAGACTGGGAAACATTTCGAATATGGAGGTTATCTCTAATTGATTCGGCGGAAGTTCAGGTGAATTCCATTTGATGGCCATTTTCTGTCTTACATCATCTTTTACAGCGCTTTAGACACAAGAGAGTGGCGCACATCTGATTCTGAGAAGGGTGGAAATATTTAGAAAGTGTAGGTTGTCTCTAATATATTCGGCGGAAGTTCAGGTGAATTCCATTTGATGGCTATATTCTGTCTGACATCATCTATTACAGCGCTTTAGACACAAGACAGTGGCACACATATGATTTTGAGAGGAGTGGAAACATTTCGAAAGTGTAGGTTGTCGATAATAGATCCGATGGAAGTTCAGGTGAATTACATTTGATGTATATTTTCTATCTTTCGTCATCTTTTACAGCGCTTTAGACACAAGACAGTGGCACACATCTGATTCTGAGAGGAGTGGAAATATTTCGAAAGTGTAGGTTGTCGATAATAGATCCGGCGGAAGTTCAGGTGAATTCCATTTGATGTCTATTTTCTGTCTTTCGTCATCTTTTACAGCGCTTTAGACACAAGACAGTGGCACACATCTGATTCTGAGAGGAGTGGAAATATTTCGAAAGTGTAGGTTGTCTCTAATAGATTCGGCGGAAGTTCTGATGAATTCCGTTTGATGGCCATTGTCTGTCTTGCATCATCTGATACAGCGCTTAGACACAAGACAGTGGCACACATCTGATTTTGAGAAGAGTGGAAAACATTTCGAAAGTGTAGGTTTTCTGTTATACATTTGCGGATGTTCAGGTGAATTCCATTTGATGGCCCTTTTCTGTATTATATCAACTTTTACAGCGTTTTAGACACAGGACAGTGGAACACATCTGATTCTGAGAAGAGTGGTAAACATTTCGAATGTGGAGGTTTTCTCTAATAGATTCGGCGGATGTTCAGTAGAATTCCATTTGGTGGCGTTTTCTGTTTTACATCAATTTTACAGCGCTTTAGACACAAGACAGTGGCACACATCTGATTCTGAGAAGAGGGGAAACATTTCGAATGTGTAGGTTGTCTCTAATACATTCGGCGAAGTTGAGAATTCCATTTGATGGCCATTTTCTGTTTTACATCATCATTTACTGCGTTTTAGACACAAGACAGTGGCACACATCTGATTTTGAGAAGAGTGGAAAATATTTCGAAAGTGTAGGTTGTCTCTAATAGATTCGGGGAAGTTCAGGTGAATTCCATTTGATGGCCATTTTCTGTATTTCATCATTTTTACAGCGCTTTAGACACAAGACAGTGGCACACATCTCATTCTGAGAAGTGTGGGAAACATCTCGAAAGTGTAGGTTGTCTCGAATAGATTCGTCGGAAGTTCAGGTGTATTCCATTTGATAGCTATTTTCTGTCTTACATCATCTTTTACAGCGCTTTAGACACAAGACAGTGGCACACATCTGATTCTGAGAAGAGTAGGAAACATTTTGAAAGTGTAGGTTGATTAAAATAGACTCGGCGGAAGTTCAGGTGAATTCCATTTGATGGACATTTTCTGTCTGACATCATCTTTTTCAGCGCTTTTGACACAAGACAGTGGAACACCTGATTCTGAGAAGACTGGGAAACATTTCGAATATGGAGGTTATCTCTAATTGATTCGGCGGAAGTTCAGGTGAATTCCATTTGATGGCCATTTTCTGTCTTACATCATCTTTTACAGCGCTTTAGACACAAGAGAGTGGCGCACATCTGATTCTGAGAAGGGTGGAAATATTTAGAAAGTGTAGGTTGTCTCTAATATATTCGGCGGAAGTTCAGGTGAATTCCATTTGATGGCTATATTCTGTCTGACATCATCTATTACAGCGCTTTAGACACAAGACAGTGGCACACATATGATTTTGAGAGGAGTGGAAACATTTCGAAAGTGTAGGTTGTCGATAATAGATCCGATGGAAGTTCAGGTGAATTACATTTGATGTATATTTTCTATCTTTCGTCATCTTTTACAGCGCTTTAGACACAAGACAGTGGCACACATCTGATTCTGAGAGGAGTGGAAATATTTCGAAAGTGTAGGTTGTCGATAATAGATCCGGCGGAAGTTCAGGTGAATTCCATTTGATGTCTATTTTCTGTCTTTCGTCATCTTTTACAGCGCTTTAGACACAAGACAGTGGCACACATCTGATTCTGAGAGGAGTGGAAATATTTCGAAAGTGTAGGTTGTCTCTAATAGATTCGGCGGAAGTTCAGGAGAATTCCATTTGATGACTATTTTCTGTATTTAATCATGTTTTACAGCGCTTTAGACACAAGACAGTGGCACACATCTGATTCTGAGATGAGTGGGAAACATTTCGAAAGTGTAGATTGTCTCTTATAGATTCGGCGGAAGTTCAGGTGAATTCCATTTGATGTCTATTTTGTGTCTTTCGTCATCTTTTACAGCGCTTTAGACACAAGACAGTGGCACACATCTGATTCTGAGAGGAGTGGAAATATTTCGAAAGTGTAGGTTGTCCCTCATAGATTCGGCGGAAGTTCAGGTGAATTCCATTTGATGGCCGTTTTCTATCTTACATTATTTATTACAGCGTGTTTGACACAAGACAGTGGCACACATCTGATTGTGAGAAGAGTGGAAACATTTCGAAAGTGTAGGTTGTCTGTAACTGAATCGGCGGAAGTGCAGGTGAATTCAATTTGATGGATATTTTCTTTCTTACATCATCTTTTCCAGCGTTTTAGACACAAGACAGTGGCACACATCTGATTCTGAGAAGAGTGGAAATTTTCGAAAGATAAGGTTGTCTTTATAGATTCAGCGGAAGTGCAGGTGAATTCAATTTGATGGACATTTTTTTTCTTACATCATCTTTTCCAGCGTTTTAGACACAAGACAGTGACAAATATCTCATTCTGAGAAGAGTGGAAATTTTCGAAAATTTAGGTTGTCTTTATAGATTCGGCGGAAGTGCAGGTGAATTCAATTTGATGGACATTTTTTTTCTTACATCATCTTTACCAGCGTTTTAGACACAAGACAGTGGCACACATCTGATTCTGAGAATAGTGGAAATTTTCGAAAGATTAGGTTGTCTTTATAGATTCAGCGGAAGTGCAGGTGAATTCAATTTGATGGACATTTTCTTTCTTACATCGTCTTTTGCAGCGTTTTAGACACAAGACAGTGGCAAACATCTGATTCTGAAAAGAGTGGTGATTTTCGAAAGTTTAGGTTGTCTTTATAGATTCGGCGGAAGTTCAGGTGAATTCAATTTGATGGACATTTTCTTTCTTACATCAACTTTTCCAGCGTTTTAGACACAAGACAATGGCAAACATCTGATTCTGAGAAGAGTGGAAATTTTCGAAAGTTTAGGTTGTCTTTATAGATTCGGTGGAAGTTCAGGTGAATTCAATTTGATGGACATTTTCTTTCTTACATCAACTTTTCCAGCGTTTTACACACAAGACAGTGGCAAACATCTGATTCTGAGAAGAGTGGAAATTTTCGAAAGTTTAGGTTGTCTTTATAGATTCGGTGGAAGTTCAAGTGGTTTTCAATTTGATGGACATTTTCTTTCTTACATCATCTTTTCCAGCCTTTTAGGCACAAGATAGTGGCAAACATCTGATTCTGAGAAGAGTGGAAATTTTCGAAAGTTTAGGTTGTCTTTATAGATTCGGCGGAAGTTCCGATGAATTCAATTTGATGGACATTTTCTTTCTTACATCATCTTTTCCTGCGTTTTAGACACAAGACAGTGGCAAACATCTGATTCTGAGAAGAGTGGAAATTTTCGAAAGTTTAGGTTGTCTTTATAGATTCGGTGGAAGTTCAGGTGAATTCAATTTGATGGACATTTTCTTTCTTACATCATCTTTTCCAGCGTTTTAGACACAAGACAGTGGCAAACATCTGATTCTGAGAAGAGTGGAAATTTTCGAAAGTTTAGGTTGTCTTTATAGATTCGGCGGAAGTGCAGGTGAATTCAATTTGATGGACATTTTCTTTCTTACATCATCTTTTCCAGCGTTTTAGACACAAGACAGTGGCAAACATCTGATTCTGAGAAGAGTGGAAATTTTCGAAAGTTTAGGTTGTCTTTATAGATTCGGCGGAAGTGCAGGTGAATTCAATTTGATGGACATTTTCTTTCTTACATCATCTTTTCCAGCGTTTTAGACACAAGACAGTGGCAAACATCTGATTCTGAGAAGAGTGGAAAATTTCGAAAGTTTAGGTTGTCTTTATAAACTCGGCGGAAGTGCAGGTGAATTCAATTTGATGGACATTTTCTTTCTTACATCTTCTTTTCCAGCGTTTTAGACACAAGACAGTGGCAAACATCTGATTCTGAGAAGAGTAGAAATTTTCGAAAGTTTAGGTTGTCTTTATAGATTCGGCGGAAGTGCAGGTGAATTCAATTTGATGGACATTTTCATTCTTACATCATCTTTTCCAGCGGTTTAGACACAAGACAGTGGCAAACATCTGATTCTGAGAAGAGTGGAAATTTTCGAAAGTTTAGGTTGTCTTTATAGATTCGGCGGAAGTGCAGGTGAATTCAATTTGATGGACATTTTCTTTCTTACATCATCTTTTCCAGCGTTTTAGACACAAGACAGTGGCAAACATCTGATTCTGAGAAGAGTGGAAATTTTCGAAAGTTTAGGTTGTCTTTATAGATTCGGCGGAAGTTCAGGTGAATTCAATTTGATGGACATTTTCTTTTTACATCATCTTTTCCAGCGTCTTAGAGACAAGACAGTGGCACACATCTGATTCTGAGAAGAGTGGAAATTTTCGAAAGTTTAGGTTGTCTTTATAGATTCGGCGGAAGTTCAGGTGAATTCAATTTGATGGACATTTTCTTTCTTACATCATCATTTCCAGAGTTTTAGACACAAGACAGTGGCAAACATCTGATTCTGAGAAGAGTGGAAATTTTCGAAAGTTTAGGTTGTCTTTATAGATTCAGCGGAAGTTCAGGTGAATTCAATTTGATGGACATTTTCTTTCTTACATCATATTTTCCAGCGGTTTAGACACAAGACCGTGGCAAACATCTGATTCTGAGAAGAGTGGAAATTTTCGAAAGTTTAGGTTGTCTTTATAGATTCGGCGGAAGTTCAGGTGAATTCAAGTTGATGGACATTTTCTTTCTTACATCATCTTTTCCAGCGTTTTAGACACAAGACAGTGGCAAACATCTGATTCTGAGAAGAGTGGAAATTTTCGAAAGTTTAGGTTGTCTTTATAGATTCGGCGGAACTTCAGGTGAATTCAATTTGATGGACATTTTCTTTCTTACATCATCTTTTCCAGCGTTTTAGACACAAGACAGTGGCAAACATCTGATTCTGAGAAGAGAGGAAATTTTCGAAAGTTTAGGTTGTCTTTATAGATTCGGCGGAAGTTCAGGTGAATTCAATTTGATGGACATTTTCTTTCTTACATCGTCTTTTCCAGCGTTTTGGACACAAGACAGTGGCAAACATCAGATTCTGAGAAGAGTGGAAATTTTCGAAAGTTGAGGTTGTCTTTATAGATTCGGCGGAAGTTCAGGTGAATTCAATTTGATGGACATTTTCTTTTTTACATCATCTTTTCCAGCGTTTTAGAGACAAGACAGTGGCACACATCTGATTCTGAGAAGAGTGGAAATTTTCGAAAGTTTAGGTTGTCTTTATAGATTCGGCGGAAGTTCAGGTGAATTCAATTTGATGGACATTTTCTTTCTTACATCGACTTTTCCAGCGTTTTAGACACAAGACAGTGGCACACATCTGATTCTGAGAAGAGTGGAAATTTTCGAAATTTTAGGTTGTCTTTATAGATTCGGCGGAAGTGCAGGTGAATTCAATTTGATGGACATTTTCTTTCTTACATCGTCTTTTCCAGCGTTTTAGACACAAGACAGTGGCAAACATCTGATTCTGAGAAGAGTGGAAATTTTCGAAAGTTTAGGTTGTCTTTATAGATTCGGCGGAAGTTCAGGTGAATTCAAGTTGATGGACATTTTCTTTCTTACATCATCATTTCAAGAGTTTTAGACACAAGACAGTGGCAAACATCTGATTCTGAGAAGAGTGGAAATTTTCGAAAGTTTAGGTTGTCTTTATAGATTCGGCGGAAGTTCAGGTGAATTCAATTTGATGGACATTTTCTTTCTTACATCATCTTTTCCAGCGTTTTAGACACAAGACACTGGCAAACATCTGATTCTGAGAAGAGAGGAAATTTTCGAAAGTTTAGGTTGTCTTTATAGATTCGGCGGAAGTTCAGGTGAATTCAATTTGATGGACATTTTCTTTCTTACATCATCTTTTCCAGCGTTTTAGACACAAGACAGTGGCAAACATCTGATTCTGAGAAGAGTGGAAATTTTCGAAAGTTTAGGTTGTCTTTATAGATTCGGCGGAAGTTCAGGTGAATTCAATTTGATGGACATTTTCTTTCTTACATCGACTTTTCCAGCGTTTTGGACACAAGACAGTGGCAAACATCAGATTCTGAGAAGAGTGGAAATTTTCGAAAGTTTAGGTTGTCTTTATAGATTCGGCGGAAGTTCAGGTGAATTCAATTTGATGGACATTTTCTTTTTTACATCATCTTTTCCAGCGTTTTAGAGA
This sequence comes from Ascarosepion bandense, assembly GCA_037127315.1. NCBI lineage: Eukaryota > Metazoa > Mollusca > Cephalopoda > Sepiida > Sepiidae > Ascarosepion > Ascarosepion bandense. The sequence continues at coordinate 1,235,148 of JBBBDQ010001743.1, read as the reverse complement.
CAAGACAGTGGCACACATGTGATTCTGGAAGAGTGGAAATTTTCGAAAGTTTAGGTTGTCTTTATAGATTCGGCGGAAGTTCAGGTGAATTCAATTTGATGGACATTTTCTTTCTTACATCGACTTTTCCAGCGTTTCAGACACAAGACAGTGGCACACATCTGATTCTGAGAAGAGTGGAAATTTTCGAAAGTTTAGGTTGTCTTTATAGATTCGGCGGAAGTGCAGGTGAATTCAATTTGATGGACATTTTCTTTCTTACATCGTCTTTTCCAGCGTTTTAGACACAAGACAGTGGCAAACATCTGATTCTGAGAAGAGTGGAAATTTTCGAAAGTTTAGGTTGTCTTTATAGATTCGGCGGAAGTTCAGGTGAATTCAAGTCGATGGACATTTTCTTTCTTACATCATCATTTCAAGACTTTTAGACACAAGACAGTGGCAAACATCTGATTCTGAGAAGAGTGGAAATTTTCGAAAGTTTAGGTTGTCTTTATAGATTCAGCGGAAGTTCAGGTGAATTCAATTTGATGGACATTTTCTTTCTTACATCATCTTTTCCAGCGGTTTAGACACAAGACAGTGGCAAACATCTGATTCTGAGAAGAGTGGATATTTTGGAAAGTTTAGGTTGTCTTTATAGATTCGGCGGAAGTTCAGGTGAATTCAATTTGATGGACATTTTCTTTCTTACATCATGTTTTCCAGCGTTTTAGACACAAGACAGTGGCAAACATCTGATTCTGAGAAGAGTGGAAATTTTCGAAAGTTTAGGTTGTCTTTATAGATTCGGCGGAAGTTCAGGTGAATTCAATTTGATGGACATTTTCTTTCTTTCATCATCTTTTCCAGCGTTTTAGACACAAGACAGTGGCAAACATCTGATTCTGAGAAGAGTGGAAATTTTCGAAAGTTTAGGTTGTCTTTATAGATTCGGCGGAAGTTCAGGTGAATTCAATTTGATGGACATTTTCTTTCTTACATCGTCTTTTCCAGCGTTTTGGACACAAGACTGTGGCAAACATCAGATTCTGAGAAGAGTGGAAATTTTCGAAAGTTTAGGTTGTCTTTATAGATTCGGCGGAAGTTCAGGTGAATTCAATTTGATGGACATTTTCTTTTTTACATCATCTTTTCCAGCGTTTTAGGGACAAGACAGTGGCACACATCTGATTCTGAGAAGAGTGGAAATTTTCGAAAGTTTAGGTTGTCTTTATAGATTCGGCGGAAGTTCAGGTGAATTCAATTTGATGGACATTTTCTTTCTTACATCGACTTTTCCAGCGTTTTAGACACAAGACAGTGGCACACATCTGATTCTGAGAAGAGTGGAAATTTTCGAAAGTTTAGGTTGTCTTTATAGATTCGGCGGAAGTGCAGGTGAATTCAATTTGATGGACATTTTCTTTCTTACATCGTCTTTTCCAGCGTTTTAGACACAAGACAGTGGCAAACATCTGATTCTGAGAAGAGTGGAAATTTTCGAAAGTTTAGGTTGTCTTTATAGATTCGGCGGAAGTTCAGGTGAATTCAAGTTGATGGACATTTTCTTTCTTACATCATCATTTCAAGAGTTTTAGACCCAAGACAGTGGCAAACATCTGATTCTGAGAAGAGTGGAAATTTTCGAAAGTTTTGGTTGTCTTTATAGATTCAGCGGAAGTTCAGGTGAATTCAATTTGATGGACATTTTCTTTCTTACATCATCTTTTCCAGCGGTTTAGACACAAGACAGTGGCAAACATCTGATTCTGAGAAGAGTGGAAATTTTGGAAAGTTTAGGTTGTCTTTATAGATTCGGCGGAAGTTCAGGTGAATTCAATTTGATGGACATTTTCTTTCTTACATCATGTTTTCCAGCGTTTTAGACACAAGACAGTGGCAAACATCTGATTCTGAGAAGAGTGAAAATTTTCGAAAGTTTAGGTTGTCTTTATAGATTCGGCGGAAGTTCAGGTGAATTCAATTTGATGGACATTTTCTTTCTTACATCATCTTTTCCAGCGTTTTAGACACAAGACAGTGGCAAACATCTGATTCTGAGAAGAGTGGAAATTTTCGAAAGTTTAGGTTGTCTTTATAGATTCGGCGGAAGTTCAGGTGAATTCAATTTGATGGACATTTTCTTTCTTACATCGACTTTTCCAGCGTTTTGGACACAAGACAGTGGCAAACATCAGATTCTGAGAAGAGTGGAAATTTTCGAAAGTTTAGGTTGTCTTTATAGATTCGGCGGAAGTTCAGGTGAATTCAATTTGATGGACATTTTCTTTTTTACATCATCTTTTCCAGCGTTTTAGAGACAAGACAGTGGCACACATCTGATTCTGAGAAGAGTGGAAATTTTCGAAAGTTTAGGTTGTCTTTATAGATTCGGCGGAAGTTCAGGTGAATTCAATTTGATGGACATTTTCTTTCTTACATCGACTTTTCCAGCGTTTTAGACACAAGACAGTGGCACACATCTGATTCTGAGAAGAGTGGAAATTTTCGAATGTTTAGGTTGTCTTTATAGATTCGGCGGAAGTGCAGGTGAATTCAATTTGATGGACATTTTCTTTCTTACATCGTCTTTTCCAGCGTTTTAGACACAAGGCAGTGGCAAACATCTGATTCTGAGAAGAGTGGAAATTTTCGAAAGTTTAGTTTGTCTTTATAGATTCGGCGGAAGTTCAGGTGAATTCAAGTTGATGGACATTTTCTTTCTTACATCATCATTTCAAGAGTTTTAGACACAAGACAGTGGCAAACATCTGATTCTGAGAAGAGTGGAAATTTTCGAAAGTTTAGGTTGTCTTTATAGATTCGGCGGAAGTTTAGGTGAATTCAATTTGATGGGCATTTTCTTTCTTACATCATCTTTTCCAGCGTTTTGGACACAAGACAGTGGCAAACATCAGATTCTGAGAAGAGTGGAAATTTTCGAAAGTTTAGGTTGTCTTTATAGATTCGGCAGAAGTTCAGGTGAATTCAATTTGATGGACATTTTCTTTTTTACATCATCTTTTCCAGCGTTTTAGAGACAAGACAGTGGCACACATCTGATTCTGAGAAGAGTGGAAATTTTCGAATGTTTAGGTTGTCTTTATAGATTCGGCGGAAGTGCAGGTGAATTCAATTTGATGGACATTTTCTTTCTTACATCATGTTTTCCAGCGTTTTAGACACAAGACAGTGGCAAACATCTGATTCTGAGAAGAGTGGAAATTTTCGAAAGTTTAGGTTGTCTTTATAGATTCGGCGGAAGTTCAGGTGAATTCAATTTGATGGACATTTTCTTTCTTACATCATCTTTTCCAGCGTTTTAGACACAAGACAGTGGCACACATCTGATTCTGAGAAGAGTGGAAATTTTCGAAAGTTTAGGTTGTCTTTATAGATTCGGCGGAAGTTCAGGTGAATTCAATTTGATGGACATTTTCTTTCTTAACTCATCTTTTCCAGAGTTTTAGACACAAGACAGTGGCACACATCTGATTCTGAGAAGAGTGGAAATTTTCTAAAATTTAGGTTGTCTTTATAGATTCGGCGGAAGTTCAGGTGAATTCAATTTGATGAACATTTTCTTTCTTACATCACGTTTTACAGCGTTTTAGACATAAGTCAGTGGCAAACATCTGATTCTGAGAAGAGTGGAAATTTTCGAAAGTTTAGGTTGTCTTTATAGATTCGGCGGAAGTTCAGGTGAATTCAATTTGATCGACATTTTCTTTCTTACATCACCTTTTCCAGCGTTTTAGACACAAGACAATGGCAAACATCTGATTCTGAGAAGAGTGGAAGTTTTCGAAAATTTAGGTTGTCTTTATAGATTCGTCGGAAGTTCAGGTGAATTCACTTTGATGGACATTTTCTTTCTGACATCACCTTTTCCAGCGTTTTAGACACACGACAGTGGCAAACATCTGATTCTGAGAAGAGTGGAAGTTTTCGAAGGTTTAGGTTGTCTTTATAGATTCGGCGGAAGTTCAGGTGAATTCAAGTTGATGGACAGTTTATTTCTTACATCATCTTTTCCAGCGTTTTAGACACAAGACAGTGGCACACATCTGATTCTGAGAAGAGTGGAAATTTTCGAAAGTTTAGGTTGTCTTTATAGATTCGGCGGAAGTTCAGGTGAATTCAATTTGATGGACATTTTCTTTCTTACATCACCTTTTACAGCGTTTTAGACACAAGACAGAGGCACACATCTGATTCTGAGAAGAGTGGAAATTTTAGAAAGTTTAGGTTGTCTTTATAGATTCGGCGGAAGTCCAGGTGAATTCAATTTGATGGACATTTTCTTTCTTACATCATCTTTTCCAGCGTTTTAGACACAAGACAGTGGCAAACATCTGATTCTGAGAAGAGTGGAAATTTTCGAAAGTTTAGGTTGTCTTTATAGATTCGGCGGAAGTTCAGGTGAATTCAATTTGAAGGACATTTTCTTTTTTACATCATCTTATTCAGCGTTTTAGACACAAGACAGTGGCAAACATCTGATTCTGAGAAGAGTGGAAATTTTCGAAAGTTTAGGTTGTCTTTATAGATTCGGCGGAAGTTCAGGTGAATTCCATCCGATGGCCATTTTCTGTCTTACATCATCTTTTCCAGCGTTTTATACACAAGACAGTGGCACACATCTGATTCTGATTAGATTGGGAAACATTTCGAAAGTGTAGGTTGTCTCTAATAGATTCGGCGTAAGTTCAGGTGAATTCCATTTGATGGCCTTTTTCTAAATTACATCATCATTTACAGCGCAATAGACACAAGACAGTGGCAGTCATCTGATTCTGAGAAGAGTGGGAAACATTTCGAAAGTGTAAGTTGTCTCTAGTAGATTCGTCGGAAGTTCAGGTGAATTCCATTTGATAGGCATTTTCTGTCTTACATCATCTTTTACAGCGCTTTAGAGAAAAGACAGTGGCACACATCTGATTCTGAGGAGAGTGGGGAACATTTCGTAAGTGTAGGTTGTCTCTAATAGATTCGGCGGAAGTTCAGGTGAATTCAATTTGATGGCCTTTTTCTAAATTACATCATCATTTACAGCGCAATAGACACAAGACAGTGGCAGTCATCTGATTCTGAGAAGAGTGGAAATTTTCGAAAGTTTAGGTTGTCTTTATAGATTCGGCGGAAGTTCAGCTGAATTCCATTTGATGGACATTTTCTGACTTTCATAATGTTTTACAGCTCTTTAGACACAAGTCAGTGGCAAACGTCTGATTGTGAGAAGAGTGGAAACATTTCGACAGTGTAGGTTGTCTGTAATAGTTTCTGCGGAAGTTCAGGTGAATTCCATTTGATGGCCATTTCCTGTATTACATCTTCAATTACAGCGTGATTGACACGAGACAGTGGCACACATCTGATTCTGAGAAGAGTGGAAACAATACGAAAGTCTAGGTTGTCTCTAATAGAATCGGCGGAAGTTCAGGTGAATTCCATATGATGGCCATTTTCTGTCTTACATCATCTTTTACAGCGCTTTAGACACAAGACAGTGGCACACATCTGATTCTGAGAAAAGTGGGAAACATTTCGAAAGTGTATGTTGTCCCTAATAGATTCGGCGGAAGTTCAGGTGAATTCAATTTGATGGCCATTTTCTGATTTACATCATAATTTACAGCGCAATAGACACAAGACAGTGGCACACATCTGATTCTGAGAAGAGTGGGAAACATTTCGAAAGTGTAGTTTGTCTCTAATAGGTTCGGCGGAATTTAAAGTGAATGCCATTTGATGGCCATCTTCTGTCTTATATCATCTTTTACAGCGCTTTAGACACAATACAGTGGCACACATCTGATTCTGAGAAGAGTGGGAAACATTTCGAAAGTGTATGTTGTCTCTAATAGATTCGGCGGAAGTTCAGGTGAATTCCATTTGATGGCCATTTTCTGTCTTACATCATCTTTGCAGCAATTTAGACACAAGACATTAGCACAGATATGATTCGCAGAAGTGTGGGAAACATTTCGAAAGTTTAGTTTATCTCTAATAGATTCGTCGGAAGTTCAAGTGAATTCCATTTGATGGACATTTTCTGTGTTACATCATCATTTACAGCGCTTTAGACACAGGACCGTGACACACATCTGTTTCTGAGAAGAGTGGAAAACATGTCGAAAATGTATGATGTCTCTAATAGATTCGGCCGAAGTTCAGGTAAATTCCATTTCATGGCAATTTTCAGTCTTACATCACCATTTACAGCGCTTTAGACAAAAGACAGTGGCAGACATCTGATTCTGAGAAGAGTGGGAATCATTTCGAAAGTGTATGTTGTCTCTAATAGATTCGGCGGAAGTTCAGGTGAATTCCATTTGATGGCCATTTTCTGTCTTACATCATCTTTTTCTTCGCTTTAGACACAAGATAGTGTCACACATCGGATTCTGAGAAGAGTGGAAACATTTCGAATGTGTCGGTTGTCCCTAACACATTCGGCGGAACTTCAGCTGAATTCCATTTGATTGCCATTTTCTGTCTTACATCATCTTTTACAGCATTTTAGACACAAGACTGTGGCAGACATCTGATTCTGAGATGAGTGGGAAACATTTCGAATGTTTAGGTTTTCTCTAATAGATACGGCGGAAGTTCAAGTGAATTCCATTTGATGGCCATCTTCTGTCTTACATCATCTTTTGCAGCGCTTTAGACACAAGACAGGGGCACACATCTGATTCTGAGAAGAGTGGGAAACATCTCGAAAGTGTAGGTTGTCTCTAATTGATTCGTCGGAAGTTCAGGTGAATTCCATTTGATAGCCATTTTCTGTCTTTCATCATCTTTTACAGCGCTTTAGAGAAAAGACAGTGGCACAGATCTGATTCTGAGAAAAGTGGGAAACATTTCGAAAGTGTAGGTTGTCTCTAATAGATTCGGCGGAAGTTCAGGTGAATTCCATTTGATGGCCATCTTCTGTCTTACATCATCTTTTACATCGCTTTAGACACAAGACAGTGGCACACATCTGATTCTGAGAAGTGTGGGAAACATCTCGAAAGTGTAGGTTGTCTCTAATTGATTCGACGGAAGTTCAGGTGAATTCCATTTGATTGCCATTTTCTGTCTTACATCATCTTTTACAGCGCTTTAGACACAAGACAGTGGCACACATCTGATTCTGAGAAGTGTGGGAAACATCTCGAAAGTGTAGGTTGTCTCTAATTGATTCGACGGAAGTTCAGGTGAATTCCTTTTGATTGCCATTTTCTGTCTTACATCATCTTTTACAGCGCTTTAGACACAAGACAGTGGCACACATCTGATTCTGAGAAGAGTGGGAAAAATCTCGAAAGTGTAGGTTGTCTCTAATTGATTCGACGGAAGTTCAGGTGAATTCCATTTGATAGCCATTTTCTGTCTTACATCATCTTTTACAGCGCTTTAGACACAAGTGGCACACATCTGATTCTGAGAAGAGTGGGAAACATCTCGAAAGTGTAGGTTGTCTCTAATTGATTCGTCGGAAGTTCAGGTGAATTCCATTTGATAGCCATTTTCTGTCTTTCATCATCTTTTACAGCGCTTTAGAGAAAAGACAGTGGCACAGATCTGATTCTGAGAAAAGTGGGAAACATTTCGAAAGTGTAGGTTGTCTCTAATAGATTCGGCGGAAGTTCAGGTGAATTCCATTTGATGGCCATCTTCTGTCTTACATCATCTTTTACATCGCTTTAGACACAAGACAGTGGCACACATCTGATTCTGAGAAGTGTGGGAAACATCTCGAAAGTGTAGGTTGTCTCTAATTGATTCGACGGAAGTTCAGGTGAATTCCATTTGATTGCCATTTTCTGTCTTACATCATCTTTTACAGCGCTTTAGACACAAGACAGTGGCACACATCTGATTCTGAGAAGTGTGGGAAACATCTCGAAAGTGTAGGTTGTCTCTAATTGATTCGACGGAAGTTCAGGTGAATTCCTTTTGATTGCCATTTTCTGTCTTACATCATCTTTTACAGCGCTTTAGACACAAGACAGTGGCACACATCTGATTCTGAGAAGAGTGGGAAAAATCTCGAAAGTGTAGGTTGTCTCTAATTGATTCGACGGAAGTTCAGGTGAATTCCATTTGATTGCCATTTTCTGTCTTACATCATCTTTTACAGCATTTTAGACACAAGACTGTGGCAGACATCTGATTCTGAGATGAGTGGGAAACATTTCGAATGTTTAGGTTTTCTCTAATAGATACGGCGGAAGTTCAAGTGAATTCCATTTGATGGCCATCTTCTGTCTTACATCATCTTTTGCAGCGCTTTAGACACAAGACAGGGGCACACATCTGATTCTGAGAAGAGTGGGAAACATCTCGAAAGTGTAGGTTGTCTCTAATTGATTCGTCGGAAGTTCAGGTGAATTCCATTTGATAGCCATTTTCTGTCTTTCATCATCTTTTACAGCGCTTTAGAGAAAAGACAGTGGCACAGATCTGATTCTGAGAAAAGTGGGAAACATTTCGAAAGTGTAGGTTGTCTCTAATAGATTCGGCGGAAGTTCAGGTGAATTCCATTTGATGGCCATCTTCTGTCTTACATCATCTTTTACATCGCTTTAGACACAAGACAGTGGCACACATCTGATTCTGAGAAGTGTGGGAAACATCTCGAAAGTGTAGGTTGTCTCTAATTGATTCGACGGAAGTTCAGGTGAATTCCATTTGATTGCCATTTTCTGTCTTACATCATCTTTTACAGCGCTTTAGACACAAGACAGTGGCACACATCTGATTCTGAGAAGTGTGGGAAACATCTCGAAAGTGTAGGTTGTCTCTAATTGATTCGACGGAAGTTCAGGTGAATTCCTTTTGATTGCCATTTTCTGTCTTACATCATCTTTTACAGCGCTTTAGACACAAGACAGTGGCACACATCTGATTCTGAGAAGAGTGGGAAAAATCTCGAAAGTGTAGGTTGTCTCTAATTGATTCGACGGAAGTTCAGGTGAATTCCATTTGATAGCCATTTTCTGTCTTACATCATCTTTTACAGCGCTTTAGACACAAGTGGCACACATCTGATTCTGAGAAGAGTGGGAAACATCTCGAAAGTGTAGGTTGTCTCTAATTGATTCGTCGGAAGTTCAGGTGAATTCCATTTGATAGCCATTTTCTGTCTTTCATCATCTTTTACAGCGCTTTAGAGAAAAGACAGTGGCACAGATCTGATTCTGAGAAAAGTGGGAAACATTTCGAAAGTGTAGGTTGTCTCTAATAGATTCGGCGGAAGTTCAGGTGAATTCCAATTTGATGGCCATCTTCTGTCTTACATCATCTTTTACATCGCTTTAGACACAAGACAGTGGCACACATCTGATTCTGAGAAGTGTGAAACATCTCGAAAGTGTGAGTTGTCTAATTGATTCGACGGAAGTTCGGGTGAATTCCATTTGATTGCCATTTTCTGTCTTACATCATCTTTTACAGCACTTTAGACACAAGACGGTAGCACACATCTGATTCTGAGAAGTGTAGGAAACATCTCGAAAGTGTAGAGTTGTCTCTAATTGATTCGACGGAAGTTCAGGTGAATTCCTTTTGATTGCCATTTTCTGTCTTACATCATCTTTTACAGCGCTTTAGACACAAGACAGTAGCACACATCTGATTCTGAGAAGAGTAGGAAAAATCTCGAAAGTGTAGGTTGTCTCTAATTGATTCGACGGAAGTTCGGTGAATTCCGTTTGATTGCCATTTTCTGTCTTACATCGTCTTTTACAGCTTTAGACACAAGACGAAAGTGGCAGTCATCTGATTCTGAGAAGTGTGGGAAACATCTCGAAAGTGTAGGTTGTCTCTAATTGATTCGACGAAAGTTCAGGTGAATTCCATTTGATTGCCATTTTCTGTCTTAAATCATCTTTTACAGCGCTTTAGACACAAGACAGAGGCACACGTCTGATTCTGAGAAGTGTGGGAAACATCTCGAAAGTGTAGGTTGTCTCTGATTGATTCGACGGAAGTTCAGGGTGAATTCCATTTGATGGCCATTTTCTGTCTTACATCATCTTTTACAGCTTTAGACACCAAAGACGGTGGCAGTCATCTGATTCTGAGAAGTGTGGGAAACATCTCGAAAGTGTAGGTTGTCTCTAATTGATTCGACGGAAGTTCAGGTGAATTCCATTTGATGGCCATTTCTGTCTTACATCATCTTTTACAGCGCTTTAGACACAAGACAGGGGCACACATCTGATTCTGAGAAGTGTGGGAAACATCTCGAAAGTGTAGGTTGTCTCTAATTGATTCGACGGAAGTTCAGGTGAATTCCATTTGATGGCCATTTTCTGTCTTACATCATCTTTTACAAGCGCTTTAGACACAAGACAGTGGCAGTCATCTGATTCTGAAAGTGTAGGGAAACATCTCCGGGGAGGTGTGAGTTGTCTCTAATTCGACGGGTTCGGGTGAATTCCATTTGATGGCCATTTCTGTCTTACATCATCTTTAGCGCTTTAGACACAAGACAGGGGCACACATCTGATTCACAAATTGTAGAAGCATCTCGAAAGTGTAGGTTGTCTCTAATTGATTCGACGAAAGTTCAGGTGAATTCCATTTGATTGCCATTTTCTGTCTTACATCGTCTTTTACAGCGCTTTAGACACAAGACGAGGGCACACATCTGATTCTGAGAAGTGTGGGAAACATCTCGAAAGTGTAGGTTGTCTCTAATTGATTCGACGGAAGTTCAGGTGAATTCCATTTGATTGCCATTTTCTGTCTTACATCATCTTTTACAGCGCTTTAGACACAAGACAGGGGCACGCATCTGATTCTGAAGTGTGGGAAACATCTCGAAAGTGTAGGTTGTCTCTAATTGATTCGACGGAAGTTCAGGTGAATTCCATTTGATGGCCATTTCTGTCTTACAACATCTTCTGTACAGCGCTTTAGACACAAGACAGGGGCACACATCTGATTATGACAAGTTTAGGGAAACATCTCGAAAGTGTAGGTTGTCTCTAATTGATTCGTCGGAAGTTCAGGTGAATTCCATTAGATTGCCATTTTCTGTCTTACATCATCTTTTACAGCGCTTTATATACAAGACAGGGGCACACATCTGATTCTGAGAAAAGTGGGAAACATTTCGAAAGTGTAGGTTGTCTCTAGTAGATTCGACGGAAGTTCAGGTGAATTCCATTTGATAGTCATTTTCTGTCTTACATCATCTTTTACAGCGCTTTAGACACAAGTCAGTGGCACACATCTGATTCTGAGAAGTGTGGGAAACATCTCGAAAGTGTAGCTTGTCTCTAATTGATTCGACGGAAGTTCAGGTGAATTCCATTTGATGGCCATTTTCTGTCTTACATCATCTTTTACAGCGCTTTAGACACAAGACAGTGGCACACATCTGATTCTGAGAAGTGTGGGAAACATCTCGAAAGTGTAGGTTGTCTCTAATTGATTCGACGGATGTTCAGGTGAATTCCATTTGATTGCCATTTTCTGTCTTACATCATCTTTTACAGCGCTTTAGACACAAGACAGGGGCACACATCTGATTCTGAGAAGTCTGGGAAACATCTCGAAAGTGTAGGTTGTCTCTAATTGATTCGTCGGAAGTTCAGGTGAATTCCATTTGATAGCCATTTTCTGTCTTTCATCATCTTTTACAGCGCTTTAGAGAAAAGACAGTGGCACAGATCTGATTCTGAGAAAAGTGGGAAACATTTCGAAAGTGTAGGTTGTCTCTAATAGATTCGGCGGAAGTTCAGGTGAATTCCATTTGATGGCCATCTTCTGTCTTACATCATCTTTTACATCGCTTTAGACACAAGACAGTGGCACACATCTGATTCTGAGAAGTGTGGGAAACATCTCGAAAGTGTAGGTTGTCTCTAATTGATTCGACGGAAGTTCAGGTGAATTCCATTTGATTGCCATTTTCTGTCTTACATCATCTTTTACAGCGCTTTAGACACAAGACAGTGGCACACATCTGATTCTGAGAAGTGTGGGAAACATCTCGAAAGTGTAGGTTGTCTCTAATTGATTCGACGGAAGTTCAGGTGAATTCCTTTTGATTGCCATTTTCTGTCTTACATCATCTTTTACAGCGCTTTAGACACAAGACAGTGGCACACATCTGATTCTGAGAAGAGTGGGAAAAATCTCGAAAGTGTAGGTTGTCTCTAATTGATTCGACGGAAGTTCAGGTGAATTCCATTTGATTGCCATTTTCTGTCTTACATCGTCTTTTACAGCGCTTTAGACACAAGACAGTGGCAGTCATCTGATTCTGAGAAGTGTGGGAAACATCTCGAAAGTGTAGGTTGTCTCTAATTGATTCGACGAAAGTTCAGGTGAATTCCATTTGATTGCCATTTTCTGTCTTAAATCATCTTTTACAGCGCTTTAGACACAAGACAGGGGCACACATCTGATTCTGAGAAGTGTGGGAAACATCTCGAAAGTGTAGGTTGTCTCTAATTGATTCGACGGAAGTTCAGGTGAATTCCATTTGATGGCCATTTTCTGTCTTACATCATCTTTTACAGCGCTTTAGACACAAGACAGTGGCAGTCATCTGATTCTGAGAAGTGTGGGAAACATCTCGAAAGTGTAGGTTGTCTCTAATTGATTCGACGGAAGTTCAGGTGAATTCCATTTGATGGCCATTTTCTGTCTTACATCATCTTTTACAGCGCTTTAGACACAAGACAGGGGCACACATCTGATTCTGAGAAGTGTGGGAAACATCTCGAAAGTGTAGGTTGTCTCTAATTGATTCGACGGAAGTTCAGGTGAATTCCATTTGATGGCCATTTTCTGTCTTACATCATCTTTTACAGCGCTTTAGACACAAGACAGTGGCAGTCATCTGATTCTGAGAAGTGTGGGAAACATCTCGAAAGTGTAGGTTGTCTCTAATTGATTCGACGGAAGTTCAGGTGAATTCCATTTGATGGCCATTTTCTGTCTTACATCATCTTTTACAGCGCTTTAGACACAAGACAGGGGCACACATCTGATTCTGAGAATTGTGGGAAACATCTCGAAAGTGTAGGTTGTCTCTAATTGATTCGACGAAAGTTCAGGTGAATTCCATTTGATTGCCATTTTCTGTCTTACATCATCTTTTACAGCGCTTTAGACACAAGACGGGGGCACACATCTGATTCTGAGAAGTGTGGGAAACATCTCGAAAGTGTAGGTTGTCTCTAATTGATTCGACGGAAGTTCAGGTGAATTCCATTTGATTGCCATTTTCTGTCTTACATCATCTTTTACAGCGCTTTAGACACAAGACAGGGGCACACATCTGATTCTGAGAAGTGTGGGAAACATCTCGAAAGTGTAGGTTGTCTCTAATTGATTCGACGGAAGTTCAGGTGAATTCCATTTGATGGCCATTTTCTGTCTTACAACATCTTTTACAGCGCTTTAGACACAAGACCGGGGCACACATCTGATTATGAGAAGTTTGGGAAACATCTCGAAAGTGTAGGTTGTCTCTAATTGATTCGTCGGAAGTTCAGGTGAATTCCATTAGATTGCCATTTTCTGTCTTACATCATCTTTTACAGCGCTTTATATACAAGACAGGGGCACACATCTGATTCTGAGAAAAGTGGGAAACATTTCGAAAGTGTAGGTTGTCTCTAGTAGATTCGACGGAAGTTCAGGTGAATTCCATTTGATAGTCATTTTCTGTCTTACATCATCTTTTACAGCGCTTTAGACACAAGTCAGTGGCACACATCTGATTCTGAGAAGTGTGGGAAACATCTCGAAAGTGTAGCTTGTCTCTAATTGATTCGACGGAAGTTCAGGTGAATTCCATTTGATGGCCATTTTCTGTCTTACATCATCTTTTACAGCGCTTTAGACACAAGACAGTGGCACACATCTGATTCTGAGAAGTGTGGGAAACATCTCGAAAGTGTAGGTTGTCTCTAATTGATTCGACGGATGTTCAGGTGAATTCCATTTGATTGCCATTTTCTGTCTTACATCATCTTTTACAGCGCTTTAGACACAAGACAGGGGCACACATCTGATTCTGAGAAGTCTGGGAAACATCTCGAAAGTGTAGGTTGTCTCTAATTGATTCGTCGGAAGTTCAGGTGAATTCCATTAGATTGCCATTTTCTGTCTTACATCATCTTTTACAGCGCTTTATATACAAGACAGGGGCACACATCTGATTCTGAGAAAAGTGGGAAAATTTTCGAAAGTGTAGGTTGTCTCTAGTAGATTCGGCGGAAGTTCAGGTGAATTCCATTTGATAGCCATTTTCTGTCTTACATCATCTTTTACAGCGCTTTAGACACAAGGCAGTGCCACACATCTGATTCTGAGAAATGTGGGAAACATCTCGAAAGTGTAGGTTGTCTCTAATTGATTCGTCGGAAGTTCAGGTGAATTACATTTGATGGCCAGTTTCTGTCTTACATCATCATTTACAGCGCTTTAGATACAAGACAGTGGCACACATCTGATTCTGAGAAGAGTGGGAAACATTTCGAAATTGTATGTTGTCTCTCGTAGATTCAACGGAAGTTCAGGTGAATTCCATTTGATAGCCATTTTCTCTCTTACATCATCTTTTAGAGCGCTTTAGACACAAGACAGTGGCACACATCTGATTCTGAGCAGAGTGGGAAACATTTCGAAATTGTATGTTGTCTCTCGTAGATTCAACGGAAGTTCAGGTGAATTCCATTTGATAGATATTTTCTGTCTTACATCATCTTTTAGAGCGGTTTAGACACAAGACAGTGGCACACATCTGATTCTGAGAAGTGTGGGAAACATTTCGAAATTGTATGTTGTCTCTCGTAGTTTCAACGGAAGTTCAGGTGAATTCCATTTGATAGATATTTTCTGTCTTACATCATCTTTTAGAGCGCTTTAGACACAAGACAGTGGCACACATCTGATTCTGAGAAGTGTGGGAAACATCTCGAAAGTGTAGGTTGTCTCGAATTGATTCGTCGGAAGTTCAGGTGTATTCCATTTGATTGCCATTTTCTGTCTTATATCATCTTTTACAGCGCTTTAGACACAAGACAGTGGCACACATCTGATTCTGAGAAGTGTGGGAAACATCTCGAATGTGTAGGTTGTCTCGAATTGATTCGTCGGATGTTCAGGTGTATTCCATTTGATTGCCATTTTCTGTCTTACATCATCTTTTACAGCGCTTTAGACACAAGACAGTGGCACACATCTGATTCTGAGAAGTGTGGGAAACATCTCGAAAGTGTAGGTTGTCTCTAATTGATTCGACGGAAGTTCAGGTGAATTCCATTTGATGGCCATTTTCTGTCTTACATCATCTTTTAGAGCGCTTTAGACACAAGACAGTGGCACACATCTGATTCTGAGAAGTGTGGGAAACATCTCGAAAGTGTAGGTTGTCTCGAATTGATTCGTCGGAAGTTCAGGTGTATTTCATTTGATTGCCATTTTCTGTCTTACATCATCTTTTAGAGCGCTTTAGACACAAGACAGTGGCACACATCTGATTCTCAGAAGTGTGGGAAACATCTCGAAAGTGTAGGTTGTCTCGAATTGATTCGTCGGAAGTTCAGGTGTATTCCATTTGATTGCCATTTTCTGTCTTACATCATCTTTTACAGCGCTTTAGACACAAGACAGTGGCACACATCTGATTCTGAGAAGTGTGGGAAACATCTCGAATGTGTAGGTTGTCTCGAATTGATTCGTCGGATGTTCAGGTGTATTCCATTTGATTGCCATTTTCTGTCTTACATCATCTTTTACAGCGCTTTAGACACAAGACGGTGGCACACATCTGATTCTGAGAAGTGTGGGAAACATCTCGAAAGTGTAGGTTGTCTCTAATTGATTCGACGGAAGTTCAGGTGAATTCCATTTGATGGCCATTTTCTGTCTTACATCATCTTTTACAGCGCTTTAGACACAAGACAGTGGCACACATCTGATTCTGAGAAGTGTGGGAAACATCTCGAAAGTGTAGGTTGTCTCTAATTGATTCGACGGATGTTCAGGTGAATTCCATTTGATTGCCATTTTCTGTCTTACATCATCTTTTACAGCGCTTTAGACACAAGACAGGGGCACACATCTGATTCTGAGAAGTCTGGGAAACATCTCGAAAGTGTAGGTTGTCTCTAATTGATTCGTCGGAAGTTCAGGTGAATTCCATTAGATTGCCATTTTCTGTCTTACATCATCTTTTACAGCGCTTTATATACAAGACAGGGGCACACATCTGATTCTGAGAAAAGTGGGAAACATTTCGAAAGTGTAGGTTGTCTCTAATTGATTCGTCGGAAGTTCAGGTGAATTACATTTGATGGCCAGTTTCTGTCTTACATCATCATTTACAGCGCTTTAGATACAAGACAGTGGCACATATCTGATTCTGAGAAGAGTGGGAAACATTTCGAAATTGTATGTTGTCTCTCGTAGATTCAACGGAAGTTCAGGTGAATTCCATTTGATAGCCATTTTCTCTCTTACATCATCTTTTAGAGCGCTTTAGACACAAGACAGTGGCACACATCTGATTCTGAGAAGTGTGGGAAACATCTCGAAAGTGTAGGTTGTCTCGAATTGATTCGTCGGAAGTTCAGGTGAATTCCTTTTGATAGCCATTTTCTGTCTTACATCATCTTTTACAGCGCTTTAGACACAAGACAGTGGCACACATCTGATTCTGACAAGAGTGGGAAACATTTCAAAAGTGTAGGTTGTCTCTACTTGATTCGTCGGAAGTTCAGGTGAATTCCATTTGATAGCCATTTTCTGTCTTACATCATCTTTTACAGCGCTTTAGACACAAGACAGTGGCACACATCTGATTCTGACAAGAGTGGGAAACATTTCGAAAGTGTATGTTGTCTCTAGTAGATTCGGCGGAAGTTCAGGTGAATTCCATTTGATAGCCATTTTCTGTCTTTCATCATCTTTTACAGCGCTTTAGACACAAGACAGTGGCACACATCTGGTTCTGAGAAGAGTGGGAAACATTTCAAAAGTGTAGGTTGTCTCTAATAGAATCGGCGGAAGTTCAGGTGAATTCCATTTGATAGCCATTTTCTGTCTTACATCATCTTTTACAGCGCTTTAGACACAAGACAGTGGCACACATCTGATTCTGACAAGAGTGGGAAACATTTCAAAAGTGTAGGTTGTCTCTACTTGATTCGTCGGAAGTTCAGGTGAATTCCATTTGATAGCCATTTTCTGTCTTACATCATCTTTTACAGCCTTTTAGACACAAGAGAGTGGCACACATCTGATTCTGAGAAGTGTGGGAAACATTTTGAAAGTGTATGTTGTCTCTAGTAGATTCGGCGGAAGTTCAGGTGAATTCCATTTGATAGCCATTTCCTGTCTTTCATCATCTTTTACAGCGCTTTAGACACAAGACAGTGGCACACATCTGGTTCTGAGAAGTGTGGGAAATATTTCAAAAGTGTAGGTTGTCTCTAATAGAATCGGCGGAAGTTCAGGTGAATTCCATTTGATAGCCATTTTCTGTCTTACATCATCTTTTACAGTGCTTAAGACAGAAGACAGTGGCACACATCTGATTCTGAGAGGAGTGGATATATTTCTAAAGTGTAGGTTGTCTCTAATAGATTCGGCGGAAGTTCAGGTGAATTCCATTTGATAGCCATTTTCTGTCTTACATCATCTTTTACAGCGCTTTAGACACAAGACAGTGGCACACATCTGATTCTGACAAGAGTGGGAAACATTTCGAAAGTGTATGTTGTCTCTAGTAGATTCGGCGGAAGTTCAGGTGAATTCCATTTGATAGCCATTTTCTGTCTTACATCATCTTTTACAGCGCTTCAGACACAAGACAGTGGCACACATCTGATTCTGAGAAGAGTGGGAAACATTTCGAAAGTGTATGTTGTCTCTAGTAGATTCGGCGGAAGTTCAGGTGAATTCCATTTGATAGCCATTTTCTGTCTTACATCATCTTTTACAGCGCTTTAGACAAAAGACAGTGGCACACATCTGATTCTGAGAAGAGTGGGAAACATTTCGAAAGTGTATGTTGTCTCTAGTAGATTCGGCGGAAGTTCAGGTGAATTCCATGTGATGGCCATTTTCTGTCTTACATCATCTTTTACAGCCTTTTAGACACAAGACAGTGGCACACATCTGATTCTGAGAATAGTGGGAAACATTTCGAAAGTGTATGTTGTCTCTAGTAGATTCGGCAGAATGTCAGGTGAATTCCATTTGATGGCCATTTTCTGTCTTACATCATCTTTTACAGCCTTTTAGACACAAGACAGTGGCACACATCTGATTCTGACAAGAGTGGGAAACATTTCGAAAGTTTATGTTGTCTCTAGTAGAATCGGCGGAAGTTCAGGTGAATTCCATGTGATGGCCATTTTCTGTCTTACATCATCTTTTACAGCCTTTTAGACACAAGACAGTGGCACACATCTGATTCTGACAAGAGTGGGAAACATTTCAAAAGTGTAGGTTGTCTCTAATAGATTCGGCGGAAGTTCAGGTGAATTCCATTTGATGGCCATTTTCTGTCTTACATCATCTTTTACAGTGCTTAAGACACAAGACAGTGGCACACATCTGATTCTGAGAGGAGTGGATATATTTCGAAAGTGTAGGTTGTCTCTAATAGATTCGGCGGAAGTTCAGGTGAATTCCATTTGATGGCCATTTTCTGTCTTACATCATCTTTTACAGTGCTTAAGACACAAGACAGTGGCACACATCTGATTCTGAGAGGAGTGGATATATTTCGAAAGTGTAGGTTGTCTCTAATAGATTCGGCGGAAGTTCAGGTGAATTCCATTTGATGGCCATTTTCTGTCTTACATCATCTTTTACAGTGCTTAAGACAGAAGACAGTGGCACACATCTGATTCTGAGAGGAGTGGATATATTTCTAAAGTGTAGGTTGTCTCTAATAGATTCGGCGGAAGTTCAGGTGAATTCCATTTGATGGCCATTTTCTGTCTTACATCATCTTTTACAGCGCTTTTGACACAAGACAGTGGCACACATCTGATTCTGAGAAGAGTGGGAAACATTTCGAAAGTGTATGTTGTCTCTAGTAGATTCGGCGGAAGGTCAGGTGAATTCCATTTGATGGCCATTTTCTGTCTTACATCATCTTTTACAGCCTTTTAGACACAAGACAGTGGCACACATCTGATTCTGACAAGAGTGGGAAACATTTCGAAAGTGTATGTTGTCTGTAGTAGATTCGGCGGAAGTTCAGGTGAATTCCATGTGATGGCCATTTTCTGTCTTACATCATCTTTTACAGCGCTTTAGACACAAGACAATGGCAGACATCTGATTCTGAGATGAGTGGGAAACATTTCAAATGTGTATGTTGTCTCTAATAGATTCGGCGGAAGTTCAGGTGAATTCCATTTGATAGCCATTTTCTGTCTTACATCATCTTTTACAGCGCTTTAGACACAAGACAGTGGCACACATCTGATTCTGAATAGAGAGGAAAACATTTCGAATGTGTATGTCACCTCTAATATGGCCGACGAAAGTTCTTGGTGAATTCTTATCGATGGCCATTTTCTGTCTCACATCAACTTTTGCGGCTCTCTAGATAGAGGACTATGGCACACCTCTGATATTGAAAAAGTGAAGATTATTTTGAATGTGGAGCTTATCTCTGATAGAGTTGGCGAAAGGTCTTGGTGAATTCCAAGCGATGGCCATTTTCTGTCTTAAATCATGTTTTTCTCTAGACACAAGACTGTGGCATACATCTGATTGTGAGAAGAGCCGTAATCATTTCGATTGTGATGTTTAACTGTATAAATATCGTATCGTCGAAAATTCTTGGTGAATTCCAAGTTATGTCCATTGTATGTCGCCCATCATGTTTTGCGTTGCTCCAGAGACAAGATTGTGGCTCACATCTGATATTGAGAAGAATGGAATTGATTTTTAATGTGTTGTATAACCCATATATTTGTTATGAACATTGTTGGTGAATTCCCGAAACGGTCCTCTTTTTGCAAGTACCTCTATTCAACAATGTGCTTCATCATTTATTCTGAGAAGAGAGTAAATGATTTTTCTTACAGTTGAATATTTCTAATAGTTGTTACAATACTTTTTGTTGAATTCTCAAATGATGGTCATGTTATGCCTTTCATAATTTTCTTGTAGGTCTCTAGATTTAACGTTGATGCACACATTCGGAAGAGTTGGATATCTCTAATAATTTTTATGAATATTCTTGGTGAATTTCCAAGAGATGCCCCTGTTATGCCTGCCATCATCTTCTTTTTAGCGTTCCATACTCAACATTGCTGCACACATCTCATTCTGTGTAGTGGGGAAATGATTTCGAAAGATTTGGGTAACCGTAATACTGGTTTCGAAAGTTCTAGCTGAGTTCCCAACTGATGTTCATTTTATGTCTTTCATTTTCTTGCAGCGCTCGATACTCAACACTGAGTCATTCATCTTATTCTGAGAATAAGGAAATGATTTCGAAAATGTTGAATACTGATTGTGGTTGAGTACGTTCTTGGTAAATTCCCAAATTTTGGTAATGTTATTCCTCCCATCATCCTCTTGCAGGGCTCCAGATTTAACATTGAGTCACTCATCTCATTCTGAGAAAAGAGCTAATGATTTCGAAAGATTTTGATTATTTTAACAATGGTTACGAAAGAGCTTGCTTTGTTCCCTCGTGACTACGATGTTATGCCTGCAATCCCTTTTCGTTGGCTAATACGAAATTGGTTTTGGGGTCTTAAATGTTATTCCTAAAAATCATTTTTGTTTGTTTCCAGGTCGTTATTATAGGGTATTCTATAATTCCAAATTTGTTGAGATAAAATCAGAACATGAATTCATCCGGGGGTACATTTTCCGTTTTCGTTTTAAGCTGGATGTGTCGTTTCTCCTTGAAATGGAATAATGCTATTCCATGTAAAATGGATAGGGAAATGACACCCAATGGAATATAAGCCAGTTTACCAAAATTTGGGCGAAATAGTTCGCTACATACTAAGCAAATTGCCAATATAACCAGACAAAATATTGACAAAATAATCTTCTCTCGATTAGATAATATATGACGGTTTTCAAAGAGAGGCATTAAAAAAATTCGTGTACCGTTCCGAAATATATACCTCTCTTTCTCTCTAGTATAATAGATCTTATTTCCGTCAATGCTGTGGTCACTAGGACTGTGATAGTACTCCTCGTTATCTTTCACGGTAACGTCACCCTGGTTATTTCTTTCTTCTGCCGTACTTCGAAATTTTTTAATGTTTTTCCACCCTTTTTTTATGACAGAAGAATAAAATGACTCAGGGTAAGTTAGGTCCTCTTCTTTCAAATGCACCACAGCTGGAGGATCAACACTGAACTGAGTTTTCTGGCCTGTTAATTCTTTTTGATCCAACAAAGATTCAATATCGATCTTTGTTTCGAAAAGTCTTTTGTCCTCATTTGAAGGCGAAATTGGAGGACTGTCAAAGACCAATGAATCTTTTTTGTAAATTACTGTTGGTGGTTCAGGGTTGATCCTGACTCTTTTCTGGATTTTGCTTTTCAATTCTTTTTTGGCAGGCATACATTGTATAATTATCTTGCTTTCCAGAGGTTTTCCCATTGGATTGTCAGGTGAGATTGGAGGACTATTATGGAATAAAGAATGTTGGCTGCTATCATCAGAATTTTCCTCATGCGTTTTCTCGATTTGGCCCTCCACATTTTCAGATGTGTCCTTTTTAATTTGATCCATTTTTTTCTCACTTTATGTGCGAAAATTGTATAAATTTGTATTGATAAAAGAAAAACGAGTTGGACTGGTCACGATGCTCCAAAGACAATTATAAAAGAAAAACGAGTTGGACTGGTCACGATGCTCCAAAGACAATTATAAAAGAAAAACGAGTTGGACTGGTCACAATACTCCAAAGACAAGTATAAAAGAAAAACGAGTTGGACTGGTCACAATGCTCCAAAGACAATGATTCTAACGCAAAAGATCTTCTGCGTTACTCTCCTCTTTTCTAACTTCTTATAATACTTTTTACATATAAATTTTGACAAAATATTTCCTTTTCGTTGTATTAAATTCACACGAGTTAAAAACGCGATGCTAACTGTTCGGTTTCTCTCATATAAACTAAATCGTTATGACGTCATATGACGTCATATGACGTTTTAACCAAACAAAGAAATAAAAATTGCGTAGAATCGATTTTTTCGAATCTATAGCGTCATTGGCAGAACGCGTTGCCAAATGTTGCGGTTTTTCTTAATTATATATTATATTATTGCATGATGTCTTTAGTTTGTATTTTCTGTTGAAATCTTTTTATTTGGGGAAATTGTTACCATACCCCTCCCCCTCATGTCATTTCATGTCAAATATTTATATATTTTTGTAATTATTGTCGATTGTGGATTTTTTAGGTTCATTTGGGGTGGTTTTAGATACCCGGAATGTTTTGTGGTATTTTGTTACATGGTAGTGTGAGTGTTGTGGTGACTTAGAAAAATTGTAACGTCTGTCTGGGTCGTGAGTCGGATTAGCTAGGTATAAGATATTTAGCGGCAGACCAACCCAAGTTTTGTTTCCCCTCCCTTTTTTCGGCCTTGTGCCATAATTTTGTAAGACAAAATAAATAAATATATATTATATTATTGTATATAGTATCAAATCGTATATATGGTCAGTCAGTTAGTTAAGTGCCATACGTGATACACTATTGAGCGATCATGTCTCAAAAGAGACATGACTGACTGGGCAGAAGATTATCCCGCAGTAGGTTCTCGTTGCTTTCTGCGGTAGACTGGTTGCCGACCAAGGCTATAGAACCCAATCTGTCCTGTTACTTGACTCATAGCTAGAAGTATAAGAGATGTATTATATTATTAGGTATTAATTAGTGGGGGATCAGTTTATTACTTCATAACAATAGAAAACCGATCCCCCATTTTATGACCATTTTCTACTATATACAATAATAGAAAATATAATTAAGAATTTAAAGTGAAATAAAATGAGAGGAAGGGGATGAAATATCCAAAACAATATAAAATATGACATGAGTTTTTTTTAAAATAAAATAAACAAACGTTAGTAAGACCCGTCCACCCGACAAAAAAAAAAGTGGCCGTTGCATTCCAATAAACGGCGAAATCAAGAAACACACTCTCTTTCATTTTACCCATTTTTAAGATTTATAGAACGGAAATTATGACTAAATGCATCCGCACTAAGAAATACCTCTTAGGTTCATACAACCATGGATGAAAACGCCATAAAGCGTTTTAATTTAAAAATTGCGCGTTCATAAATACCCTGCACATGAGCGTTCAAAATGAAACATCGTTACAAGAGCATTGTTAAAAAGAAAAACGGTAATATCACAAAGCAGAACAGACGTAGGAAGAGAGGTATATCAAAAGTCGGTGCAAAAGTTTTTGCCGATTTTAAATTTACTCATAAAAATGAAAAACTGAGTGTTTTTGAAAATCTTTATTAATAACAATAACAAACTTTGCTCTCTATAACTTGATTCCATCTGATCAACATGATCTTTTGGGGATGGAGTCCTGCTCTCGGTTGCTGAACTTGTCTTTCTCCTCGATTTCTCCACGATCGCCGACGTTTAACGTTATGGTAGAGAATTCAGATCTCATCATCTGTGACAAGCCTACCCAAAATATTGTCTGAAGTTGTCGTGAAAGTAAAGATTTGCAACAAGAAACACGCTGCCTTTGCATTGGAACCTCTGTGAAACTCATAGAGTAGAGCATGCCTAATGGGTTCTTTAGATGGAAAGAACATGGGTGAGAATATTGCAGGAAAATATGAAAAATTCTTTAAAAATCTGAACGAAAAAGTTATAAATTAATCATGGTGATATGTTTAAGTAATAAAAATATGAATAAAATAAATTACAATGATTTAAAAGGCCCCTCTTTTACAAACCGGCAAAAACTTCTGCACCGACCTTATATATATATATATATATATATATATATATATATATATATATATATATGTCAGCGTCTTAATATCTATCTAACTATCTAGCTATTCCAGCCTATTCATATTTCTCTAACTTCTATATATCTCTTTAACTAATTGTTTCCTATTTCTCCACGTCTAAATACATCTATCTATCTATCTATCTATCTATCTATCTATCTATCTATCTGTCTATCTATCTCTAGTCTGTTCATATCTATCTATCTATCTATGTATCTCTCTCTCTCTCTCTCTCTCTCTATATATATATATATATTGAGAGAGAGAAAGATATATATATATATATATATATATATATATATATATATGCACACACATACTACCGACCAT
The DNA here is from genome assembly GCA_037127315.1 of Ascarosepion bandense. NCBI lineage: Eukaryota > Metazoa > Mollusca > Cephalopoda > Sepiida > Sepiidae > Ascarosepion > Ascarosepion bandense. The sequence continues at coordinate 1,210,826 of JBBBDQ010001743.1, read as the reverse complement.
AATTACTATCCGACTCCATTTTTTAAAATGAAATGATGTATTTCATACCATTTTTAGTATTTATTGCCAAGTGGATAATTCCAAATGAAAATGGTTCTTTTATTATTATTAATAATATGAAAGAAAAAGTTCAAAATCTATCATGGTGATATTTTTAATTAATAATAATATAAATAAAATCAATTACAATTATTTAAAATGCCCCTTTTATAAACCGGCAAAAACATTTGCTCTGACGTAATAGAAAACAGAGCACGCTTTTTTTAAATCAATTTCACTCAAAGGAAGTAAAGCTACTAAGACACAGGATGCTACTGGATATGGAAACATTAAAAAACAGAAACCATTTAAAGGAGCAAAAACAAAGGAATTATAATCTGGGTGACAGTAGAAAGGGATTGACATTGCATTTCAATTTAAATATTGCGTCAAATTAAAACCGGTAGTAGAGTAAAAATACATCTCGGTTTCTATACACCTTCTGCAGGCCCTTAATGAATCTCCATATTTTCCGGTACTCCACTGAAGGAACTGTGTGCAGTCTTATTTGCTGCTTCAGTATGGTTATTTATCCGACCTTGAAAATTGAACTCCAGTCAGACAAATATGATATTGTAACTAACAAATCACTAAGAAAATAAGCTCACTTTCAAAATCTATACGACTCAATGCCGAGCTAAGAGATGTGCACATTAGGACAACCAGCGTTGAGCTGTCTTCTCGTTGAGTAGGTTGGTGGTAAGTGGTCTTGAATTTGAGTTGTCACGGAAATAAGGTGGGCGGTGATGAAATGTCCCATCTTTAACCCTAACAGACCACATTTTTTTTATCGATTTCACCCAAAACAAGGAAGTAAAGCCTCTAAGACACAGGATGTTGTTCGTATTAGAAAACAGAAACAATTTAAAGGAGCAATAACAAAGAAAGTGGAATTAGTGTTTCAGTAGAAAGCGAATTGAACTTTAATTCAAATATTGCATCAAATTAGAACAGAGAATGGAGTAAAAAATACATCTCGGTTTCTCTACACTTTCTGCAGGGCCGTAAGGAATCTCCATATTGTCGCGTGCTCAATCTCAGGAACCGTGTGCAGTCTTTTATTTGCTACTTCGGCATGATTATTTGTTCAATCTTGAAAACTGAACACCAGTCAGCCAAATAAGTTTTTGTGACTAATAAACTAAGACAAAGAGTCAAATCTCCGCGAATCCCAACCGATCTAAGATATGTGCGCACTCAGACAGCCAACACCGGTCTGAAGATGAATTGGCCGGTGTTAAGTCTGCGGTAATGAAATATCCCATCCTCATAATTACACGTCAGATTTAGTCTTTCGTTCTTGTTTGTATTAGCAACGAAAAACTATAAATAAACAAAAAGAAAGGCAGATTCAGTTCGATTTATTCCATGGAATACTACGATAAACTTAGCATCAACATTGCAATCAATACATGTGTGTAGGCTTCAAAACTATGCATAATATCCATATCTATGAAATATCTATCCATCTATCGATCGACCAGTCGGTATCATCTCACTCTCAATTTGATTATCTATTTTAATCCGTTTATATTTATCAATTAATTGACGAAGAGACAAAAAATCAGAATCTGCTAAACGATCATTGATTAATAGTCACAATTTGATTAAACGTCTGATTAATAACCAATCCAAAGAAAGATTATCAGATCAAGCGAGAAATAGGAAAGACGACAAAATCAAAATATTGATCGAACAGATAGACACAAAAAAGCATAAAGCAAGTAGAGTTATATCATACTTATATAAAGAACTAGCAGTATAGCCCGACGTTGCTCGGGTGTAATGAAAGCTTTAAACAGATAGACACAAAAAAGCATAAAGCTAGTAGAGTTATATCATACTTATATAAAGAACTAGCAGTATAGCCCGACGTTGCCCGGGTGTAATGAAAGCTTTAAACAGATAGACACAAAAAGCATAAAGCAAGTAGAGTTATATCATACTTATATAAAGAACTAGCAGTATAGCCCGGCGTTGCTCGGGTGTAATGAAAGCTTTAAACAGATAGACACAAAAAAGCATAAAGCAAGTAGAGTTATATCATACTTATATAAAGAACTAGCAGTATAGCACGGCGTTGCTCGGGTGTAATGAGAACTTTAAAATTAATCCATGGTCTTGGAGCTCAGACTCTTTGGACGTTGGCACGAAAGACTAAAAAGCAATAGTTGTTTCCAGTTAAAGCGAAACCGTAGACTGAAAGAAAAATGAATGGATGTAAGTCAAATTTTGATTTCCTGGTATCGATATCAAAAACGTTTTTTTCGTCGTAAACTGAATTTTGAAGGCTAAATAAGTCCTCTGAGTAAATGGTATCATGGCTGAGACTAAGAACTACAATTATATCTACTTAGAGCTAAACTCGAAGCAAAAACTAAAATAAAAGTGCTGAAAAAATACAGACATACAGGCAGATAAACAGACACACACACAAACATCTTGCCTTATATATATATATATATATATATATATATATATATATTATCAATTTCTTGCACTATTGTAAGAACTGCAACCTTGAAACTTCTGAATATCGATTCTTATGTCTTTGTCTATGTGTGTATCAAATTTGATTTAAATCGGACCACTACTTCTATAACCCGATTTTTTCGATTATCGATTTTCGATATTTATCGGGGGTACCTCGACACAAAACCTAGCTAAGAACACTCGCAGATGCTTATAGTACAACTGTATAAATTTTCAAGAAAATCGTTTCAGCCGTTTCGGAGTCTATAGGTAACGGACACACAGACACACACAGATACACACACACACAGACACACACAGATACACACCCACACACAGACAAAGTTCCATTTATGAATAAGTTTAGATTACGGCAACGATACTGTATAGTAGCGTCACTCGCCACTTTATCTATTGAATTTTTGTGTTTCCACCATTTTGATATCACTGATATATCGTCGTCCTCTTGCGGCCATTGACCGAGATAGAATTCACTACACCCCTCCAGTATTCCCTGTGCATTTGGAACCCGGACGCTGTTTTTGCAGCGAAATTCTTACCTTGTCAAATAGCTGATTACTTGATACTTCGCCAGGTCTACCAAGGGTGTTTTTTTTTATTGTGACACCAGCACTAGACGGGTTACCTTCAGGATCCATCATGTTATTTAACCCATAACTGGAGGGAAGTGACGGATTAATACCTTTCCCAAGGATATCAGTGCTGAAGTGAATGCAGGGTACTCAAATCGAATTCGAATTCGGCTCACCGATTTCTCTTTCTGAGTCGATATCCACTGCACCACAAGGCACATCCGTGACTGAACGCTTACAGCGCCTGGTATTCCCGATATATAGCTGGCAGCTATATATATATATATATATATATATATATATAGCTCTTGTTATGGAAGTGAAAAAAGAAATATTATACTATGCAACTGGCCAACACGTGTCTGCCAACCTTCTCTCTGTAACCAAATATTGAAAAAAAACCTTAACACCCCACCTTTTTGACATTAAATACCCCACAGAGGTGTTGATATGCAGTTAAGCAAACAAAAATCAAACTTCCAAAGGGTGTTCCATACAATCCAAAACAACTGGTGGCAAAAGAATCCGATAGAACTGCAAGAATATTACGGCAAAGTGAATCTGAGACAATAATTTTCAGGAATTTTTTTTTTCTTAATCATATCACCCCGAGCAAGGCGGTAATGCCACTGATGTGCAGGGGGCTATGTAAGAGTGAAAAGATTAGAAAAGAGAAGGCCAGAAACCACATCTTAAACAGGGAACAAGGGATGAGCCTTTTCACATGTTCAATAGACGTGGGTGGAGCGTGAACCGGGCGATAGTTTAGTCTGTCTATTCCACTTGAGAAGAAAAAGAAAAAGAAAAGAGTAAAAAGATTGGAAATGAGAAAGCCGGAAATCACATCCTAAACAGGAAACAGGAGATGAGCCTCTTCACCTGCTAAATAAACTTGGGTGGAGTGTGAACCGGGCGATAGTTTAGTCTATCTACTCCAATTGAAAAAAAAAAGAAAAGAGTGAAAAGATTAGAAAAGAGAAGGCCAGAAACCATATCCTAAACAGGGAACAAGGGATGAGCCTCTTCACCTGTTCAATAGATGTGGGTGGAGTGAACCGGCCGATAGTTTAGTCTATCTACTCCAATTGAAAAAAAAGAAAAGAGTGAAAAGATTGGAAAAGAGAAAGCCGGAAATCACATCCTAAACCGGGAACAAGGGATGAGCCCCTTCACCTGTTAAATAGACGTGGGTGGAGTGTGAACCGGCCGATAGTTTAGTCTATCTACTCCAATTGAAAAAGAAAAAAAAGAGTGAAAAGATTGGAAAAGAGAAAGCCGGAAACCACATCCTAAACAGGGAATATGGGATGAGCCTCTTAACCTCTTCAATAGACGTGGGTGGAAGTGTGAACCGGGCGATAGTTTAGTCTATCTACTCCAATTGTTGCCAGTAAACTATGTTTTCTGTTTTGATAACACAATTGCACATTTTGTACATATTTTATTTTGTGTTTTTTAGTAAATTAAATAGTTGTTTGTGATTTAGCTCTGTTTTGGTAAACCATTTCCTTTTCTTTTGTGACAACTTTCAACATGTAACGCTAGCAATAGAAGATAATGATTGTAATATACAGAGAGAAACTAACAGCTGCAAATGTTATATTTCAAATTGTTTGTTGCAAATATAGTTGCATTCTAGTATCCTCAAATGAAGATTTTAATTTATTAAATTGTCAGACTTAATAAAAGAGAAGTGATGGAAAATACACAGACCAGACCAATCCATTCATAGCAATGCATGTAATGCAAGAGATTCCATGTCCTTGTATAGTTCTGACCTTCTAGTAATTTAATAACGTGTCTGTAGATATTTTCATTCTTCAGATTTTCATTTTGTCATCAATCTGCAATGCAAATTTTTGTACAAAAATTTGTATTCGCTATATAAATATATTACGAAAACTTTAAAAAATATATTTCCTGCTCTATAATATGTCAGTCAGTTAAGTGCCATATGTGATACATGCTTGGGTGATCATGTCTCTTTCGAGACATAACTGACTAGGCAGAAGATTTTCCTGCAGCAGGTTGTCACTACTTTCTGCGGCAGACCGGCTGCCAGCCAAGGTTATAAAACCCAATCTGTCCAGCTATTTAAACCATAACTGGAGGGAGAAGCAGACTCATGCCTCCTCCCAAGGTATTTGCACTAAAAGAGACTTTGGGGTGCTATTACGAGGATATGCAGGATAGATAATAACTGACCCACAACTTAAAGAGGCCAGTACTGAAGTGATCAGGGAATTATCCACTTATGCAATGAATTCAACTGGAATCCGAATTCACCTCTCCAACCCTCCACCCCGAACCGATATCCACTTCACCACAATGCACATTCGACAGAATACTACTTTAAAAATTTCAGTGTCCAAAGCATGATTGGTGCTCATGCTTGTTGTGGTGCAGTGGCCATTGGCTCGGAACGAGAAATCAAAGAGCCGAGGGCATAGATCTTCAATGATTCGTTACTTTATCAGATTCTCTGTCTTCGGGAGGATAAGAACACAGACGGGGCCCAGCCTAAGAGTAGAGACTCGTCTTAGGTGAATATACAAGCAGTACCATGCTTAGCAACATTGCGCCCCACACCCCGCACAATGCGCCTCACGGCCCCTCTATTAGCAGAATACAACTCGCGCCCACAACTCCGAACTTTCTGAGCCCACAATAAACGGTACTTTAAACAAAATAACATACTCTCGGAACGCAGATATTCCGTGATCACAACAAAACAGAAAAAATCGAGGAATTGGCGTTTTGAAGTTATACGTTACGAATGTTTTCACAACATTTAGCTGCTTTTTGGCGATTTGCCAGTTATTTTGAAAGCCATTTCAGTGCCTTTCCAAAACCTCAAGTTGCCTGGCGACAATGTTGATATTTATTGTTTATAAACTTCGCAGACTGTCAGAGTCGCTAGATTCTCATAAACGTTTTATGGCATCCTGAAAGTTTGAATATACATGTTATGTTCTTGTATGTATAGTTGAAACAGATATTTACAATCTATTTCTACCTAGAGTTCATTTTTTTTAATTACAAGTGATTTTCTACCTCTTCAGGGACGGAAGACTTCTATCAAAATTCTTTTTTTCCATTACAATAGATCTACGGAGCCAAGGAGCCTTGCGGCTTCCCGGGTCTTTGCGCCTCTCCCACCGCAATTGTGGTGTCTGCCGGGGTCCTAAGCCCGGCCCTGAATACAAGAGCCCGACCCGGCCTTAAGCAGGGTCTACGAGATGTTTTGAGCTGAGCTTAAGGACTCGGAATCCCACTTTTAATTGACCTTGTGTCGCATCTGCCTTACAGTGAGGGGTTGGTAAATACTGGAATTAGAGATATTTCGGTTTCGTCAGGAAGACTATATTCATCCTGAAAGCAGCTTACATCATCCGTAATCTCTCTGAGACTCAAGACACTTTAGCAAGATGGCAGACTCTTCTTTACGCTTATAAAATTGGTATAGCAGTCCGAAGGCTGATATCATCCACTGGAGCTGATGAAGTGTGGTGAACACGGTCCTAGACAAAGCAAGAGGCTTAGGGTTGCTTGTGTCTTTTGTGGCTTCCGAGCGGGTGCTGGACGAGGCAAGCAACATGGCGGTGAGGCCTCGGATGACTGTGTGCGTGCGCAAGAGAACCGAAAAGAGGCTCACACGTACGTAAATCGTGGACGGCACGAGAGTGAAAAATAGAGCCTCATTTTCACTGCGGTTATAACGCGGGCAGTTGAAAGAGACGGACTGTTAGTGCGTAACGAAGTAGATAAATACAGACGACAACAAGGAGAAAAAGACAAATGCAGACACGACAGATTAAGGACGCACATAACATATAACAAATATAAGATATTTCGGCTCTACCACATATAATAACAAAAAGGTCTTTCGACCCACGATTGATCCAGGTGTGTGGAGAAGCCACGACTGACGAACCAATAACACAATGGCTCGAACACGTAGAAATGAGGTGCGAGATGTTTGACGAAGAGAGTTGAACGGATTTTGCCCCTGCGTTTGAGAGGAGAGGCGTTTGCAGTATAACGGCGACTCAGTAAGGAAGAGCGAACCGATCTTGCTGAAATCAAGCGTGCCCTCATTACTGCGTTCTCTGTGGACTCATTCGCAGCGTTACACCAGTTTACAACGCGTCGCCTTCGCGTTGGAGAATGAGACGACGAATTCCTGGCAGCACTTAAAAGACTTGCCCTACAAGTTGGGGAAATGGTGCCAGAAAAATTGATAGCCTGTGCGTTTGTTTCTGGGTTTGGCACGGCACATCAGGCAGCAGCTTCGAGCGTCAGCACAGATCAATACGATGACGGTAGAGGAACTGGAAGCCAGAACGCGAGCCATCATGAGTGGCGATGCAAGGGATGAGGAATCAGTCGCAGCAGCATCTACTCAACAGTCGCGTTTGTCGGCGCCACCTACTACTCCAGGCAGTAAGGTGATTTTCAAGTCACAAGTGCTCTGGTCCCAACCAGGTTGCCAGAAATTGCACTCTAGTTCAACCGGAAAGATCGAGTTATCAAGTGCAGCGGTCACCATGCAGAGCCCGATGCTTCCGTTGCAATCGTTACGGACATCCCGCTCGAGAATGTGTAAGGAACTTTGGTAATGACAGACCACCCCCACGCAACACAAAAACTGATGGCAGGCGGGTAATATCAAGTCTGCACCACAGCAGTGGCAAAACTGATCATGTTGGAAATAAATACCAGGGAAACGCCTGAGGGAGGAAGAGACCAGTGTCGGTCTTGTGTGGCCAGTGTGAGGGTGCTGGTCGATGGACAAGAGTGCCTGGCTTTGGTGGACTCCTGATGCTCACAGACGTTGGTGAGCAAAAATGTATGCCGTTCTTGGAGGCAGAGGAGTGTGGGAGTATTAACAACTGAGAGGAAAGTCCTAACATGCCGTGGGTCTGGAAGGATTAGGTTGGAAATCGGGCAGACCAAACCTGTGGACATCCAGGTTGTTGATAGAAAATTGTTGGGCTTTAACCACTTGGAGGCGTGCGCCTAACTGAATTAAGCAATGTTTTGAAGGAGTAAATAAATGTGCCGCTCTTTCGATCGACGAGTCTGACTTTGGTGTGATGTTCGATCGGAACAAGAAAACTTGGACTGCGTCGTGGAAGTGGGTAAATGGCCAAACACCTAATGAACTGAAGATCACAGTACAGGAGTACAGGCTGACCATGTGTATTCGGGCCGCATACGAGAAAGAGTTTTTGTTGTGACAGCACAATGGATGGTTGATGCCGTACACATGAAGTAAAACTTGGCCCACATTAGGATAGTGCTCGACTATCGTGAGTTAAATGGACTCCTGGAGGCATTTACTGCCAATGCGGAGAAACTCAGAAAATGGCGACAGCAGGGAGCCATTGTGTCGCTTCTGGATCTGAGAAATTCTTACCTGCAGATCCACGTAGACAAGACTCCTTGCCTTTTCAAGTGGTCGTGTTCAAGGGGTCGTCGATTCTGCCTGATGCATCTGGGTTTCGATCTGAATATGGCCCCACTTATTATGACCTTCATCATCGACGTATTAACGTCACAAGACCAAGTAATCAGGAAAGCCACTTCAGCATATATCGATGACATTTTTATGAATGAAGATCTGGTGCCTGCAGCTTGTGGCCGCCAACACTTCGCAGATCACTGGTTGGTCTGTAACAACCCAGAGCGGCTGAAAGACGGAGCCAAGGTTTTGGGTTTGCATGTTCGAGAAGAAAATAGCAGCCTTCATTGGAGACAAGATGAAGTGCCAGACGTTCCCCGCATTCTCACCCGGCGACGAGTGTTCTCTCTCTGCGGAAAATTAGTGGGTCATTTCCCTGTGTGCAGCTGGCTTTGAGTAGCAAAAGCGTTCATCAAGCGCCAGGCGACCATGTGATGGGATGATGAAGTTAACGAGGTCTCTCTTCGAAGCACGCTGAATGGAACTGTGACCAGCGGCTCGAATCAGATCCTGTCGGTGAAGAATAATGTGGAAACAGTGTTGAAATGAAGATATAGGTAGACGCTAGTTCTGTGGCAAATATTCACTCCACTCTCATCAGTATTCTCATCCTTCTCTTACTCACTTCCTGACACTCCCTATAACCTGTCACTCTTTCTCATAACTTTCCTCCTATGTAAACCCCTGCAAAACAGTGGCAGTAAAATAACTTGCTTGGGGTGATATGATTATATAAGAAAAACACTTGGAAATGAATAGAGACCATGTGATGGGATGATGAAGTTAACGAGGTCTCTCTTCGAAGCACGCTGAATGGAACTGTGACCAGAGGCTCGAATCAGATCCTGTCGGTGAAGAATGATGTGGAAACTGTTGAAATGAAGATATAGGTAGACGCTAGTTCTGTGGAAAATGGAGTGGCGTTGGAAGTGAATGGGATCATGGTGGAGGATGCTTGTTGGTTGCGCCCAAAACTGCCAAATTGTTCCCGGCTTTCTTTTTTGTTATGATCCAAGTCAAGATTCCCAACCTCCCCAGATTGTTTTTGGTCCCATTTTATCTTGACTGGACCAGTCTTTGATTTTCCGATTCCATTAATTATTTTGTATTCCCATACTCCCTTAGAGAGTGTGCTTCTTGATTTCGCCGTTTGGTGGAATACAGCGGCCACTCTCTTTTTGTGGGTTGGACGGGTCTTACTAACATTTGTTTATTTCATATAAAACATCTCTTGTCGTATTTCATTTTGTTTTGGATATTTCAACCCCTCCCTTCATTTCATTTTTTTTAATTTCTTAATTATATTTTTTATTATTATATATATTAGATTTTATGTTATGGGTTCATTTCCTTGTTTTAGGTACTCCTTGTAAATATGTGGTATTGTGGTGTGTGAATGATTGGGAGGGGATGGATGGAGTCTTGTGGTGAATGTGCGCATTCTTAATGAGCAATGGGATCGTGAAAGTGTTTAGCTAGGTTTAAGATAGTTAATGAGTAGCGCCCTCTACCCACCTTTTCTTCGGCCTTCTGCTACATTTTGTACTTCTGTGCAAATAAATATAACATGATAATTTGCTACTATATACAATAATATGAAATATAATTTAGAAAATTCCGCCTGTGGAATTCACTTCCATTTACTTGCTTTCTCGACAGCTACAATCTCAAGGAATTTAAATGTAAAGTCAACAGTCATCTCCTATCTCACTAACCTGCATCCTCTCTCTCTCTCTCTCTCTCTCTCTCATGTTCCTTTCTCTGTCCACTCCACTCTCATCAGTATTTTATCCTTCTCGTATCCACTTCCTGACACCCCCTCTTACCTGTCACTCTTTCTCATAACTTTCCTCCTATGTAAACCCCTGCAAAACAGTGGCAGTAAAATAACTTGCTTGGGGCGATACAATTATAAAAAAAAATTCTATACTATTATAATGTAGATATAAAGTGGAGGATCAGTTCTAGATTGCAATTAATATATGAACTGATCCCTCACTTTATTGCCACAGTTTTCCTTCTCTTACCCACTTCCTGACATCCACTGTAACCTGTCACTCTTTCTCATAACGTTCCTCCGATGAAAACCCCTGCAAAACAGTGGCAGTGAAATCACTTGCTTGAGGCGATATGATTATAAAAAAAAATTCTATACTATTATAATGTGGATATAAAGTGGGGCATCAATTCTACATTACAATTAAAATATGAACTGATCCCTCACCTTATGTCCACAGTTTTCCTTCTCTTACCCACTTCCTGACATCCACTGTAACCTGTCACTCTTTCTCATAACGTTCCTCCTATGAAAACCCCTGCAAAACAGTGGCAGTTAAATCACTTGCTTGAGGCGATATAATATAAATAAAAAAAAAACCCACACACTTGGAAATGAATAGAGAATATAAATTTGCAATTATAGAGAATCAACATTATATATAATTGAACTATTACTCGGGTCCCAGGTTTGGACATAAAATTACGATATCACGCAATCCCCTACCCTAACTAACGGTTTAATTCACAACCATTTTTTAATTTTTTTTTTTCAGGGTGTAAGCGCACTATGAGATTGCCATCTAGGTCTCACCCTTTTACCGTTGAACGTTCTCAATATAACCGTTATTTTAATCCAGTTTATTTTCTCGCGTTTCCCGCCTGTGGAAATCACTTCTTAATTAAATTAATCCCGTTCATCTTTTAAACTTTTCCTCTCGTGTCCTGACGACATGAATTTTAGAAAAGAAATACCGCAATATTTGGCAACGCGTTCAGCCAAAGTCGATACAAATTTTACGTTGTTTGTTTATTTAAAACGTGATATGATATCATAACGATTTAGTTCAAACGAGAGAAACCAAACAGTCAGCTTCGCGTTTTTAACTCGTGTGAATTTAATACAACGAAAAATTTAACTGAAAAGAAAATATTTTGGCAAAATTTATATGAAAAATGTATTATGAGAAGTAAGAAAAGAGGAGGGTAGCGCAGAAGATCTTCTTTTGCGTTAGAATCATTGTCTTTGGAGTATTGTAAACAGTCCGACGCCTGTTTTCTTTGTTTTTCATCAATACAAATGAATACAATATTAGCACATAAAGTGACAAAGAAATGGGGAAAAAGCAAATTAAAGAAGATACATCTGAAAATGTGGAAGGACAAATCCAGAAAGGCCATCTGGAAAATTCTGATGATACCAGCAGCCAAAATTCCTCGTTCCTTAATAGTCCTCCAAGTTTGGCTGATAATCCGATCGGAACACCTTTCAAATGTAAGTTTTTTAATATAGAAAGTTGCACAGTCGAAAATGAATTGCTTGGCGAGACGCGTGAAACGGTGAACAACGTCGGTCTTCCAAGTGAAAATTCCGATGAGATTAGCAGCCAGAATCCTTTGCTCATTGATGGTCCTCCAAGTTCATCTGCTAATCTGATCGGAAAACCTCTGGAAAGTAAGATAATTATAGAATGTATGCCTGCCAAAAAGGAATTAAAAGGCAAGAAGCAGAAAAAAAGTTAGGATCAACACCGAACCTCCAATAATAATTTTCAACAAAAATTCATTCGTCATTGATAGTCCTCTAATTTTGCCTTCTAATGAAGACAAAAGACTTTTGGAAACGAAAATTGATATCGAATCTTCGTCTGCCCAAAATGAATTAAAAGGTCAGAACTGGAAAACTCAGTTCAATATTGATCATCCAGCCGTGGTGCATTTGAAAGAAGATGACCTTACTTACCCTGAATCATTTTATTATTCTGTCATAAAGAAAGGGTGGAAAAACATTAAAAGATTACAAAGTACGGCAAAAGAAAGAAATAACCAGGGTGACGTTTCAGTAAAAGATAACGAAGAGTACTATCACAGTCCCAGTGACCAGAGTATTGACGGAAATAAAATCTATTATAACGAAGAGAAAGAAAGGTATATAATTCGTAACGGTATACGAATTTATTTAAAGCCTCTCTTTGAAAACCGCGATGTACATTCTGAACAGGATAAGTTACTTTTGTCAATATTTTGGCTTGTTAGATTGGCAATTTGTTTACTGTGTAGCGAAATATTTCGCCCAAATTTTGATATCATGTCTTATATTCCATTGGGTATCATTACCCTATCGATTTTACATGGACTGGCATTATTTCATTATAAGGACAAACGACATATCCAACCTAAAACGAAAAAGGAAAATTTACCACTGGATGAATTCATGTACTGATTTTATTTCGACTAAGTATTTAATTGTAGAATACCCGACGATAATAGACAACGAACAGGAAACAAAAACCAAATATGATTTTAGGATTAATATTTAAGGACCCATGTTGAAATAAACAAAGTTCGAATTAGCCAATGACGAGAGTTTGACAAACCACGTGATACACGCAAAAAATTCCATCTCTTTTGAAATCCTTTGCTCTTTCTCAGAATGAGATGTGTGCCTCATTGTTGAATATTGGGCCCTGTAACAAGTTGACTTGATGCATAACATGGCCATCAAATGGGAACTCAACTACAATTTTCTTCACCACAGTTTGAATTATCCAACTAATTCGAAATCATTGGCCCCTTACCTGAGAATGAGAGGTATGCCCCAATGTTGAATATGGTTCCAAGCAAGATAAAGTGAGGCATAACATGGCCATCAAATGGGAATCCCCAAGAACATTCTTCACCACAATGTGAGTGGTCCAACATTCTCAAAATCCATTTCTCAGTTCTCAGAATAAGATGTGTGCCCTCAATGTTTAATATGTGTCCCTGCAACAAGATGAAGGGAGATAAAACATGGCCATCAGATGGGAACTCACTGACAACATTCATCACAGAAATTTGAATTGTCCAACTTATTCTAAATCATTGGCTTTTTCCTGAGAATGAGATGTGTTCCTCAATGTTGAGTATGGTGACAGGCAAGATCAAGTGAGGCATCACATGGCCATCACATGAGAATCCCCAAGAACAATCTACACCAAAATTTGAGTGATCCAACTTTGTCAAATATTTTTCTAAAATCTGTGAATGAGATGTATGACCTCCATGTTGAATATGTGTCCCTGCAACAAGATGAAGGAAGATAAAACATGGCCATCAGATGGGAACTCACCTACAACATTTTTCACCAAAATTTGAGTTTTCCAAATTATTCGAAATCCCTAGGAACATTCTTCACCAAAACTTAAGTTTTCCAACTTTCTCAAAATACCTTTCTCATTTCTCAGAACGAGATGTGTTCCCTCAATGTTGAATGCTTGTGCCTGCAACAAGATGCATGGAGATAAAACATGACCATCCTATAGGAAGTCACCTCCAACTTTCGTTGCCTAAATTTAAGTTTTCCAACTGATTCAAAATCATTGGCTCTTTCCTGAGAATGGGATGTGTGCGTCAATGTTGAGTATAGTGACAGGCAGGATAAAGTGTGGCATAACACGGCCATCACATAGGAATCCCCAAGAACATTCTTCACCAAGATTTCAGTGATCCAACTTTCTCAAAATACTTTTCTCAGTTCTCAGAATTGGCTGTGTGTCCTCAATGTTGAATATGTGTCCCTGCAACAAGATGAAGGGTTATAGAGCATGGTCATCAGATAGAAAAAAACCCTACAACATTCGTCACCAAAATATGAGTTTTCCAACTTATTCGAAATCATTGGCTCTTTCCTGAGAATGAGATGTGTTCCTCAATGTTGGGTATAGTGCCAGGCAAGTTGAAGTAAAACATAACATGGCCATCATATGAGAATCCCAAGGAACATTCTTCCCCAAAGTTTGAGTGTTCCAACATTCTCAAAATGCTTTTCTCATTTCTCAGAATGAGATGTGTGCCCTCAATGTTTAATATGTGTCCCTGCAACAAGATGAAAGGAGATAAAAAAATGGCCATTAGATGGGAACTCACCTACAACATTCATCACAGCAATTTGAATTTTCCAACTTATTCGAAATCATTGGCTTTTTCCTGAGAATGAGATGTGTTCCTCAATGTTGAGTATGGTGACAGGCAAGATCAAGTGAAGCATCACATGGCCATCAAATGTGAAACCCCAAGAACAAACTTTGAGTAGACCAACATTCTCAACATCATTTTCTCAGTTCTCAGAATGATATGTGTGCATTCAATGTTGAATAGGAATCCCTGCAAGAAGAAGAAGGAATATAAATATGGCCATCAGAGGGGAACATACCTACAACATTCATCACAACAATTTGAGATTTACTACTTATTTGAAATCAATGGCTCTTTCATGAGAATGACATGTGTGCCACAAGAGGAAGTGAGGCATAATAGGGCAATCACATGGGAATTCCCAAGAATATACTTCAACACAATTTGATTCATCCAACATTCTCAAAATCCTTTTCTCAGTTCTCAGAATGAAATGTGCGTCGTGAATGCTGAATACTTGCCCCTGCAACAAGATGAAGGGGGATCAAACATGACCATCACATGAGAACTCACTCTCAACATTCGTCATTACAATTTGAGTTTTCCAATTTTCTCAAAATCCGTTTGGCATTTCTGAGAATAACTTGTTGAATATGTGACCCTGCAACAAGACGAAAGGAGATAAAACATGGCTATCAGATGGGAACATAACGACACTTTTCGTCACTACAATTTAAGTTTTCTAACTTATTCGAAATCATTGTCTCTTTCGTGAAAATGAGACGTGTGCCTCAATATTGAGTACAGTGCCAGGCACGATGAAGTGAGGCATAACATGGCCAGCACATGAAAATCCCTAGGAACATTCTTCATCAAAATTTCAGTCTTCCAACTTCCTCAAACTACTTTTCTCAGTTCTCAGAATAAGATGTGTGCACTTTATGTTGAATATATGCCCCTGCAACAAGACGAAGGGAGATAAAACATGGCCATCAGATGGGAACTCACCTACAACTTTCGTCACCATAATTTGAGTTTTCCAAATTATTCGATATCATTGGCTCTTTACTAAGAATGAAATGTGTGCCTCAATACTGAGTATGGTGCCAGGCAAGAGGAAGTGAGGCATAATAGGGCAATCACATGGGAATCCCCAAGAATATACTTCAACACAATATGAATTATCCAACATTCTCAAAAATTTTTTCTCAGTTCTCAGAATGAAATGTGTGTCGTGAATGCTGAATACTTGCCCCTGCAACAAGATGAAGGGGGATCAAACATGACCATCACATGAGAACTCACTCTCAACATTCATCATTACAATTTGAGTTTTCCAATTTTCTTAAAATCCGTTTGGCATTTCTGAGAATAACTTGTTGAATATGTGACCCTGCAACAAGACGAAAGGAGATAAAACATGGCCATCAGATGGGAACATGACGACACTTTTCGTCACTACAATTTAAGTTTTCTAACTTATTCGAAATCATTGTCTCTTTCGTGAAAATGAGACGTGTGCCTCAATATTGAGTACAGTGCCAGGCACGATGAAGTGAGGCATAACATGGCCAGCACATGAAAATCCCTAGGAACATTCTTCATCAAAATTTCAGTCTTCCAACTTCCTCAAACTACTTTTCTCAGTTCTCAGAATAAGATGTGTGCACTTTATGTTGAATATATGCCCCTGCAACAAGATGAAGGGAGATAAAACATGGCCATCAGATGGGAACTCACCTACAACTTTCGTCACCATAATTTGAGTTTTCTAACTTATTCGAAATCATTGTCTCTTTCGTGAAAATGAAACGTGTGCCTCAATATTGAGTACAGTGCCAGGCACGATGAAGTGAGGCATAACATGGCCAGCACATGAAAATCCCTAGGAACATTCTTCATCAAACTTTCAGTCTTCCAACTTCCTCAAACTACTTTTCTCAGTTCTCAGAATAAGATGTGTGCACTTTATGTTGAATATATGCCCCTGCAACAAGATGAAGGGAGATAAAACATGGCCATCAGATGGGAACTCACCTACAACTTTCGTCACCATAATTTGAGTTTTCTAACTTATTCGAAATCATTGTCTCTTTCGTGAAAATGAGACGTGTGCCTCAATATTGAGTACAGTGCCAGGCACGATGAAGTGAGGCATAACATGGCCAGCACATGAAAATCCCTAGGAACACTCTTCATCAAAATTTCAGTCTTCCAACTTCCTCAAACTACTTTTCTCAGTTCTCAGAATGAGATGTGGGCCCTGAATGTTGAATATGGGTCCCTGCTACAAGATGAAGGGAGATAAAACATGGCCATCACATGGGAACTCACCTACAACTTTCGTCACCACAATTTCAGTTTTCTAAATTATTTCAAAATCATTGGCTCTTTCCTGGGAATGAAATGTGTGATTACATTTTAAGTATGGTTCCAGGCACGATGAAGTGAGGCATAACATGGCCAGCACATGAAAATCCCTAGGAACATTCTTCATCAAAATTTCAGTCTTCCAACTTCCTCAAACTACTTTTCTCAGTTCTCAGAATGAGATGTGGGCCCTGAATGTTGAATATGGGTCCCTGCTACAACGTTCCAAATGTATCGGAAGGAATTTCGACGGATTTTTCCTTGCGCAATTCTTCGATTTGTTCACGGGTTCCTTAGACATTTTGTTTAACTTATGCCTGTCATTCGTAGCACTTGCTAACCGCGCGCTACACAGGATACCGAGATAAATTTATCTCTGAGGTAACCCACTAGCCTCCGCCTGGAACAGACAATCCATGATTTTCTTCATCTTTTTTTTTCTGTTTTTCTTTTTAATCATATCACCCCAAGCAAGGCGAAAACACCACTGATGCGCAGGGGGGCTACGTAAGAGTGAAAAGATTGGAAAAGAGAAAAACCAGAAACCACATCCTAAACAGGAAACAAGGGATGAGCCTCTTCACCTGTTCAATAGACGTGGGTGGAGTGTGAACCGGGCGATAGTTTAGTCTATCTACTCCAATTGAAAAAAAAAAAAAGAGTGAAAAGATTGGAAAAGAAAAAAACCGGAAACCACAACCTAAACAAGAAACAAGGGATGAGCCTCTTCACCTGTTCAAAAGACGTGGGTGGAGTGATATATATATATATATATATATATATATATATATATATTATAAATTACAATTTAGAACATGTACAAATTATTATCTACTATGAAGGAAGTGTACATTTTGTTTGACATTGAAAGGACAATGTCTCATCAGGTAGTGTGAAGGGAGATGGAAAATTCTTTGTATATTGGTGAATTATATGTGAGAGGTAAGTAGCGTAGAAAATCAGAGTTAGAAGTTATAATTTGAACAAAAAGAGGAAAGAGGAAGAGGAGAGGGGTGATTAATGGACTTACGCGCAAATACCCTTTGGGAAAGGTACCAATCTGTTCCTCCCTCCAGCTATGGGTTAAATAACATGACAGATTGGGCTCTATAGCTTTGGTCGGCAACCAGTCCACCGCAGAAAGCAATTTTTAGCCTTTAGATAAATGCTACCTTTAAGCATCTCCCAACAACTATTTTCAGTAACCGCTCCACACTAACTTTCGCTTCATTAATCTAGTTAGCTGTTGCCGGAAGTCTCGCCTTCTAGTAAAGTCCGATTGAACTTCCACTGTCCAGACATCTGGGTACAAAGAAATCTATTGTTTGAATAACCTAACCAGTGTAAAGTGTAGCAAACAAATAGATCTGGATCAACCATTCTTACAAATTCTATCCAGGTAGCTGACTACTTGGGTGAACGACCACTCAAGTACCGACGTCTGCTTTCTCGCCCAGTATGAACGGCCCGACCTCCGGCTAGCTTCCTGCCCTATGTCTATGTTCGGGTCTAGGATTGCATTCCAATCCCCTATCACCACTAAGACTAGGTTTAAGACCACTAGGGACGGCTTTAACCGACGTAAAGGAGACACTCTTCGCCCTGTAATTAAGCGCATAAGCTGAAAGAACGCGACACGAACCACTGTTCACGGCAATATCGGCCAGGGTCAACAGTCGAATAAGGACCTCAGGAATTTTATACACTTTTAAACCTCAAGTGGAATTCCAATATATGAACTAAAGATGCAGAGAAAATTATCGGTTCTCTGTACCGTTCCAGTAAAACCCTGACTCCGCTACCTTTATAAAAGCCAGATAAAGCCAAAAATGGAGCACTGGTGCCGGTATTTTGGCAGGAGCGTCCTAGACCTCAGTTTCCCGTCTTGATTGATTTTAGAAGCATCTTCGAGTCCTTCTGAAGAAAAACGATTTTCCACACTTGAACCTCTCTCTCACAGGTGGAGTTTTGACGAAGCTCTTACTTCTTTATCCATATTCTCTTTGTATTCCATTGGCGAGAATTAAGTTCTAGTTGAAAGAATTCTTCCCATGAACTTCCGTTCTGTGAACCGACTCCCAAGAGGATGTCTTCGCAACCAATAGAATCTTAAGCAAATCAGATGAAAAGTTAACCATTATCTTTCTTCATATACTTCGAGTTGCCCCGGGGACTTGTAAAGAGTGAATCTTATATATATATATATATATATATATATATATATATATATATATAATAATAATAATATTTATTAATAAATTATAACATTGATATGTTATAATATCCCTACAAAAGTAGCTATTTTGTTTCGACACTTTTTGTGTCTTATCAAGTGATGTGGTTATTTCAAATATATATATATATATATATATATATATATATACATGTGTGTGTGTGTATGTGTGTGTTTAGGCAGCAAATTTTGTTTTAAACATATCAAATTAAATAAATTGCAAACAGACCTCAAGTGGAATGACTATATAGAATCCATAGCTAAATCCACTGCTAAGAAAGTTGGTTCCCTGTGTAGGCCCAGGAAGATTTTTTTCCGCCTGAAACAATCCTGCACATATGCAAATCTACCATCCGCCCGTGCATTGAATACTGCTGCCATATCTGGTCGGGTGCTCCTGCTATCCACCTAGGGGTCCTTGACCAAATCCA
Organism: Ascarosepion bandense; assembly: GCA_037127315.1. Taxonomy (NCBI): domain Eukaryota; kingdom Metazoa; phylum Mollusca; class Cephalopoda; order Sepiida; family Sepiidae; genus Ascarosepion; species Ascarosepion bandense. The sequence goes on along the minus strand of JBBBDQ010001743.1, from coordinate 1,191,332 downwards.
ACGGAGAATCTGTAATGCGATCGATCCCGACTTTGCAGCTCGGATACAGTCACTTTCTCACTGTAGCTTCCTTGTGTCTCGTCTACAGATACTTTCACGACTTCTGCTCCGATAAACTTAGCTCACTGATGCTCCCCCCCATATATAAATTTACTAAAGCAACAAGATTAGCAACTAGGTCCCACCCTTTTACTGTGAAACCAATAAATTGTAAACGCAAATTCTACTCCAGCAGCTTCTTATCCCGCCTGTGGAATTCCCTTCCATTTACTTGCTTTCCCGACAGCTATAATCTCCAAGAATTTAAATGTAAATTCAATAGTCATATCCTATCTCACTAAACTGCATCCTCTCTCTCATGTTCCTTTCTCTGTCCACTCCACTCTCATCAGTAGTCTCATCATTCTCTTACCTACTTCCTAACACCCCCATAACCAGTCACTCTTTTTCATAACTTTCCTCCTATGTAACCCCTGCAAAACAGTGGCAATAAAATACCTTGCTTGGGGCGATATGATTATAACAAAAATCCCTTCAAACTCACGGATAATTACAATCAAAAGATGTCAGAAATGAGCTCTAACGTTGACAGATCTTATTTTCATTTATTTCTTAAGGTACCCAAGTACTTTCAATCTCTTTCCGAAATCATCTTAAGAGGTGTGAGTTATGGTAACAGATGTAACCGGAAAACTGCGTTGCTAAAAATTACTGAACATTTTTTCCTGCTTCAAATATAATGGCTGACAATTTGCAAGCATTCATTAGAACGTGAAAATTATCCAAAATGGAATTTATTTTATATGTTGTAATGTCATGGCCATGCACGTGTTAAAACATGAAAAAAACTGTTCTTTTTACAAACATTTCAGAACATTACTCCAGTATTCATTACTGATTCTATTAATTGACGGCTTAAGTGTTTTAATGAATGTTGACGCATAAATCTGTAGTCTGATTTAGTTGTTTTCTTGGTGTAGAGTAGTTGTATTATCGAAAATAACAACTGTTCACGTTTCAGCTTAAAAAAGGCTTATGACCTATTTGTACAAGAATCCAAATTATAAATATAAATGGCGCCTTTATGCATTTTATGCATTGCCTCGAGAATCTGTAGTTTGATTTTATTAAAAAGCAAAAATACTGTTTGCAATTTATTTAATCTGACATGTTTAAATATATATATATGTATATATATATATATATATGTGTGTGTGTGTGTGTGTGTGTGTGTGTGTGTGAATTTGCTGACAAGACAGAGGTTAATATGTAAACGAATTGCTATTGACAAATTGCTAGCATTCATTAGAACGTGAAAATTATCCAAAATTGAATTTTTTTATATGTAGTAATGTCATTGCCATGCACGTGTTTAAGCATGAAAAAGCTGTTCTTTTTACAACATTTTAGAATATTACTACAGTATTCATTGCTGATTCGATTAATTGACGGCTTAAATGTTTTAATGAATATTGCCTCGAGAATCTGTAGTTTGATTCTGTTAAAAATAAGCAAAAAACATTGTTTGCAATTTATTTAATCTGACATGTTTTATATATATATATATATATATATATATATATATGTGTGTGTGTGTGTGTGTGTGTGTGTGTGCATTTTTATTTTTATTTTTTTCATTTTTTAAACAATTCACTCCATGCGAGGCGACAATATCACCAAGAGACAAGAACCTACTGAAAGGGATAAAGATTTTTAAAAAAACTTTTTATAAGCAATAGGAAACCGAATTCTAAAGACGTCAGTCAAGTGCCATACCTGAGCCACGCTTGGGAGTTCATGTCTCGAAAAAGACATGACTGACTCGGCAGAAGATTTTCCCGAAGTAGGTTGCCGTTGCTTTCTGCGGTAGACTAATTGTCAGCCAAAGTTATACAACCCAATCTGTCCTGTTATTTGACTCATAGCTAGAGGGAGAAGAGATGTATTATATTATTACGTAGGGATCAGTTTATTACTTCATAATAATAGAAAACCAATCCCCCACTTTATGACCAGTAGAAACCTTTATCACGAAGCCAACTATTATATTCAGTCAGTCAGTTATATGCCATACGTGATACACGCTTCAGCGATCCTGTCTCGAAAGAGACATGTCTGACTGGTCAGAAGATTATCCCGGAGTAGGTTGCCATTACTTTGATCCAGGCGATAGGGAGGAATGTGAACCAGGTGATAGGGAGGAATGTCAACCAGACGATTGCCATCAATTTTACCAGTGACTGTCAATTTTTCTGTCTACTCTTTCTGCATGTTTTGTTTAATCATTTCACCCACAAGCAAGGCAATAAAGTCACTAAGACACATGAAGTTACTCAGCGTGATAGCATCTCAGGACAAACTTTGTTAAGGTGAGTGAACATTAAAAGAAGATGAAGTAGGAAGAAAGCATTTAATTGGTATTGCATTTAAATTTGGGAAGATCTAAGTTTACTGGAAGGCAAGAAACCAGAAGAGATTTCCACAAGCCATGAGTGAAGGACAAAGAAACTGTTAGTATACAACTTACAGCCACATCAAATGAACCTAGAGTAAAAAAAAACTTAGCTGGTAAGCATCAAAGTCAACCATCGCACTAAGAATATTGAGATATGCTATCAAATGAACCTAGTGTAAGAGCCTTAACTAGTAAGCACCATAGTTAGCCATCACATCGAAAATATTGAGATAAGCTATCAAATGAACCAAGATGAAAGTGTCTTAACTGGTAAACATCAAAGTTTACGATTGCATTGAAACCATTGAGATAAGCTATCAAATGAACCTAGCGTAAGAGCCTTAACTAGTAAGCACCATAGTTAGCCATCACATCGAAAATATTGAGATAAGCTATCAAATGAACCAAGATGAAAGTGTCTTAACTGGTAAACATCAAAGTTTACGATTGCATTGAAACCATTGAGATAAGCTATCAAATGAACCTAGCGTAAGAGCCTTAACTAGTAAGCACCATAGTTAGCTATCACATCGAAAATATTGAGATAAACTATCAAATGAACCAAGATGAAAGTGTCTTAACTGGTAAACATCAAAGTTTACGATTGCATTGAAACCATTGAGATAAGCTATCAAATGAACCTAGCGTAAGAGCCTTAACTAGTAAGCATCATAGTTAGCCATCACAACGAATATATTGAGATAAGCTATCAAATGAACCAAGATGAAAGTGTCTTAACTGGTAAATATCAAAGTTTACGATTGCATTGAAACCATTGAGATAAGCTATCAAATGAACCTAGCGTAAGAGCCTTAACTAGTAAGCACCATAGTTAGCCATCACAACGAAAATATTGAGATAAGCTATCTAATGAACCAAGATGAAAGTGTCTTAACAAACATCAAAGTTTACGATTGCATTGAAACCATTGAGATAAGCTATCAAATGAACCTAGCGTAAGAGCCTTAACTAGTAAGCATCATAGTTAGCCATCACAACGAAAATATTGAGATAAGCTATCAAATGAACCAAGATAAAAGTGTCTTAACTGGTAAACATCAAAGTTTACGATTGCATTGAAACCATTGAGATAAGCTATCAAATCAACTTAGAGAAAAAGCCTTAGCTAAACTAGCACCATCGAATTAAAAGATCGGTATAAGATATCAAATAAAAATTTAATGATAGGCATTTATAATAGAAATGAAAACAATATTAAAATTATTTTTGCACTAATGTGTAACTGTTATCTTGCTATGAAAATTGAGTTTAGTATAATTTTGTAAATTTAATTTGATGGGGGTTCGCTCATAAAAATATTTGTGCCTAAGGATACGCCGGTCGGAAAAGGTTGCGAAACACTGGTTTAGAAGCATTTTGCTACAAGTTTTCATGTAGTTCTCCATGCTTCTAATATATGTTATTCTCATATCTTCCTATTGCTCTCCAATCCGTACAACTCTGGCATATAAGAATAATAAAAAAGAAATATAAAAGACAAAACAGAAGACAAAATTGACAAAAAAAAAGTAACTTTAGATAAACTAAATTGAAGATGAAAGAAACGTGTGATGAAAGATTTCAAATCAAGATGGCTTCTGTGAGAATTGGAGAAAATAAAAGAAAACGAATCAGTTGAAAAAAAAAATCCAAATACACGGATACGAAAAAGAAAAAGAAAGTTATTTGGAAAGAAAGTTTTACTTCCTTACGAAAATACAAGATGGCGGATCAAACTCGATAAATGTTGAACCGACGATGAAAAATGTCGTCAAAGGTTGCGGTATTTATGCCGCTGACAATTTCATTATGTGTGAAGTGAAATGAAAACAGATAAGGAAAGTTGGCTTTTTTTGTTTACACTTTTCGACACTAAAAGTGACAGCTTGCCAGGTTTCAATAATTTGTTTTTGTTGTTGTTTTGGTAGGTGAAGGTCGAGTTATAAACGGCTTTTCTTGAAAAGATGTTCCAGATGTTGCAATATTTTTGTCGATATAACTTGTTTTAATGTTTAGTTTACGTTCGACATTAAGTGTAGTCTGTTATTCAAAACATCGAACCCCACCCAAATAAACAAGTGTCGATCACTTGTTAAGTTATACTTAACATTCTATCTGTGCGTATGGTCTGAATTTGTCGGTACTTTTTGTTGTTATTCATATTACTCAATTTTATTGATTAGTTTGCATATCCAACACCCGAGAAGACCAGAGATTTGCATATGTCATCCGATCGAGCTCTCAATTCTCATTGGGGAATAATCTTAACTGGTTACATTCAATGCCTCGAGAAACAAACAAGTTATCGTCCTATAAGCTTCCTTCCGATTTTTGGCAAGGTCAAAGATAAAGAAAAAACGTGAACCAACTGAAATGTGATTCTACAGAAGGATGCTGCAGATATCATGGATGGAGCATGTGAGCAATTATGAAGTTTTGGAAATGATGGGAACGAAAAGAAAATTAATAGTGAGCATCAGGAAGAGACAGTTAAAGTTCCTGTGACATGCAATGAGGAAGGAATGCTTGGAGAACCTGATACTAACAGGCCAGATAGAGGGAAAAAGAGACAGGGGAAAGCAGCGGATAACACATTTGAAAGGTCTGGGCGGGTAGATGACAGAACGCGTGTTGTGTGGTGTTAGAGAAAAAAGTGTGCTCAGAGCCACCAGGGATAAGGAGACGTGGAAGGCCATGATCGCCTACATCCTGAATGGACAAGGCACATAGAAGTAAAAGAATATATATGCCAATTGTTTATAAGAAATTATAAAGTGGGTATAATGTGGGGGATCAAATCAATATTAAAATCAATATATAAACTGGTCCCTCATTTTGTGGCCATGCTAGTTTCTATGCATTTATATTCTAGATTTATGAGCTTGAGCAGGTGGATGACAGTACGGGGTTTGCGAGGAGTAACAGGATAAAGCGTGCTAAGAGCCACCAGGGGTAGGAAGATGTGGAAAGCCATGATCGCCTACGTCCTGAAAGGACAAGGTACATAGAAGAAGAAGAATTTCTATTATTTGTTTACTTTTACATTTATTTACGCCAGAAGTTATACTTAAGTCAGCTTGAATATATTTCTATTTTGTTTTACTTTATGAAATTTTAATTTTTCCCTCTATTAATAAATTTTCTTCTCTGACGTTATTATTTATTTATTTATTTATTATATTACTTATTTTTATATTATTTTGATTATTATATTATTTACTTATATTAATAATTCATTTCACGTCTTTTCTTTTTTTGTACCTGAATTTTAACGTAAACCATTTTGATCTCAACAATAGTCAGGCCCCGTTTTTAATTTGAAGCGGGAATAATACTTCGACAAATTCGAGCCAAGCTCGCTATTTTTCATTTTTATCTTTTTTAAAATGTCTGCCTCCCACCCTCCTGGCCTGTGTATCCATCTATCTGCAAATCTAACATTCTTTTTCTCTTCTCTTTCTTCTTTTTTTCTTTTTTCTTTTTTCCTCTTTTCCTTTCTTTCCGCACTCTTACTTTCCGACTTCATTACCCATCCATATACTGAAACAAATTTTTGAAGGTTCCATAATATTAAAAATCGCCGATAGTAGCTAATCTCCCCAACCCTCCTAAACCCCGTTTCCGCCGATCTGCAAATCTAACATACATTTTCCATCCACTTTCCTTCTTTAACTTTCTCCTTTTCTTCTTTCATTTTTCTTCCTTCCTCCCTTCCTTTCCTGCTTCCTTTCCGTCTCTATTCGCTACGCTTTTGCTTTTCTTTTTTTTTTTTGACAGGCTTACTTCCAGTTTATTTCTCAGACACACTCAAAGAAGTTTGTGAATTTTCATAATATCAAAGATCGCCGATGAAGCAAATTCAAATCGCTGAAATAATCATACGAACGTTTATGTGAATTTTGACTTTTTCTACACATATACACGCACACACGTATATATATATAACGAAACTTGGTTATAAGCAACCGAGAATTTGTAATGAATTATTTTGAACATTATTTTTACCGATACTCGTATTTAAGTCGATATTCTGTTTTTAATTAAACAGTGGTTAAGACAGTACCAGATCAAATGGTAGCTTCCCCTATGTAAATAGGGGTCGCAGGTTCGAATCCTGCTGGATAGCACACATTTTCGTCATAAAAATTTGTCGTGAAATAATCAGGCCGGTAGATATAAATGTAAAATACTGTTTAATTAAAAACAGAATATCTACTTAAATACGAGTATGGGTAAAAATAATATTCAAAATAATTCATTACATATATATATATATATATATATATATATAGAAATGGTTGTTACAATGGTTTATAAATTCATAGTATCACTACACAAAAATTTTCGCGTTTCGAAGCTGCTAAAATTTTTGTGTAGTGATACTATGAATTTATAAACCATTGTCACAACCATTACAGTATAACGCTCTACGTTTGTATCGAGCACTCTTTATAAAAGTAAATGCATGAACAGCAGGTTAAAAAAAATACGAGCGAGTTCTATAACTTTGTTACAATATATATATATATATATATATATATATATATATATATATATCGTAATCCGCAGACAGATCTGTTTCGCTGTATCACAGCTCATCAGTACGGTTAGACTCCGATTGCTTTTAAACCAGGGTGAAACCCGACCGAATTGGCGTCGGTCGGCGATTCTACTTCTGGGATATGGGCGAACGGTAGAAAAAGGCAGACTTTTTAGCATGTATATTATCATTATACACGCCCAATAGCCAGAGTGCTCTAAGTCATTATTGAATGAGTGATGCCCATATATATATATATATATATATATATATATATATATATATATATAGGTGTTTACCCGTGCAACCAGACTGGCAACTGGGTCCCACCCATTCACAGTCAGGTTAGCCAAATGCAGACGACAATTCTACTCCTGCAGCTTCTTCTCTCGCACTTCCCGCCTGTGGAACTCGCTCCCGTATTCTTGCTTTCCTGACGGCTACAACCTCCAGAAATTTAAATGCAAAGTCAATACTCATCTACTAACCACTGGACTCTAGCTCTCTCCCCACCCCTGTATAACCTTCCCTTTCTCTCCACCTATGTATCTGTCATCGCACTGCTTTCTATTGTTCCTTTCTAACTAGTTTGTACTCCTCACTCTTTTCTAATTAATCTTTTTACAGTTATGTAACCCCCTGCACATCAGTGGCATTTCTGCCTTGCTCGGGGTGAAATGATTAAAATATATATATATATATATATATATATATATTATATTTTAGAACATGTACAATTTTTTATATATCCACTAGAAATCGTACATTTGTTTCGACATTGAAACTACAATGTCTCATCAGGTGGGATGTACAGGAATAGAAAGTCTCTTTTCTTATATTTGGTGAGTTGTGTGTGGGATGTTGTTGGGGGTTAGTGATAAAGGATTAAGTTTTGTGAAGTGTTCGTTTGAATTTTGAAGAAAATGGTGTGGGCAGTGTATATAGTTGATTAATGAGTGTCTTGGAATTGTGTAGACAGATTTAACATCTCCACACCACCTGATGAGACATTGTAGTTTCAATGTCGAAACAAATGTACGATTTGTAGTGGATATATAAAAAAATTGTACATATTCTAAAATATAATTTATAATAAATATTCACATCTCTATATATCATATATCAAGCACTGTTTTAAATTAATATTTTGGACGTTGGAAAAAATAATTTTTTTCTTCGTTCCTTATTCACTCGGATATATATATATATATATATATATATATATATATATGTGTGTGTGTATGTGCGCACGCGTGTGTGTGTGTGTGTGTATTTAAGTAGCAAATTTTCTTTTAAACATGTCAAATTTAATAAATGGCAAACAATATGTTTGCTTATTTTTAATAAAAACCGTTCATACTCACGGATAATCTTTCGTGGATTACAATCAAAAGATGTCATAAATGAGCTGTAACGATGAAAGATATTATTTTCATTCATTTCTTAAGGCACCCAAATACTTTCAACCTCTTTCCGAGATCATCTTCAGTTATGGTAACAAATGTAACCGGAAAAGTATGATATATATATATATATATGGTTAAATAAAATAAAGACAAGAGGAAAACTGTATTTTAAATCACCTACGCGTTTCGTCCGTGATGGACTTTTTCAAGGCAGAAAGACGAAATGAGCTTTATTCTAAATTACGTATCTATAAACAAAATTAGTGTTGGTAACCACAAAGACGCTCACAAATCATTTAAAAAAATTAACGGAATATTTCAGTTTTTAGAATTTTTTCATGTGTAATTGCAAAGTCACGCGACGTTAAGATGAAGGGAATTTATTAGTTTTCTTCGAAAATTGTCCATTCTGTGTGTTTAGTATGTTCCAGAACTCCCCCACGTGCAGTGCAAAAGCACGAGATCTTAGAATGAAAAAGGGAATCAACCGTTTTCTTTGAAATTCCCACCATGCATTTTAGTTTGTTTCAATATAGTTTCCACAAGCAATGGTGAGATTAGGAAAAATCCGGGGCGCAAATTGATGTTTTGGTAGGATTGGATAGCGGCGCTCTCGAGAAGTTTTCTTCTGAATAAATTGTCCACTTTTGCTAATAATAATAACAAAAAAAAAACGTTCTATTTTCATTTAGAATTATCCACTTGGCAATAAATACTAAAAATAGTATGAAATATATAGTTTCAATCTACAGGGTGTGATGGTTAAATTGTCGCTACTTGCCTTGTAAAATTGTAAATACTAAAAATAATATGAAATAAATGATTTCATTTAAAAAACTGGAGTGGCCTAATAACTATGGCTGGTAGTGTGTATATATATATATATATATATATATATATATATATATATATATAAATAAAACATATGCGCAAGTGTTTCTTCATTTGTATTGCCCTTTCGGAGAGCATCCTAATAATAAATATGGCGTTTCTTGTTCCAGTGTCCTTGACGCACTATCTCTGGCCTGATTCTGCTTCTCACTCTATTCATCAGGATTCTGTAATGTGACTCATTAAGCCGATAGTTCTGCGTAGTTCACACTCGTTTGTACCTGGTTCCTTCGGCAGTGCTATACCTGGTTTCTTCGGCAGTGCTATAAATATCGACTTTATATATATATATATTTAGTAAATCTAGAGGGTGCGATGGTTAAATTGTCGCTACTTGCCTTGTAAAATTTTACAAAGTAATAATAACAAAAGAACCATTCTATTTTCATTTAGAATTACCCATTTAAAATAGTATGGAATACATAATTTCTTTTAAAAAAATGAGGTGCCCTAATAGTTATGGACGGTAGTAAACGCCAAAACATGGAGGAGAATACAGGAAACTACTCAGGGAGATAAGGAACAAATGCAGACGGGCTAAAGAGAAATGGCTCAACAACAAATGTGCAGAGATAGCGGACCAATAAAGCAGAGATGGATAAAGAGATAAGAGAACTGACAGGACTGATCTGGCGGTTCGACTGCAGCCACTTCCCCACCGTCGAAATGTGGCCTCCTTTTCTCTGTTCTATAAATACTTTCATGGCTTCTGCTCGGACGTACTTAAGTCACTGGTACCTCCTCAACAGGTGTTTACATTGCAACCAGATTGGTAACTGGGTCCCACCCATTCACAGTTAGGTTAGCCAAATGCAGACGACAATTCTACTCCTGCAGCTTCTTCTCTCGCACTTCCCGCCTGTGGAACTCGCTCCCATATTCTTGCTTTCCTGACGGCTACAAACTCCAGAAATTTAAATGCAATGTCAATACTCATCTATTAACCACTGGACTCTAGCTCTCTCACCACCCCTGTATAACCTTCCCTTTCTCTCCACCTATGTATCTGTCATCGCACCTGCATTCTCAGCTTTCTATTGCTCCTTTCTAACTAGTTTGTACTCCTCACTCTTTTCTAATTAATCTTTTTACAGTTATGTAACCCCCAGCTCATCAGTGGCATTTCTGCCTTGCTCGTGGTGAAATGATTAAAAAAAAACCTGCTCCTTAACAGGATACATAAAATCCAAGGATGGAACAGTCATATTGGAGAAAGAAGAAATACTTCAGCGATGGGAAGAATATATAAAGGATCTTTTTTGCGACAGGAGAGAACAACAGAGAATACACAAGGAGGAGGATGGACAGGAAATATTAAAATCCGAAGTGGAAGCTGCAATGGCCAAACTGAACAGAAACAAAGCATCTGGTCCAGACAGCATTGTAATAGAATTGCTGATAGCCCTGGAAGAATAGGCATAGAAAAACTTACCGACATAATAAACGAAATTTATAATAGTGGAATAATACCAGGCGACCTATACAAGTCGATATTTATAGCACTGCCGAAGAAACCAGGTACAAACGAGTGTGAACTACACAGAACTATCAGCTTAATGAGTTACATGATAAAACTGATTGTCAGAATCCTGATGAATAGAGTGAGAAGCAGAATCAGGCCAGAGATAGAACAGGAACAGTGCGGGTTCGTCAAGGACACTGGAACAAGAAACGCCATATTTATTATTAGGATGCTCTCCGAAAGGGCAATACAAATGAAGAAAGACTTGTACCTATGTTTTATTGATTATGCGAAGGCATTCGACAAAATACGACACAAAGAATTGATGGAGATGCTCAGCAGCCTCGACATATTTGGGAAAGACATCAGAGTAATCAAGAATTTCTACTGGAAGCAAACCGCCTGCATACGGAGAGGTAACGAGTTCAGCAGATTTACAAAGTTAGAAAGGCCGTGTCTTTTCACCGGATCTGTTCAACTTGTACAGCGAGAATATTTTGAGGACCCTAGATGATACGCCAGCATTTGTTATTGGAGGCCACAACTTGAACAACATAAGGTACGCAGATGATACAGTGGTGATTACAGACACGGAAATGAAACTACAAGACCTCCTACAGAAGGTAGCGGTGGAGAGTGACAAAACAGGACTACAAATACACTTTAAGAAAACTGAATGCATAGTCATCATCAAAAAGTGCAACCCAAAATGCCAAATACAGGTGGGGGATACCAGAATCAAGCAGATACAAAAATTTAAATACCTCGGAAGTGTTCTAACAGGAGATGGAAAGTGCGACACAGAGATCCGAAGGCGAATTAGCATGGCAAAGGACGCGTTCCAGAAGCTGAGTAAAGTAATAACACACAGGAAAATTTCACTAGAAACAAAGAAAAGAGTGCTGGATTGCTATGTGATGTCTGTTCTTCAATACGCCAGTGAATGCTGGACAATATCATCGAAAATGAGGACAAAACTTGAAGCAGCGGAAATGTGGTTCTAGAGTAGGATGCTGTGGATATCGTGGAAGCAACGATGAGGTGTTGGAAAGAATGGCAACCAAAAGTAAAATAATACTGAGCATCAGGAAGCGACAACTAAAGTTCCTGGGACATGCAATGAGGAAGGAAGGCTTGGAAAACCTGATACCGACTGGCCAGATAGAAGGAAAGAGAGACAGAAGAAGGCAGCGGATAACATATTTGCAGGGCTCGATCAGGTGGTTGACTCAACGAGGGTTGCGAGGTGTAACAGCAGCAAGCATATTAAGAGCCACCAGAGATAGGGAGACGTGGAGAGCTATGATCACCTACGTCCTGAAGGGACAGGGCACATAAAAGAAGAAGAAGTGTAAGTGTGAAAGAGTGGACGCTTTTGCGTCGGTGAATTTCTGTGTTTGTCTGATAATTAATTTCGTCTCACTATTTTGCCTACTTCCTCTCCACATTATTCCGCTTCTTTTCAAAGCCTGTATTCATAGGCTCTAACCCTCTAAATCCTCGAACGTGCTGATTTCGGTTTTGTCTTTGTCCTTGACCAAAACAACGGTCTTAAATTCTATCATCAGACGGATTAAAACTACGCCCTTGCCATCGGAGATATTCCGATAGCGAAATCCTGTGCTAATGTTTAACAAAGACTTGTTTTCGTTCTGACCTTGCAATCTCAACCTCTGCAAACATGGTATTGAATAGGCAATCAAACAGTTGGGCAAATAAAACAAAGCCCGGCTTGGCTATTTGGTCTGTTTGGTATTTTGGCCTGTTGGTCACGGTACGCAAGGTTCTTTCGCAGGGGGATCGTCATTTCAGAATTGAGATCCGTTTCATGCTTAATATATTTTTCCTTTCAAGAAAATAATACACTTAACGTATAGATAATGTTTCTTGTTTCTGTCATTTTGACTATAATTATTTTTTATTCTTCTTCTGTTGAGGTAATTCTTGTCAATAATTGCTATTCGTGATTCTTGACAAAATTTGATTTTCTGTCTTCTGATCTAGAGTGAAAATATATTATTACTAGCAGTATAGCCCGGTCTTGCTCGGGTGTAATGAAAGCTTTAAAACTAATCCATGGTCCTGGAGCTCAGACTCAGCCTAAAGAATATTTGAAATAGTAAAATAATTGTAACAATTTACCAATTGCACCTAGAAATATATATATATATATATATATATATATATATATATATATATATATACTAGCAGTGAGGAGTACAAACTAGTTAGAAAGGAGCAATAGAAAGCTGAGAATGCAGGTGCGAAGACAGATACATAGGTGGAGAGAAAGGGAAGGTTATACGGGGATGGGGAGAGAGCTAGAGTCCAGTGGTTAGTAGATGAGTATTGACATTGCATTTAAATTTCTGGAGGTTGTAGCCGTCAGGAAAGCAAGAATATGGGAGCGAGTTCCACAGGCGGGAAGTGCGAGAGAAGAATCTTCAGGAGTAGAATTGTCGTATGCATTTGGCTAACCTAACTGTGAATGGGTGGGACCCAGTTGCCAATCTGGTTGCACGAGTAAACACCTGTTGAGGAGGCATCAGTGACTTAAGTTCGTTCGAGCAGAAGCCATGAAGGTATTTATAGAACAGACAAAGGGAGGCCACATTTCGACGGTGGAGAAGTGGCTGCAGTCTAGCCGCCAGATCAGTACCTATCACATAACAGACTCTCCTTTGGAGCCTGTCGAGAACACTGAGGAGAACGGCAGGGGCGCCTGAACATAAATGGCAGCAGTACTCCATGCACGGATGGATGGTTGACTTGTATATATGCAGGATGGATTCAGGCGGAAAAACATCCTGGATCGGCAACGTGACCCAACCTTCTTAGGAGTAGATTTAGCTACGGAATCAATATAGTGGTTCCATTTGAGGTCTGAGAAGAGGGTAATGCCGAGGAGGCGTAATGTGTTGCTCTCAGGGAGAATCGCTTGGTCCATGCTAATGGGAAGCAGGAGAGGTTGCTTGTGATGGTTGACAGACAACAGCTTGGTCTTAGACGCGTTGAAGTTGACAAGCCACTTCTTGCCCCAATTCACCACAGAGTGCATATCTCGTTCAAGGTCAGCTGCGAGATTATGTCTGTCCGCCTCGACAGCTTTCTTGCTGGTGCGGGAGTGCTAGCAGTATAGCTCGTCGTTGCTCGGGTGTAATGAAAGCTTTGAACTAATCCATGGTCCTGGAGATCAGACTCTTTGGACGTTGGCATGAAAAACTAAAAAGCAATAGTTGTTTCCAGTTTAAGCGAAACCGAAGACTGAAAGAAAAATGAATAGATGTAAGTCAAATTTTGATTTCCTGTTATCGATATCAAATAAGTCTTTTCGTCGTAAACTGAATTTTGAAGGCTAAATAAGTCCTCTGAGTAAATGGTATCATGGCTGAGACTAAGAACAACAATTATACCTATTTAGAGTCAAACCCGAAGCAAAAACTAAAATAAAAGGGCTGAAAAAAAAATACAGACATACAGGCAGATAAACAGACACATACACAAACATCTTGCCTTTTATGTATATATATATATATATATATATATATATATATATATATATATATATATTATCGATTTTCTGCACTATTGTAAGAACTGCAATCTTGAAACTTCTGAATATCGTTTCTTATGTCTTATGAGTGTATCAAGTTTGATTAAAATCGGACCACTATAACCCATTTTTTCGATTATCGATTTTCGATATTTATCGGGGGGGACCCCGACACAAAACCTAGCCAAGAACACTCGCAGACGCTTATAGTACAACTGTGTAAATTTTCGAGAAAATCGGTTCAGCCGTTTCGGAGTCTATAGGTAAAGGACACACACACACATACACACACACAGAGACAGACAAAGTTCCATTTATAAATAAGTTTAGATTACACTGTGCTCCGTCCGGCATATTTACGTTTTTCATACATCATGTATTGTTTTGCTTCTTAATAAACTCTTATAGCATTTTTTCGGAAAACGAGAAAAATGATTTTTTGTTATTTCGACGGGAAGAAGATGGCTCGCCACATATAACGGATCGCATTTTCGTTTCCTCCGTTTCAGGCAGAAGCGGGCAGTACGTTCGCGGGCCCCGACAGAAGACGCCTCTCCGACGACCGAAGTCGACGGAGAGTTTAGAGTGCGTCTTCCGCCCACGAACACCGCGCGTTGACCTGCACGCCAGGAACGGGTCGCGACGACGGACCGGAGGGGAAGTGGGTCCGGTGCGGGCCGTGAGGATTAGAGCGTCGTGCCGTAATGCACGCGCCATTTAGATAGCCATTTTTTCAATGAAAATAATGTTCGAGCAATTTTGTCTGTAATTTTGTCTCGCATTAACAGTATAGTAGGGTTCTACTGAAATGATACAACGATGCTTTGAGAAGGAAGTCCGATTCCTATGGATTTAAATTTAGTGTAAAATTAGACAAGTTGATAGGACGATAATTTATCAAGCATTCATCAAAACGGTGGGAAAAAAAAACAATTTTTAACAGGTCCTTCAAGACTCTATAACCCCGCACACCGCCCGTGCATTGAATACTGTTGCCATATCTGGTTGGGGGCCCCTGCTATTCTCCTTGGGCTTCTAGACAAGGTACAGCGGAGGGTCTGTAATGTGATCGATACCGACTTAGCAGACCGCCTGCAGTCTCTCTCTCACCGGCGCGACGTGGCTTCTCTATGTCTCTTCTATAAATACTTTAACGGCTTCTCCCCCGATTAACTTAGATCACGGGTGCCTCCTAGGTTCGAATTTGCACGAGATACTAGATTAGTAACTAGATCCCACCCTTTTACAGGGAAACCGATAAAATGCAACCGCAACTTCTACTCAAATAGTTTTTTTTCTCGTACTTCTCGACTGTGGAATTCTCTTCCACATGACTGCTTCCCCGACGGCTACAATCTCCAGGAGTTTAAATGTAAGGTCAATAGACACCTCCTAACAAACTAACTTCCATTCTTTCAAACACTCTTCCCACCCACCCAACTATCTATCACCCCGCTTCTGACATTTCCTATATCTAACCACTCTTCCTATTTACCTTCCCCTATGTAGCCCCAAGCGCAATAGTGGCAGTGGAATGCCTTGCTTGGGGTGAGATGATTTAAAAAAAAAACATTAGACGGAGGATAAATGACGTACACGAATCGAATGTAAGAGAACAAAGAATGAAGTGAAGCTTTTTTTTTATAATGTCGCCCCAAGCAAGTCATTTTACTGCCACTGTTGAGTAGGGGATTACATCAGAAAAAAAGTTATGAGGAAGAATGACAGGTTATAGGGGGTGTCAAGAAGTGGAAAAGAGAAGGATGACTATGGCCATAAGTGAGGGATTAGTTTAAATATTGATTGCAATGTAGAATGGATCCCCCACTTCATAACCACATTATAACAATATAGAATTTTTTTTTTATAATCATATCGCCCCAAGCAAGTCATTTTACTGCCACTGTTGAGTAGGGGAGTTACATAGGAGAAAAGTTATGAGAAAGAGTGACAGGTTATAGGGAGTGTCAGGAAGAGGGTAAGAGAAAGATGAGAATACTGATGAGAGTGGAGTGAAGGGAGAAAGGAGGATGAGAGAGACGATGCCAGTTAGTGAGATAAGAGATGACTATTGACTTTATATTTGAATCCTTAAAAATTGTAGACGATGGCAAAGCAAATAAACGGAAAGGAATTCCACAGGCGGGAAGTGCGAGAAAAGAAGCTGATGGAGTAGAATTTACGTTTACAATTTATTAGTTTCACAGTAAAAGTGTGGAACCTAGTTTCTAATCTTGTGGCTCGATTAAATTCATATATAGAGTGTACCAGTGAGTTAAGTTCATCTGAGCAGAAGCAGTAGAAGAGACACAGGGAAGCCACATTGCGCCGGTGAGAAAGTGACTGTATCCGAGCTGCTAAGTCAGGATCCATCACATTACAGATTCTACGTTGAATTTTTTCAAGGATCCCTAGGTGGATAGTAGGAGCACCCGACCAGATATGACAGCCGTATTCAATGCACCAGCGAGGGTAGATTTGTATATGTGCAGGATTGTTTCAGACGGGAAAAACTTCCTGGCCCCACACAGAGAACCGGTTTTAGCTATAGATTCTATATAGTCATTCCACTTGAGGTCTGTTGTGAGAGTTAACCCGAGGAGGCGCAGTTTTATTTTCATGGTGGCTAACCTGATCCATGCTAATGTGGAGTAGGAGCGACTGTCTGTGGTGGTTAATAGATAGCAACTTTGTTTTAAAAAGGATGCAAACGAGAAAAAAACTGATAATACATGTCAGGGAGAGACAAATGAGGTTTCTGGGACACGAAATGAGGAAGGAGCGCCTGGTGAACTTGATACTCACAGGTCAGATAAATGGAAGAAAAGACAGGGGAAAGCAGCGCGAGAGGTACTTGTTAGGTCTGAGCAAATGGTTGACGGAGCAGGGCCTGGAAGAGATAACGAGAGAAAAATTGAGAACGACAAGTGACAGAGCCAAGTGGAAGTCCTGAAGGGACACGGCACATGAAGAAGATAAATAAGACTAAAAGCATTCCTGTGTATCTAATCAGTAATGAGAAGAGGTGGATTCATACCTATTCAGAATTTGATAAATATAATGTGTATATAAAAAGGGGGACCAATTCTCTATTATAATCAATATATAAATTGAACCCTGACTTTGTGGACTTGCTAATTTCTATCCATTTATATTCTAGATTTATAGGCTTGAGAAAATTTGGAAGAGATACCAAGAAAAAACTATTGAGAGCAACAAAAGACAGAGCCAAGTGGAGGTCCATGATCGCCTACGTCCTAAAGGGACACGGCACATGAAGAAGACGAAGAAGAAATAAAACTAAAAGCATTCCTGTGTAGCTAATCAGTAATGAGAAGAGGTGGTTCATAACTATGTGATGAATATAATTTGGATATAAAGTGGGGGATCAATTCTCTATGATAATCAGTATATAAAGTGATCCCTCACTTTGTGGCTATGCTTCTTTCTATCCATTTATATTCTAGATTTATGAACTTGAAAAAATTAGATTGAAGAGCGGGGCTTGGAAGAGAAAAATTATTGCGAGCGACAAGAGACCGTGCCAAGTAGAAGACCATGATCGCCTACGTCACTTAAAGAGGTAGAAAAATCTGTGTGTGTGAAAGTGGGTTTCCTTGAAAACACACCTTGAAAATAAAAACAAAAGATATGTCACAGTCATAGATATTTGTCATAGATGTTACTTGTCCTGGGATCTGTCATTTCATTTCTGTATTACTTAATTATTTTTTTTTCATTATAAGAATTATTTATTTATATTCATTTTTTTTTCTTTTTTGAACTTTCGTAATTTTTTATTATATATTTTTTATTTGTTTTTTTTTATTTATTTCTTTCTTTCCTTCTCTTTCTTTCCTTTTGTTTTCATTTCATTCTTGTTATTTATTTTCTATCTATGCATTGGAGTAGATAGATCTATCTATCGCCCGGTTCACACTCCACCCACGTCTATTGAACAGGTTAAGAGACTCATCCCTTGTTCCCTGTTTAGGATGTGGTTTACGGCTTTCTCTTTTCCAACCTTCTCACTTTGCTTTTTTTTTTTCAATTGGAGTAAATAGATCTATGTATCGCCAGGTTCACACTCCACCCACGTCTATTGAACAGGTTAAGAGGTTCAACCCTTGTTCCCTGTTTATGATGTGGTTTCCGGCTTTCTCTTTTTCAATCTTCTCACTTTGTTTTTTGTTTTTTTTGTTTTTTTTCAATTGGAGTAGATAGATCTATGTATCGCCCGGTTCACACTCCACCCACGTCTATTGAACAGGTTAGGAGGCTCATCCCTTTTTCCTTGTTTAGGATGTGATTTCCGGCTTTCTCTTTTCCAATCTTTTCACTATTACGTAGCCCCCTGCACATCAGTGGCATTACCGCCTTGCTCGGGGTCATACGATTAAAAAAAATACAGTTTCTTTCCTTTCTCTTTTCGTTTTCATATTTCTTTCTTTTTTCTTTCATTCTTTTCTTTCATTCATTTTTTTTTCATTTTTCCTTTTTTCTTGTTTTCCCTTCATTTTTTTCTTTCTATTCTCTGTCTATTCGCTTTCTTTCTTTTCGTTTTTAAATTTCTTTCTTTCTTTCATTCATTCATTATTTTTTCTTTTGTTTTACTTTTTATTTGTTGCTTTCTATTTTCTATTTCCTTTTTTCTTTCTCTTTTTGTTGTTATATTTCTTTTTCCTTTCTTCATACATTCTTTCTTTTTTCTTTCATTCATTCTTTCTTTTTTTATTTTATTTTCACTTTGTTTTTAGCTTTCAAATGTTTGCTTTTTCTTTATCGATCTTTTTATGTTTCATACTTTTTTTCATTCTCTGTTGCTTTTTTATTTCATTCTTTTTTTCTTTTTCTTTTTTTCTTTTCTTTTCGCTTCATTTTTGCTTTCTATTTTCTAACTATTAACTTTCTTTTCTTTCTCTTTTCATATTTCTTTCTTTCCTTTTTTTGTTTCTTCCGTTCATTCTTTCTTTTTCTTTTTTCTTTTTTCTTGTGTTTTCACTTCATTTTTGATTTCTACTTATTATCTCATCACTTTTATTTCTGTCTCCTTTTCTTTTTTTTATCTCCTTTTCTTTCTTTCTTTCATCCTTTTTTTCATTTTTTCATTCATTCTTTTTTTCTTTTTTTCTTTTTAACTTTTGTTTTCGTTTCAACTTTTGCTTACTTCTTTCTAAATATTGGCTTTCTTTTTTGTTTTCATATTTCTTTTTCTTTTTTCATTCATTTTTTCTTTTTTCTTTTCTTTTAGTTTTCACTTCATTTTTTTCTACTTTCTAACTATTTACTTTCTTTTCTTTTTTCGTTTTATATTTCTTTCTTTCTATTTTCGTTTTTTTCTTTTCTGTTCCCTCTCTTTTTACTTTTTACTTTCTATCTATTCGCTTTCTTTTCCTTCTTTTTAGTTTTTAGTTTTCTTTCTTTCTCCCTTTGTTTCTTTCTTTTTTGCTTTTCTTTCTATTTCCGTTTTTGTTTTCTTTTCACTTTATTTTTTTCCTTTCTACATTTTAACTATTCGCTTCCTTTTTTTCCTTTTTTTCTTTTTCTTTTTTTCTTTAATTTGCTTTCTTTGCTTTCCTCTTCGTTGCTTAGTTGACCGTCTGCGTCATTCCTGTGCCTTTTCTTTCTACTTCCGTTTAATATTTTTGCTTAGTCATACTTCCTTTTTGCATTTGGCGGACATGAAGCAGACTACCACCACATTTAATTTCCTTGTTTTTCATTATTTTTTTTCTTTACATTTTTCAGCTCAGTCCTATCGATTACCCCCTTAGCTTTACAACTGACAACAAATTTTGAAAAATTTCAATATTTAAACATTTTCTGGAGGAAGATCAGTGTCTGATACAACGTTATATTAAATCAAGCCTCCATTTTGAAACCAGTCGCCGGTACGACATTACCGACACCTATAAATTTGTTCATTATCAAATTGTTTTGACTTTTTTCAGTGCAATATTATCTTTTACACCTTAAACTTTACGAATGACAAAAAAAAAATCAATATTTAAACAATTTTAGCATGGGCAGTTTCTCATACAACCTTCTAAGTGGTTTAAAAATGGAGAATCGATTTAAATGTTGTATGAGAAACTGACCCCACCAAAAATTTAAATATTGTCATTTTTCAATTTTTTTATTTAAATCGGAAAGTTTAAGTAACAAGCGATAGGACTGCACTGAAAAAAGTAAAAAAAAAAAAATGAAAAACCAACGAAATTAACATAAACAAAGCGAACCCAACGCGTGTGATTTGAAAATGGAGGATCGGTTTACTTAAACATTGTATGAGAAACTGAACCCCCTAAAAATCTGTTTAAATATTGTAATATTTAATTTTTTTTTTATAATCGGAAAGTTTATGTAACAATCGATAGGACTGCACTGAAAAAAGGACAGTGTAACCCTGATATAAGAGAATTGTTGGGACCGGATAAAGTTATCTTATATCCGTGTTTCTCTTATATCAAGGTTTGGTCTATTTTATATACAATACCACAGGCTCTAATTTGGGACCAGAGAAATCTATCTTATATACGGGTTTCTCTTATACAATATGACCGGGATATAAGAGACACGTCCTCTGGTCTCAAATTTGATCCTGTGGTAATGTATATAAAATAGACCAAACCCGGATATAAGAGAACACCCGATGTAAGAGCACATTTATCTGGCCAACAATTCTCTTATATCAGGGTTACATTGTATCGATGTATCTTATATCCGGGTTAATGACAATGAAAAAAACGAAATTAAACTTGGTGGTAGTCTGCTTCAGGTCCGCCTTGCATTTTTTTTATTTACTTTCGTTTCTCGTTTACAACATTTTTCATTCATTATTTTTTTCTTTTTCTCTTTATTCCATTTTAACTCCTATTTTTCGTTCTGTATCTTTCACTTTGCTTTTTCATTCAATTTTTTTTTTCTTTTTTGTTGCTTGACTTTCTTTCTTTTTACTTTTTTTTTTTGCCTTCGTTTTTTTATTTCAAGTTTTCTGACTTATATTCTTTATTTTTCTGTTATTTTATATCCCCACTTTTTTTCTCCCCCAGGCTGAAATATATATGTGAAGATTCTAGCGTAGATTAAGAACGTAAAACGCTAAAAAAAAAAAAAAAAAAAAAAAAAAAACGATAGAAAAAAAATCCATTTCGAGAGAGAGAGAAAAAAAAAAATGAAATCCAAATGAAAAATAGAGAATCCGCTTAAGGTTGGCTCCGGTTGTCTCGACAAAGATTAAGGGGAGTTAATACTTCGTTGTGACTTTGTCAGACAAAAGTTGATAGCCTCAACTAAGAAAGTCATCTCACTGTCTTAACAAACGGCTTTCGATAACCAATGACGGTCTGGCTTTTCTTATTTTTAAAATCGATAAACCTAATATAACTACCAAGTTGCACTCCAACGCCCACACAGATACATCTTGATGACGATATGTGCGTATATACACACATTCAGAAATACAGACATGCAGACACACATTTGTATCGAGAGAGAGTGGGGGATAAAATGATAGAGCAGGTAGATTTATACATCTCTCTCTCTCTCTCACTTCATTTATATATATATATATATATATATATATATATATATATATATATATATAAAGATATACATATAAATACACACACACACATATATATATGAAATGATTTGTTTGAACATTAATTTCCGTAATATATATATATATATATATATATATATATATATAGTGTATCGAGGCAGCAAATAATTTTCTAAACATATACTGTTATATATAAGAGACAATGAATGTCTATTATGTTTAATCTTGAACCGTTCTAAACATCGTATTTTGACTTTAATTTCAGTTGAAAATAAAGACAAAATTTCTCCAACATTTGGATAATTTTTTATTAATTTGGTTCTAAGCTTAATACAATAATGTTGGAGAATTTTTGTCTTTATTTTCAACTGAAATCAAAGCCAAAATACGATGTTTGGAACGATTCATGATTAAACATAAAAACATTGATTGTCTCTTATATTTAACAGTATATGTTTATAATAATTATACATATATATATATATATATAAATTAGAGAAAATTTTCAAAATTCAAAGGTGTCGGATGTACATTTCGACAGAGGATCTCTAATAGATATTCTACGTCACGTCAGCGACATCGTTTTTTTCCAAATAGCGAAGGCCCTGGGGTAGAGTTGGGAGGGCTTTTAGATTAACAACGGTCTTCTTCTTCTTCTATGTGCCCTGTCCCTTCAGGACGTAGGCGATCATGGCTCTCCACGTCTCTCTATCCCTTGTGGCTCTTAGTATGGCAACCTCCGTTCCGTCATCCACCTGATCAGGCCCTGCAAATATGTTATCCGCTGCCTTCTACTGTCACTCCTTCCTTCTATCTGACCAGTCAGTATCAGGTTCTCCAGGCTCTCCTTCCTCATTGCATGTCCCAGGAACTTCAGTTGTCTCTTCCTGATGCTCAGCATCAATTTCCTTTTTGTTGCCATTCTTTCTATCATCTCGTCGTTGCTTGTATGCTCAGTTCACGATAACCGTAGCATCCTTCTGTAGAACCACATTTCGGCCGCTTCCAGTTTTGTCCTCATTTTCAATGATATTGTCCAGCATTCACAGCCGTATTGAAGAACTGACATCACGTAGCAGTCTAGCACTCTTTTCTTCGTTTCTATTGAGATTTTCCTGTGTGTTAGTATTTTGCTCATCTTCTGGAACGCGTCCTTTGCCATGCCAATTCGCCTTCGGATCTCCGTGTCGCACTTTCCATCTCCTGTTAGAACACTTCCTAGGTACTTAAATTCTTGGACTTGTTTGATTCTGTTATCCCCCACCTGTATTTGGCATTTTGGGTTGTATCTTTTGCTGATGACCATGCACTCAGTTTTCTTTGTAGTCCCTTCTTGTAGTCCACTGCTACTTTCTGTATGAGGTCTTGTAGTTTCCTTTCCGTGTCCGCAATCAGCACTGTATCGTCCGCATACCTTATGTTGTTCAAGTTGTGGCCTCCAATAACAACTCCTGGCGTGTCATCTAGGGTCCTCAAAATATTCTCGCTGTATAGGTTGAACAAATCCGGTGAAAAGACACATCCTTGTCTTACGCCTTTTTCTATCTTTGTGTATCTACTGAGGTCGTTACCTGTCCGTATGCAGGCCGTTTGCTGCCAGTAGAGATTCTTGATTATTCTTATGTCTTTGCCGAAAATGTCGAGGCTGCCGAGCATCTCGATCAATTCTTTGTGTCGTATTTTGTCGAATCCTTTCACGTATGGTAGTCGCGGTGTTACAGGGTATTGAAAGGGTATATTTAGGAAGGGGTGGAATATATATATGGTCATGTCTTGTAGGCTGTCAAATGCGGTGGGTAAAATATAGGAAGGTAAAGAAGTTTTTGGGTATTACCTATTTATTATACATTAATATTTCGAGATTAATATATATATATATATATATATATATATATATATATTTTTTAATTCAGATACTTCAATCCAAGGGAAAAAAGCAGGAAGGTAAATTCCAAAAAACC